>LR812540.1:29046846-29379346 GCA_903798195.1 Danio kyathit
GTTTTATTTGGATGTACAGATGAATTGAGAAGAATAACAAGGCTTTATTATTAACCCGAAATACCAAGAACATTAAAAACTAGGCAGAATTGTTAAGATAGTGAGATATTTACTTTCATTAATTCATTTGCTACAGAGATAGATGGACTATTGCTGATGAATAACACTGATTTGTTAGTAATATGCAATAAAAACATTACATTTTTAAAGCATAATCCAAATAAATGTATATTATTATAGTTAATAATATAATAACTATATTATTATTTTAGATTATATTGGCTATAATTAAAATAGTTATGTATAAATCTAATATTTAAACAGTAATTAGAGAAATTGAAAGTAATAAATAAAAGTAAATGTCACAATATTTAAAAATAGGCAAAATTAGTTCTTAAGCCCCGGTCAGATCACACGAATTTGTCACAATTTCCTTGACGAAGGATGTCGTGGGGATTCTTAAACGACAAATAAGCGTCGTGACACAAGATTCAATCATTTCTTCTCGTGTAATGTCGCATAGTTCACGACAACCGATACCATGCCTGCGACGCCTCACGACACCATCGCAGAAAGTCTAGCATGTTTAATTTTTTTCTCATTCTTCATGTTGAGTTTCGTCATGCGGATGACACTGTGCAATAGGAGCACATAATTTCTTCGTTATATCAGCGGGTGCTGCCGTTAATGCGCCGGTCGGGTAATCAAAAAATAAGCTGCATATTTACTTATGGGTGGGTCACGAGTGGATAAGATCAATCATTGCTTATGCAAACTTTAGCTACCTTTTCTAAAATATTAAGGTGTTTTAAGTAATTTTATCTGACAGACTGGCACAAATATGCAGATATCTTCATTCTCACAACAAGTTTCTGAGTTCTCTCATCCTTCCAACAGAGTTTGTTCTTCCGTGGTAATCTGGGAACATGTTGGGTTCTGCGAATACATTGCAAAAGCATTTCCTGCTTGTTCAAATTTGTCATTACTAGTGAAAACGGTTTAATATAGGCTTCTCTGTGAATACTTCACTTTAATTTTATTTAGGCTAGATTATTATGTTATTTAACAAACCAACACAATCTCAAGGCAATTCATGTTTTGGCACATATAGCGGACTTGTTTTGAAGCGCATCACCTCAAATGTTATTCGTTATTCTTGTTTATAGATATCTGACCAACAAAAGATATATTAAAATTAAGATAAAAATTATACCAAACGAAATTTGTTTCAAAAAGATATTTTTTCCAAGAAAAATATATGAATTTTATTTTTGCTTGTGCCCTTCACTACTCAACTATACGGGTGGATGATTTGTTTCGCTCTGAGAAAAATAAGGATTTAATGAATGCTTCACTGTGATTGTATCACAAATCTCAGTTATATATTTGCTAATTTTTTAATATGTCTTTATTTTAAAGATTATGTCTTGAGCATCTGATTTTTCCTTGCTGCTGTTATTTGCTCATTTTCTCGTCTCACTTGCGGCAACTCATGGCAGGACAATATACATTTAGATTTCAAAGAAAATATCTTGATATTAAAAAGGAATCATAAGTTTAATCCTATCCATGTCGTAAGGTGCCTTTAAATGATGTAGTTAGTTTTTTGCAAGCATCAGTGTTGAGATTGAAATAAGATTTTTTTTTTTATTAAATTGTGATAAGAAACATTGTTATAGTAACACTTGTGACTGCTTTGGGAAATAATGCTCGTCTCAGACATGATGGGATGACTGATCATGAAGGAACGTGTAGTCTGGTAGTCACCCACGTTGTTACCCACGACATGTCAAGATTTCATCAAGAAAAAATAAATAAATAAATAAAAATAAAATAAATACTAATAAAAATAAATAAATAAATAAATAAATAAATAAATAAATGAATAAATGAATAAATTTGCTTAATCTGACAGTGACTTTCCTAAACGACAATAAAAATCATGTAATCTGACCGGGGCTTTAGATAGATGAATCTAAAGTTCTTAAATAGATAGATTAATAACATATGAATGCTAAAAATAAAAGTATTAAAATAAAATGTTATTTTATAAAATAACAAAAATAATTTAGTTAAAATTATTAAATTTTAAAACATTTAATTAAAAATCAATTACAAATAAATATTACAAATATATATATTTTAGATAAGTGTTGCTGCCAACAACTTTTTTTAAATGCACCTAATAATGGCAGTTGCACTTGATTGATTAATAATAATAATAGTTGCACTTACTCCTGTTTGATTTCATGGACTTTCTCCTGGAAATCCTCGTCTTCTGGATGATCCTGCGCACTCTGCCTAGCCACCTGTAACTTGGCGGTCTGTAAAGTCAGAAATATACACAATCATTAAGAATAGAGTAACAAACTGCAAACACATTTAGAACATGACTACTTTTGTCTCATGCATAAATACAGAAAGTGCAAAATAATTTAAAATGCATCCCAGCTGACTGATAAAACAGTCATGCAGGTCTGAAATGTTTAGCCAATCATATTTCTAGCTGTCTTAAGAATAAAATTTCGAGATGACCCAATGAACTAAACCATCCATTTCCAATTTGACGACTCAACTTTATGCAATTTTTGTCTATTTCTACTAGCTGGGTTTCCATCCCCATGTTAATGCACATTTTGAAGTAATGAATGAGAAACTAGAAATTGAAACAATAAATTTCTTATAAAAACACTTTAAATCACAAAAATGTTTTCACACTTATTTAAGGTGGTTTTTGACTTTGTGCAAAAACAGGTTATTGCGAATAATGCAAGATGGAAACGCATTTGTTGAATAAGCTCTGATGTTGCGAACATTACACCCATGTGACTCCATTATGCTTGACTTTGTGTTTGCTGCTAGGTTACCAATACTACAGTCGGTCTCTTTAAAAACTTGATGAATTGGGATTTGGATTTTTTTTTTGTGCAAACTTTGAAAACATTTGCTTCATGTTGG
Organism: Danio kyathit; assembly: GCA_903798195.1. Taxonomy (NCBI): domain Eukaryota; kingdom Metazoa; phylum Chordata; class Actinopteri; order Cypriniformes; family Danionidae; genus Danio; species Danio kyathit. The sequence goes on from LR812540.1 coordinate 29,049,805, forward strand.
AATGGAAACCCAGCTACTGTTTAGTCTATATGTTCATTCGTCATATGATCAGACCTCTAAAAGTTACACAAATCTGGAATACAAACCAAATAAGACTGCTTCATTTTCAAAATAAAACATTTTTAAAAACAAAGTGGTAGCCCACCAGCTCCAGCTTCTCCTTCTCTTTAATCTGCAGTTTGTCTATGTGTTCGGAGAGATCAGGCCGGTCGAAGTCTTGGTGCAGTTGCTGTTTAATCATCAGAACTTCTTTGGAAATGCCGCAGAAAGCTTTCGTTATCTCATGGACCAGCTGCTTGTAGTGCTCAAAGTCATAGTGAGGCCCTGTCCTTAAATACGCCTCATGACCCCTGAAAAAAACAAAAACTGTCACTTTAAATAACCACAGATAAATAGATAGATAGATAGATAGATAGATAGATAGATAGATAGATAGATAGATAGATAGATAGATAGATAGATAGATAGATAGATAGATAGATTTTTTCTAATCAAATCTAAGTCTGGCTAAAAAAATAATAAGATGCAGACATTTAAACTTAGTAAACACAGCAGACTTTCTGATATTCACATTTTTCTTTACTTCCGCCATTAGTATTTATTTTCTTATTTCTGCTCTAAGGCTTTAGGTTCACATTTGGGCGGCTCTAGCCAATAGCATGATAGCACCTACAGGGGAGGCAGTTATAAAGATACATAAAATAAACTTAATTCATCGCAGATATTGCAATGTACTTTTATCACGATAACGATACTTTTGCAATATATTGTGCAGCCTTGACAGACAGACAGACAGACAGACAGACAGACAGACAGACAGACAGACAGACAGACAGACAGACAGACAGACAGACAGACAGACAGATAGATAGATAGATAGATAGATAGATAGATAGATAGATAGATAGATAGATATAAACTTACTCCTCAAATAGCTTGTACGCCTCCACACGTTCGGATTGAAGAACATAAAATCTTCTGACCAAACTTTTGAAATCTGAAGGGGCCTTAAAAACAGATGTTTGTATATATAGATATATATCAAAAACACACAAGGAATCTAAAAACAATATGGATTCCATTAAATATATTGATAGAAAGCATTATTTAAGCAATGTTTCAAAAAAGTACCATAGTTGTATCATGGCAATTGTCTAACACATTACAATTTGTGTTATACAAGTGTAAGTCCTTATTTATACTGTTTTATTACTTTGTTAAAAAATAATAATGATATGTAAATTTATTCTATTTAGAATTTTATTCTATATTTGGAAATTTATATTTAGAAATGTATTCTATTTAGTTAGAAATTTATTCTAACTCTGTGTACATTTCTGATCATTTGCCATTCCTAAATGTGACTATATGATATGAATTCTACACGAATTCCTAGTTCATAAACTATATTATTTTAAAAGCTAAAGTATTACCATGAGAAATGTCCAAAACATGGAAATACTGTTAGTGGTATACTTAGAATGCACTTATTGACTAATATTATTAGTACTGTTATTTTGCTAATATGTAACTTGTGTATTCTATACAATTAAGTAATATTTTGTCACCAGTAAAGAAATCCATGCGAATTTGTTTCTGATCATTTAGTAGTTTTGCTAATTGGGATTATATGATATTTAAGAGATTATAAACAGTGATATTCATTTACTAAATTATTTAAACGGCTTTTCAATCATTACCATGGTAACTGCCCAAAACATGGAAATGATCTTTTGGTGATATAATTAGGTTGTGTTTACGATGCCTTTTGTTAACGTTAATGCTATCACTATGTGAGTAACGTTATATAACTTTATTCACATCAGAATTAGCTTTAGCAAGTTCGGCACTAATGTTATATTTCCAATAATTCAGTATTTCTAGATGTGATTATATCACACGTGCTGAGAAGTGAACAGCTACTTACCATAGTGCTGAAACTAAGCTTTCGGCGTTTTCGTATGTTTGCTGATAAATCTACACTGCAACATGTGTATCGTTTCATGTAGTCACGCTACTACACTAGCTTCCTGTTTGGGTTTGCGAAAGACGTGACGTCACGGTGACGTATGCGTACTGGGACCAAACGTAAGTAGTATTGCTAAAGCTATAGAATTCATAGATATATACAAATATATCTATATATATATACAAATATATACAAATATCTGTGTATAGAATTTACTATTCACCATAATTTTTCGGACTTTGGCTATAATGAGTAAAAATGACTTGTTGTTGCACAGAAAATATAACTGCAAAATTAAAAAAAACATAATTACACAATAAAAAAAAATAAATATATATATATATATATATATATATATATATATATATATATATATATATATATATGCTAATGATGCTATGAGTATTTTTGAATAAATGTAGCAATTATGTCTATATTCTTCTTCTTCATACAATCTCTTACAATAGTTAAGCATGGATTATTATTGTAAAAGTGTACTGTACAACCCCAGATTTACTACAAATGCCCTGATTAAAATACGGATATGAAAATTACTATTAGCAATTTATAGTGGTTTGGATCAAATTATAGTAAAGTGTATTAAACTACATATTATAGTATTTACAACACATTAATGAATGCTTCAGCATACTGTGCTAATAACTATACTGAACTGATAAACTGTAATAAATCCTGTAGAATACTTTAGTTTTTACTACAGTGTGGTGCTTACTAAACTATGGTGTATTATAGAATAATATACCCCATAGTTGTAGAAAAGTACAATATTGGATAATTTGTTTATATTATTATAGTTCTTGTGTTACTGTACGAAATATAAAGTCACCACAATATAATTATTCAAACATTTAACTATAGTATGGTTCAAAAACACTGCAGTATTATTTACTATGAATTACAATAGTGCTTTTTCATGTGGCCACTGTACATAAACAACAGTGAATGTGTGGTCAAATGTGGTTTAACTACAAGAACAATGTTTATTTTTATTTAGAGGTATGAAACCCCATAAGGTAGTATGTATTTCAAAATACACAAAAGAATGACCAAAATATATTTGCTAAAACATAAAATATATCCCCCCCCCCCAAAAAAAAATGCTCAGCATAATTGAGTACACCCCATTTTGAAAATGAATATTTTTATCCATTTCTCAGTGAATATAAGCAATGTATTTTGGTGCATTTAAACAAAAACAAATTTATTAAACAGATATATTTATTAAAATAATATTTTAGTCATCGAGCATCTTTAGAAACTGAAAGATAATACAATTAAATTCATGCAAAATATTGCAAAAACAAATTACAACCTACAAAATTTCAACTAAATATTTTCTATTTTTTTTTTTTTGCCTTTCTTGATTTTTCCTCTTTTTTAAATTTGTATTTAATATTTTTTTGATAACATATACATTTTGGTGTATTAGTTTTTGGACCGTTATCATAAGTTATTTTGTTAGATAAGCTCCAGATTTGGCTTCAGTACTGACTAATGTATATGCACAAATACAACATTGTATAGCTTGTGGGGGGTGTACTCATATATGCTGAACACTATATACATATATATATAGTTGAAGTTAGAATTATTAGCCCCCCTGAATTATTAGCCCCCCTGTTTATTTTTCCCCCAATTTCTGTTTAACAGAGAGAAGATTTTTTCAACACATTTCTAAACATACTTTTAATAACTCATTTCTAATAACTTATTTATTTTATCTTTGCCATGATGACAGTAAATAATATTTGACTAGATATTTTTCAAGACACTTCTATACAGCTTAAAGTGACATTTAAAGGCTTAACTAGGTTAATTAGGTTAACTAGGCAGGTTAGAGTAATTAGGCAAGTTATTGTATAATGATGGTTTGTTCTGTAGACTATCGGCTAATAATTTTGACCTTAAAATGGTTTTTAAAAAAAATTAAAAACTGCTTTTAATCTAGCCGAAATAAAACAAATAAGACTTTCTGCAGAAGAAAAAATATGATCAGACATACTGTGAAAATTTCCTTGCTCTGGTAAACATCATTTGGGAAATATTTAAAAAAGAATAAAAAATTCAAAGGGGGGCTAATAATTCTGACTTCAACTGTATATATATATATATAAATATATATATATATATATATATATATATATATATATATATATATATATATATATATATATATATATATATATATATATATATATATATATATTTATTTATTATTATTTTTTTTCCATATATAGTTCGCATCCAACTGTTTTATCCAACAGTTTTTATTATTATCATTATGAATTACAGTGTTTAATAATAACATTATTCATCAAATTTCATCGCGTAAAAACACCAAATACTATAATGTGTGTTGAAGGTCACTAGAGGGCACCAGTGTCCCTATGTAAGCTAAATTAATTCACCTCAGGCTGAAGTTGTATACTTCCCCGCAATATTAAATGGCTAATAAAGAAAGGTCTTAGGTAAATTTAAGGTAAACAATTAGACTTACATGCATGGCATTCATTGTCTACAGGTTCCATAAACACAAACTGACAAACCCTAGTAGATATCATACTCAGTCGGAGCTGTGAAACTTGTTGCAGGGACAGTACAGTCTTGTCTCTACTGGCTCAGAGGGGCTCAGCTAGACTTGTTCTGACACACCACTGAATGAGACAAAAGCCTGGAGAGTTCAAAGGGGCAAAAGCAGACTGGCCCGCTTACACTACAGCTCGCTGGGTCTGAGGTGCATTAAATACCCGTGCTGCACAAGGGGTGGAGATGGAGATAAGTTTTAATGCTGAAACATGAGCAATCGGAACTCAGGCGGATAAATAAGGCACGCCAGGAGGGATTGTCTTCTTTACGTGTGGAGAGGAGTTTTAAAATCAGTTGCACGGACACAACATTTGGGAAGTGGGATGAAAAAACCGAGCACGCGCTGAGCACCGCAGGCTCGTGCTTGCCCTCGTGGATACTTGAGTTTGTCCGAAATAGTACTAAACTAAAAACAAAATTTGTGGAATATACGTTGGGGGAGACCTCAAAATAAACGAGGGACAAAATGAGAGTGTTACATGTGCAGCGCAAATGCTGGAGTCTGTGGACTGTGTTCATGTGCGTTATGAGTGGAGTTCATTCACAGGAAAGACAGTAAGTATGTTTGCAGCGCTACTTTGAGGATGATATTTAAGCACCCTTTCTTGTCATTTATCTTTTTTTTTTTGGCTTAAGTCAGGTCTCACATGAAAAAATACTAATTAAAAAACAATGTTTTTGAACCATCCTATAGTAAATTACTTTAATCAATCTGTTGTAGTGATTATATTGCTGTAGTAATTACAACTATAGTAATATGAACAAATGAACCAGTACAGTACTGTTTTCTACTATAGTGTATTATACTACAATACACCACAGTCTGCATACCGTAGTAGGCTATCTATTAGAGTTTATCAGTTCACTATATATAATACTACAGTATGGTGTAACATTCATTAGGAAAGAGTTGTAAATTCTGCATTATATACTGGATAATACAGTAGTATACTGTATTTATTACAAATTACTATAGAATTGTTTCACGTGGAGTGATAACTGCATCCTCACTAATATCTGAAAAAATACTATAATTCAGCTGCCAACATGAAAAAACTATAATTTATATATTATGGTATTTGTAACTCTTTGTTATTATATGCTAAAGCGTACTGTTATTGATAAACTGTAACAAATACTGTAGTATACTTTAGTTTTTACTATAGCAAACTGGTGTATTGAAGTACAAGATACCTCGTACAGCATTGGGTAATCTGTTTATCACTACAGTTGTTGTATTACAATGACATATCTAAAGTCACCACAACAGATTAACTTAAGTACTGTACTATAGAATAGTTCAAAAACACTATAGTATTTACTATAAATTACTATAGTATTGCTGTTGATGTGTTTGGGTGTTGCTAACATAACAATTACCCAAGTCCTGCAGTTTTATACTATAATGTATTACTACAATACACCACAGTTTGCATTCTGTAGTAGGCGATCTATTAGAGTTTATCAGTTCACTATATATAATACTACAGTATGGTGTAGCATTCATTAAGAAAGAGTTGTAAATTCTTCATTATATACTGGATAATACAGTAGTATGGTTAAAAAACAATATAGCATTTACCTCAGATTACTATAGTATTTTTTCATGTGGTAGTGATAACTGCATCCTCACTAATATCTAAAAAAAACTATAATTTTACTATAATATTATAGTATTTATAACTCTGTTATTATATGCTACAAAATACTGATAAACTGTAATAAATACTGTAGTATACTTTAGTTTTTACTATAGCAAACTGTGGTGTATTGAAGTACATGCCTCATAGTTAGCACAGCATTGGGTAATCTGTTTATCACTATAGTTGTTGTATATTACCCTGACAAATCTAGAGTCACCACAGCAGATTAACACTCTTAACACTATAGTATTTACTATACATTACTATAGTATTGCTGTTGATGTGTTTGGGTTTTTACTAACATAACAATTACCCAAATACTGCAGTTTTCTACTATAATGTATTATTTTACAATACACCACAGTTTGCATACCGTAGTAGGCTATCTATTAGAGTTTATCAGTTCACTCTATGCAATAGTACAGTATGGTGTAGCATTCATTAAGAAAGAGTTGTAAATTCTGCATTATATACTGGATATTACAGTAGTATGGTTAAAAACACTATAGTATTTACTTCAAACTACTATAGTATTATTTATTGTGGAGTAATAACTGCATCCTCAATAATAACTGAAAAATAATTAACACAGCTGCCAACATGAAAAAATACTAGAATTTATATATTATAGTATTTATAACTCTTTGTTATTATATGCTACATCATACTGTTACTGATAAACTGTAATAAATAGTGTACAATTCGTCACCTTGGAATTATAAGGTTCTATCTGCGTTCTGAATGATTTTGAGATATTGAGCTTCAAAGTTTTTGCCTTCCATAGCAAACAGTGCATGTCTAACATTTGTCTTTTAAATAAAAAGTCTTAAAATGTAAACAACTTATAAAAAAATCCATCCCATAATTAATAAGACTATGTCAATAACTCTATTTTGACAAAAATGTCAGATAGAACCGTATAATTCCAAGGTGACGAATAGTATACTTTAGTTTTACTTTTTACTATAGCAAACTGTGGTGTATTGAAGTACAACATACCTCATACAGCATTGGGTAATCTGTTTATCACTATAGTTGCCGTATTACCATGACAAATCTAGAATCACCACAACAGATTAAATTAAGTACTGTACTATAGAATTGTTCAAAAACACTATAGTATTTACTATAAATTACTACACAATTGCTGTTGATGTGTTTGGGTGTTGCTAACATAACAATTAGCCAAGTCCTGCAGTTTTCTACCTAGTGTATTATACTACAATACACCACAGTTTGCATACCGTAGTAGGTATTTACCTTTAGTATTTACCTCAAACTACTATAGTATTTTTTTCATGTGGAGTAATAACTGCATCCTCACTAATAACTGAAAAAGATTAACTTAGCTACCAACATGAAAAAAATACTAGAATTTATATATTATAGTATTTATAACTCTTTGTTATTATATGCTACAGCATACTGTTACTGATAAACTGTAATAAATACTGTAGTAAACTTTAGTTTTTACTATAGCAAACTGTGGTGTATTGAAGTACAACATACCTCATAGTTAGCACAGTATTGGGTAATCAGTTTATTACTATAGCTGTTAGTTTAACAGACACCAAGGTTACCGTGGTACATTTTTGTAAAGGGTGGTACAGCCGACTTGATGTTATTAACAAACTCCCAAGTGATGTTCTTTCAAAATAGTTCTGTTTCACAAATTACATGCATACATGTCATTGTTGAAGTCACAGAGTGTTTTGTATAATCAGAAAGTCTTCTGCTTTAGTTCTGATGTTTTAATTAGCTAAATTTATCTGCTGAAGATCTTTATAACAGCAAGAAGCTTACAGTGGATCAACAGTTCACTTTTCCAAGCATGGAAGATTGTAAGATTTTTGAAATCTTCCGTGATTTTTTTTTGTACAACACTGTGCTTATCGTTTTTACTGTGGGGTTCATGGATCTGCAGCTAAAGTCAGAATTATTAGCCCCCTTTGATTTTTTTTTCTTTTTTAAATATTTCCCAATTGATGTTTAACAGAGCAAGGAAATTTTCACAGTATGTCTGATAATATTTTTCTTCTGGAGAAAGTCTTATTTGTTTTATTTGGGCTAGAATAAAAGCAGTTTTTAATTTTTTAAAAACCATTTTAAGGTCAAAATTATTAGTCCCTTTAAGCTATATTTTTTTCGACAGTCTACAGAACAAACCATCAAACCAACACACTACCAACCTTGTGTAGTGTATTTATGTCTAATCATCTTGTTTAATCCCACCCCTTTTCGCAGCGTCGTACGACAGAATATCGCAAGCTCAAACTCTAGTGTGACTGTGGCATAACCTTGTAAACTAACAAATCAGACAATTACAGAAACATTTATAATTCATGTGGTTTCTTGAGGACAAAATACTTGTCGTTGTAGTCACGCAATGATTGATTGTGAAACAACGTGTCGTCTGGAATATTTGGTACCCATGACATACACTCAAAGAAAGATTTTTGCTGCCTGTTCAAACTACTTATTTAAAATGAGCTCAATCAACACAATTCTTGAGTTTTTTGGGCGTCAACTTAATTGTTTTGTGTTCAAGCCACTTAGATTTGTAAAAACAATTCAGTTAACTTTTTTTGTGGAGGAAATTGTGTGGAACCCAGCATCAAGAGTTTATCTGGACAAAATCTGACAGTGACTGTAATACCCGACAATAAAAATCAAGTAATCCAAACAAGACTTTACTATGAAGGCATTTATCCACCAAAACAAACTTTTCCAGCAAGTTGTTTAGTTATCAAATCAAACTTTGTTTTTGCATGTTTTATTCACACCAGTTCCTTCTTTGATATCACTTGAAGTACATCGACCATTACCCTTAAAACGTCCACTAAAAAAACTGATTAACAGGAATTTGGTTGGGTTAACAGATCCAGAAATTCCATGAGCAACTTCATCTTTGATACCAGGGCTGGCCAGAGCTTAGTGCCAGTGTCTGTACCTGTTACATGTGATTGTGCCAAGTTTTTAGAGTACCAGAGAAAGAGGTCAACAGCCAACTTAGCCTTACCGACAAAGAGCTACATTCTCTTGAGTCAGCTAGTGGCTGTTCTTTCCTATAACAAGATAGTGCGATCATGTAAACACTGAACAGTTCTATGCCCATCGCACACACTATTATAAGATAGGAAGGTGAGGATCAAATGCAGTAATTTCCGCATAAATGCTCTGAAAAGGATTTTCTCATGCCTTGAGACTTAAATTGCCTCTGGCCTCGCTGAACTGTAATGCCAACCACCTGATATCTCAAACTCCAGCATGCCATTATACTCAAGGACACTGAGCTTCCCAGGTTGATTTCGGTATGTAATGGGTCAGAGAGTCACCTTCCAAACGTTTCACATCAATTAAGGTCACCGGAGGCAAATTTGTAACTGGATTTTTTAGCAGTAGTCTAGACAACTTGGATTCCAAAGAGGCGAAAAATGTCAGATGAATTAAGTTGATGTCTGTTAATTATATAATGACATCGCCCACATTGTCATTAGTTTTAATGACAATGACCCCATAAAATTGCATTTTATGCATGCCTGTGACTTTTTCTTTATGCACCAACACACAGTATTTGAAGAGATAAAAAGGGTAAATTTGATAAATTTTCTTCTTTGATTTATGATTATTTTAAGTTTTACGATCACACAACTGCATGACTTTTTTTTTTTTGTTTAATCAGATCCGCAAAAGTGACTAAAACATATTCATGCCAGGCCAGTAGTTGGTGATGCCATTTTTTAAAGGTCTTGTGGTCCACCATTGTTTTTTTTTTCAGTCACCAAATACTGATGCATGCCTTTAAACTGAACATATAATACACACTCGGTAGGCACACAACATCATAAGACGTTAATATTAGGTTATATTTAGATTGTTATGTTGGATGACCAAAATTCAATGTCTAGCCAGTGTCTAAGGACAATGTTATTTTGATGTCCAATAACGATGTAAAATAAAGATGATATTTGGTTGATTTTAGGTTGTGTTGGAAAATGACCAAAATCCAACATCGAGCAAACATTTTAAACCAACGTCTTATTAACATCAATTACTGACATTTATTCGTCAAGTATGGCAGCCATAATCCAACATCTGATAAACGGTAACATCGGTAATGGTAAACGGTAACGTTACCATAAAGTGGTAACGTCCACACAACGTCAACCTGTAACATCATTAGGTGTTGATATTTGGTTGTTTTTAGGTCTGTCCGACGTTAGACACTGACATCGGTCTTACATCAACATGATTTTCAATTCCTCCTAAAATGCAACATCCCCATAACGTTGGGATACAATGTCAATCTGACGTCATGTTGACGTCCAGCATGACATCACCATTCTTACAAAATCATTTTTTTTAATTTATACACTATATTTATATACAATATTTTTAAACATAGTTTTTAAGTTTTAAAGTTTTATTTAAAAATGTATAAAAAAAAGTTTGTTTTCATACCACCAAAAATGTTGCCATGTGTCAGTTTGAAAACTTTTCTAGCTATTCAATCTGCATTTTTTGTACAGTGCATTGTGTAATTGAATGAGCACTCCCAATAAGCACTCATTCACACTACAATCGACTCGCAGCGACAAAGCGACAAGCGACCGTTCATTTCAACGGAAAGTGAGCGACTTCCGGCGACCTCAGTCTACGCGAGCAACATCAACCGTTGCCGACCAGGTGGGTGTGTTGAGCGATGCGACAAAGTTGAGAATCCTTCAACTTTATGCAAATGAAGAGCGACTTTCTGGAGCGACAGCCAATAGGAACACCAGTAGAGCTCACAAGATCCTCTCTCAGCTCGCTCAGAGGCCGGATGTATTCGTGCTCTATATACGTACAAAGTTGCTGTTAGTTTGAATGAGGCATTACGGGGCAATTTTAGTCCCATCCAAGTGGGCAACTTGATGTCAAAACGACATAAAAAAAACATGTCAAAAATGCAAATTAATTTGCTTTTAAATTGACTATGTTAATGTCATAACTACATCAAACTGACATCTATCAATGTTGTCAAAAAAACACATCAAAAATTGATTTGATCCTGTAATAATTTTTTTCCCTTTTTTACACTAATGCTAGTAGCAAAATCCAGTGTAAATTGTGGTGGCTAAATTGAGTAATTAATGAGCCTAAATGATCGGTCCTGGTGGGAAATATTTACTTCACAGCCTAATTTAGAAACCAGATTATTGATCTGAACTGTTTAGTTTAGAGACCAATCAATAAAGGATTCGGAAAACACTTGCCAGTTTGCATTTGAAGATATATACATCTGATATTTGTTTACCCAAGCATTTTTTCCAAGGTTCAGCACCCTTGTTTGTTTGATTTGCATGCCCTATGATGTTACATTCAGATGTGTGCTGTAGACAAAACAAGGTGTTAGTGTAATTGGTACCTGGAGTCTTGTGATGTAAACACAAACAGTTGCTCTGTGCTCCCGTCCTTTGATTCACAGGGGTTACCTGATTGCTGCACCATCTGTGTTTCGTGCCGGTGTGGAAGAAGCCGTGAGCGTCACCCTCTTCAATATGGCAGAGGACACACGAGTACAACTACAGCTCAGCGTCAAGGGCGAGATTGTGGCACACAGCTATGGCACAGTAAGAGGTGAAGATTACAAAATTATGATTATCCCCCTCAGTTATCAACACTTAAACCTAATCTTCAGAAATACGACATCATAAATGTTTAGTATTAGGGAAAATTTATTTCAGTCAAGCTCTTTATTTCACTATAAAATTGCATGCTGATGAAGAATTCTAGGTGCTTGTGTGGGTTTTATTTGACATGTTTATTTTTCATTTCAGATAAAGGCACCATTAAAATAAAGGTGAGCCAATCATGTCATCAGCCCATTGTAGCCTACTGTGAACATTCATAAAATATGACCATCAACCACAAAAAGTGTCTATTTTTCAAAAGTGTGATTATTAATCACCTGAAAGCTGAATAAATATGCCTTCCATTAATATATGGTTTGGATAGGAGAGTATTTAGCAGAAAAAAACACCTAATAGAAAATCTGGAATCTAATGATTTTTTGGCATAAAAGAAAAAAATAATAATTTTGACCCGTACAATGTATTTTTGTCTTTTGCCACAATATACCCATGCAACATATGACTGGTTTTGTGGTCTACGGTCATAAATATCAGCTTGATGGGACTTCTATGCCTAATAACCACAATGTTCCCAGGTGCCATCAGATCTAAGAGGCCAGGCACATCTGAAAGTTTGGGGGAACCGGCAGCTTAATGAGGGCGGCTACATCTTCCACAACCACACCACTGTGACGATAGACAACAAAGGCACAACAGTTTTCATCCAGACTGACAAACCAGTCTATAAGCCCCAACAAAAAGGTCTCTCTCTTTTCTCCAAACAGGAATGGCTTACGGATGACGATAACTGTTTTTAATGCTAATCATCTCTGTTTTATGCTAATGATGTCTCTGTTTTTTTGGCTTTATATTGTTGGCATACTGAATATTTTATGAACTTCCTATTATACTTGAAAAATAATTTATGTGTATATTAATCAGCACTAAACATGCTGAACAGTAGACTACATATTACAACTTTGAAATTTACATAAAGTTAATTTGGATGTTTTTAACACATTTTTTGAGATGTTGACAGTCATATATGTGACACATATATTTCACTAAAAAGTGAAAATTGGTTGTTTTTGCGTTATTTAAAGCAAATTCGTCAAGCTACGTCATGGCGATGAGATCATTGTGTAAATTCCATTGTGGAGATTTGATGTCTGTATTAGTGGTCATTGAGTTGTCATCATTAATTAATGAGAAAGACTTGGTTCAAACCAATCGGCGCGCTCTATTGTGAATGAGATGCAACTTCATTAATATGCATGATATGGTTTCTAAGACTGTTTTAACCTGTTACAGATGGCAGAGAGACGCCACGTTGTGTTGCCAACTGTAATTAAAACAAGTGGAAGAAGAATTGTTCTGAGAAATGGGTCGTCTGTGTGGCATTTATAAACATTTAGTTTCTATTTCCCCGCGATGAGAGCACAGCTAAAAACTGAAAGAGTACTGCTGACGATACTATCTGAATAAACATAAACAAAGAACAATGATCGCATACTTACCAAATCCATAGAGACAGGACAATCAACACCAACTGGAACTGCGTCTTTTTTTAAAAGAAGACGAGTAGCAAATCCGGATTTTACCATTCCCCATTTCACCAAGCTCTCAGGTAAAAAATGTTCCTTACAAACATATTTTTGTTGCGTGTTAGCAGACCACTGTAATCCCCGAGTGAGTCCAGCTGCACTCTTATAGCAGGGAAATGGAAACAAAACCTTAGTTGTGGCTTATTTATAAACGCAACACTAACGACCCATGTCTCTAAACAATTCTTCTTCTACTTGTTTTTATTATGGTTGGCAACACAATGTGGCGTCTCTCTGAAGTCTGAACATTGTAACAGGTAAAAACAGTCTTCGAAGCTATCATGCATATTAATGAAGTTGCATCTCATTCACAATAGAGCAAGCTGATTGGTTTGAACCAAGTCTTTGTCATGTTTAAATGATGAAAACTCACGTTAAGTTGTACTGGCCGGTACAGACATCCAGTCTCCATGCTGGAATTTACACAAGGATCTCATCGTCGTGACGTAGCTTCAAAATTTCTTTTCCAACCGGAAGAACGAAATTGCTTGAAATAATGCAAATACAACTGATTTTTACTTTTTTGTGATTTAGATGTGTCTTAATAGTGTTTTTAGCCGCGTGGGACATATATGACTGTCAACATCTCAAAAAATGTGTTTTGGTGTTTTGTGACCCTTTAAATATTGTGACAAAATTGTAACCATTCACAAACTTGTCTGATTACTTCTAATTCATAGTTGTATATCTTCGAAAGTAGCATGTTATTTCAAACTTAAATATATATTTGAAAAAATAATGAGTAGAATGTGAAATCATTACTGCTTTTTTCTTTTTCTTCTCTTTTTTTAGTACTTATAAATGTGTATGCGGTCACGCCAGACCTAAAGCCAACCAGTGAAAAGGTAAAGTCCTAAAATGACGTTAAAATGCTAATTTATGCTATGTAGAATAGGGGGCATTGCCCTATTAGTAGAATTAAATATGTTTTTTTTATAACTAATCTTAAAAATAGGTAGCTTATTAATTTGGCGTTCATACAAAAACACATTAGTTCCATAAACACTTTCGCAAGAGAGTAAAGGCTTGTTTATACTTCTGCATCAAGCGCACTCATATGCATCGGCACAGCTTTCGGACTTTCGCATAGTCCTCGGCGTGACTGATGCCGACGCTAACGCGAACCTCTCAAAAAATGTAACTACATATCGCAACAACGCATAGCACAAGCTCTGTGATTGGTCGGCTTGGTATTGGTGACAAGAGTGGGCGGTGCTGAGAGCCACGAGTGTTTACAAGTGTTGAGTCCCATGAAGGAGCTCCAGATGGAGACTTTTGTTTTGTGTTTACCTTATGATTAAAGTTGTTCCACGTCTGCCGGTTTCCCCCTCTGAATGAGCAAGTTTTAGCTACTTGTAGGGTTCAGAAAAAAAACAAAACACCCTGAAAGAAACTCGACACACAGGAACATAAAAACCTACTGCAGGCTAGCGTTTCGGAAGTGTTGTTGCATAGCTACACAAACAGCATGCACAAGTATAAATGCAGGGCTACGCGCAAGGCAGACGCCATGTGTCAAGCTGATCACTCAGCGCAGAAGTATAAATCAGCCTTAAAGTTTTTTTCTAAAGTAATTTATAGTAATTTTTTTATAGTATCATATAAAAATGTAATTTATTATTTGTGGTACTTCTATAGTTGCTATGATAACATAAAAACTATACTAATATGAACTATTTACCCAACACTGTAGTTTTCTACAACTAAATGTTGCGATATACAACAATACACCGGTTTATTGTAGTAAAAACTAAAGTATACTACAGTATTTATTGCAGTTTATCTGTCCACTATAGTATGCTGTAGCATTCAGTAACAGTGTTGTAAATACTATAATATATACACTATAAAACACTTTACTGTAGTATGGTCCAAAAACACTATAGAATTTACAGTAAATTACTATATTTTTTCATGTGGGCATTATCTTTACTAAAACCTGGGCTGCTAATGGTTGGCTGCTAGCAAAGTTGTTGCTGTGTAATTATGTGTCGTCTGCATCAGTCTAAACTGTTTTTTGCTTTGTTTTACAGCTCGAAGCATACATTGTGGTAAGTGGAGGCCACGGGGTGGACACTGCACTGATTGGGAAGCATGGCTGAAGTGTTCCTTTCTCAGCAGGGTCCATGTTGCACAGCTATAGAGCTTGACAACTGGCTGCTGGTGTTGGGTTCGACCCTGGAGCAGACACTAGCGGGTGACTGGGGAGATTAAAGAGAGAGAGAGTCTTCCTGGGGCGTTGCCCCCTACTGCTCTGTGCTTAGCTTCCATCTCTTTCCCACATGGTGCTTGGTCTTTGAAGCGTCTCTGGGGCAAATACTATTGCTCAGTTCCAGAAAATCCTTCTGAAAGCTGTGCAGATGGCCAAAGGGGGACCAGAAAAAAATGTTTGCTATGTATGCGATGTTTCATGTTTATGTTAGTTTGGCACTGTCGGCCTCTGGCTCTCGCTGGAGGAAGTGTCAGTTGGGGTGTGTGTAGTTTTGGCTTGATTGACGGGCTCCTGGAGTGTTGGCCCTTTGAGTCAGGGCAAGGTCAGTTTGTTTAAAAGCATCACTGGATTTGAAATGTGTTTGCTTAAGCTTGATTCTTTGCTGCTTTTTTACGAGTGTAAGTGGCCTCCAGATTTAAGCAAAACAAATAAGCAAGCATGTGACTATTTGTACCACAAACTGTTTAAGATTTCCACGTTGTTTACCCAGGACCCCAGAGGATCCCACATAGTCCATTGGAAAGATCTGAAGTCTATTTGTTGTGGTAAGGACTGCTACTATTATGTTCCTTTGAATGTAATCAGGATTTAAATTTTGTAATCTTGTTTTAATCATTGCATAGTACTGTTAATCTTTATGATTTATAATATCATTTAACATTATGATGTGTGTACAGTGTATATATACATACATATACATACATACATATATATATAGTGTTAATTTTAAAAATGATTATTGTCTCTATTAGGAATTGTCAATATGAGCTTTCCACTATCAGACCAACCAGTTTTTGGTGAATGGCTAGTTTTTGTCGAGATGCAAGGCCACACGTACAACAAGTCATTTGAAGTGCAGAAGTACGGTAAGCATTTATTTATTGATATATACTGTAAAATGTATATATAAATAGAAATGCTTTATTTTTCAGGAGCTCAGGTTTTTCCGAACAAGACAATTTACTTTTTGGATAGACTTTTTTTCATATTATCAAATCAAATTTTATTGTTAAAGGTGCTGTATGTAAGTTTTTGACTCTTCTAAAGCATAAAAATACAATAATATGTGTGCAGATATTTAAGAAACATCCCAAGTGAACATACTTGTTTAACTGACAAACAATGCTGAAGTCAGATATTCTGCTTTGAAAATGTTTTTTTCCGTGCCGGAACGCTGTCTTTGTTTAGGTAATTTTCACATGCACATGCCAGTTTAGCCAATTATAATTCAGCACCCCGGGTTGCCTTGTTGGAAAACAGCATATTTCATTCATTCATTCATTCATTCATTCATTCATTCAGAAAGACTCTGAAAGCATGCGTCCATGAGCGAAATGCTACAGTGTAGTGGAAAGTATCAGATGTCAAAATGAGACAGATTCAGTTCCACATGACGTTAATTAGCAAATGACATAAATATTAGGAACGTGAGCAGGTTACATCGCGTGTCCTAACAACACGCTGTGACGAGATTGTTATGAGTGATGAGCCATTTGGCTGTTTGCACCACAAAACACGGCAGAAATTTAAATACAGCCTTTCAGAAGCACAGAATATGCACTCACTCACAAAACGGTAAGGTTTAGAATCTATTTAATACATGTTAACCCTCTTTAACATCATTAAATGTACATGCTGAATCACTCATATGTGTTTAGTTCTAAAGTTCAATTTCAAACGGTTTATTGTATTTTCCAGATCTGAGGTGAACTTTCTGCTTTCAGTATATGGTAATACACGTCATGTAAAATGCATTCAAACTCGCATTGTTAGCATTTAGCACTGAATAAAGCACACGAGGCTTACCTGAGGTGATCTGTCATAGGTTTCTGTTGTTCAGCTGTGAGAAATAGAAGCCGCTTGTAATAAATCAATTCGAGGTGTTGGTTAGAACCAAAACTCCTTTTAATATGGAGAATATTCCCTCAATCGCGTGTCGTTGCTTTATTTAGAACACAGTTTAAAATCACTCAAACTGGCAACCCGGCGTACCTTTATTATGATTCAGGACTGCAATACCTAGTTCAACCACTGGGTGTCAAACTTACATACTGCACCTTTAATTAAAGAGCCCCTGTTAAGCATTAAAAATGGTCATATTTTGGTTTTGGGGGCTCCAACAACAGGTCAAAAAACACTTTCATTGTCTTATAATATGCATTTATTTTTACCTAATTATCCCAACGACACCAATATGATTCGTTCAGCGATTAATTTTTTTCCAAACCCCTCCTATCACGATGCTAATCTACGCTGATTGGTCTGACGACCCAGTCTGTTGTGATTGGTCGACTGTGTTTAGCTCAAAACAGAGAGGAATGCCCACCACAGCTTATCAACAATTTTGAAGTAGTCAGAGTGCAGAGTGTATGTGTGAGCCCAATGCAGGAGTGCATTAAAGCAATGCAGTTAAACACCAGCATATTGCTCTTTTCTTAACCATAAGTAAAAACAGTGACACACACTCAGTATTATTCCACACAGTGGCAAAAGCTGAACTATTTTGAAACTTGATCGCCCCACGTGTGTAGAAACAACTGATGAAACTGATCCATGAACTGTGTACCGTAAAGTTCCTGTCAAGCTCTGACAAAGTCCCATACATCAATAGTCCTTTCTGACCCTTCCTTTAACAAAGGGCCGATGAATCCCCCCAGCATGTAGATGAAGCACTCGTCAGAAAAATTATGAGAACACAGCACAAGGCTGGGGCTATAATGCTGAGGTATTTTTGCAAAAATAAACTCCAACCACTGACTCTTCACAGCCTCATCTTTGGGTAGGGAAAATAAGTGTCTATGCGACTTGATTCAACCAGGATCTGCTACAGTGTTTGTCTTCCTCTTTTTCTTTCTACAGAGTTTGTGGGCAGGGCCGGGGTTTCAATTTTCCTGGGTCTGCGTGCGCAACAAAGGGGCGGGGCTTGAGTTTCGTATCGACGTCACACAGACACAGCTAAAGACTCGTTACAGCGCTGATTCAAACGAATCACTATGAGTCGACTAGATGAATCAATAGCTTTAAACACTGTGCACTCTCAAATTTAAACATCAGCTGGATATTTCACTTCACTTGCATGGAAGGTCATTTTCAAAAACCCATAATAGGGGCTCTTTAAAACTGCCATTTTAATTAGAGTAATATGGACAGAAACTAATGGATTTCCGTTTGGTCTTTTTTTCAGTTATGCCCAGGTTTGAGCTCATCATTGTAGCACCTCCATATATTCGAGATCTCAATTCTTGTGAACAGGTCACAGTCAAGGCAAGGTATGAGACAGAATGGGTTTTTACATCTTAAGCAAGTCATTTTATACTCTAAATTTACTTCACCCTGCACTTTTCCAGGTACACCTTTGGAAAACCAGTGTCAGGCAAATTAACGGTTAATATGACTGTTAATGGAGTAGGCTACTACAGACATGAAGTAGGCCACCCAGTGGTGAAATCAATGGAGGTGAGTGCATTATAAAATATGTTCCTGCTGAAAGAAATGTATGTTCTGCTTTACATGTTGTTCCCTTCATTTTTTGTTAATTGGCTTCTCAAGCAAGCATGGTTTACTAGGGCTCTATTTCAAAATAACCAAAGCCCACACTTGTTACACATTATAGATTGTAGAGTAGTTAGCCCACTGTAAAATGTAGACAAGCAGGAGGACCCACTGTAGTCGTGTTGCTGCTGCAAAGGTCACTCTACTTTGAACTTAGGACAGCTTCCAGTCTCCAGGGCTTCATGGAGAAGACAGTAATTTCATATAAGAATTGATTTCTCTAATGTTTTTCGCCACAGCTCTAGTCATCTGAGACAAGGGCAAGGTAGTCCAGTATCTGTGCAGCATTAAAGGCCTAAGTTTTGTTTTTCTGCAGGGTCTGTCACACTGTGCTCTTCAAAAGACAAAGTAAGTAGCGATTTTTTGAAACAACTTTCTTTTCTTCTTCATAGATCAAAGGCTCAGCTTCTTTCAGCCTCTGTGTAAAGGACATGATGCCAATAGAAGTTACAGATCATTTCAGAGGTGCAGTGAACATGTGGGTCACAGTAAACAGTGTGGATGGTGGGCAGCAGACCATGTTTGATGATTCAACACCTGTACACAAGCAGCTCATTGACATCAAGTACTCCAAAGATACTCGCAAGCAGTTCAAACCTGGTCTTCCCTACAAGGGCATGGTGAGAGGAGGATTAGTCTTCTGTTGGAAACAGATAATGCCTCTGTTTATTGGTTTTACTAGTCAATGCTAACTTGGAATGATTGCTTTTTACCACTGACCCCAGATTGAGGTCACCTATCCAGATGGGAGCCCAGCGGAAGGAGTGCATGTGCGGGTTAAGGCCGAACTTACTCCAAAGGACAACGTGTACACCAGCGAACTGGTCTCCAAAAATGGGAAGGCCACTTTTGAGATTCCCTCCATTCCCACGGCTGCCCAGTACGTCTGGCTGGAGGTCAGTGGGAGGGCTTTGGAAATGTAGTGGAAGATTCTTGAGAGGCTAGTTTAAATTAATGAAGGGGTAGCCAACCATACATCCTGCAGACTTTAATACCAACCCTGCTGCAACACACATACCTCTTACTGTCAAGTAATCTTCAACATCTTTGTTACCTGATGTAGATGTGTTGCAGCAGGGTTGGAGCTGACTCTTCAGCTTGTAGTTCTCCAGGAGCAGGATTAACTCCTGGAGTTAGCCAACCATACATCCTGCAGACTTTAGTACCAACCCTGCTGCAACACACATGGCTCTAACTGTCAAGTAATCTTCAACATCTTTGTTACCTGCTATAGATGTGTTGCAGCAGGGTTGGAGCTGACTCTTCAGCTTGTAGTTCTCCAGGAGCAGGATTAACTCCTGGAGTTAGCCAACCATACATCCTGCAGACTTTAGTACCAACCCTGCTGCAACACACATGGCTCTATCTGTCAAGTAATCTTCAACATCTTTGTTACCTGCTGTAGATGTGTTGCAGCAGGGTTGGAGCTGACTCTTCAGCTTGTAGTTCTCCAGGAGCAGGATTAACTCCTGGAGTTAGCCAACCATACATCCTGCAGACTTTAGTACCAACCCTGCTGCAACACACATGGCTCTAACTGTCAAGTAATCTTCAACATCTTTGTTACCTGCTGTTGATGTGTTGCAGCAGGGTTGGAGCTGACTCTTCAGCTTGTAGTTCTCCAGGAGCAGGGTTAACTGCTAGAGTTAGCCAACCATACATCCTGCAGACTTTAGTACCAACTCCTTCACGGGACTCCACACTTGTAAACACTCGCTGCATCGGGCGCGCGGCTCTCACCTCCGCCCACACTCGTCAGTGCTACCAAGCCGACCAATGACAGAGCTTGCGCTACACGTACGCGTTACATTTTTTGAGAGGTGCACGTCAACGACGCCGACGGCCACGGCGAGGGGCTATGCGTCCACGCGTAGGCTGCGCCGTAGCATACGCGTGCGCTTGATGCAGAAGTATAAATCGGCCTTTACTGTCAAGTAATCTTCAACATCTTTGTTACCTGCTGTAGATGTGTTGCAGCAGGGTTGGTGCTGACACTTCAGCTTTTAGTTCTCCAGGAGCAGGATTAACTACCTTTGACTTAGTTGTTAAGGGCATAATATAATTGAGTCAAACTTTAAAAGTTGTAGTTTCAAAGCCTGTAATGGGTAATACACAAGAGCAGAACCAATGTTCATACAAGGTATTTGTCTGTAATATTGCTCTATGTATACACTAGATTTTTCTGTCTGTGGCAGTAAACCTGTCAATGGATGCACAAACTGTTAGGACTAATTTTAAAACTTAAAAGTTGAAAAGTACGGCTTCTAATTGTTCAGATTAGTTCTTGAGATACAGTCTAACATTTATGCAACTGGTTTTATTGACCTTATCATTTGATTAATATGATGAGTGAGAAGGCTGTCTTCAGAGTTCCACAATTGGGTCTTTGTAGATCTGTGGGGTCTGGAACCTGTCAACCACAGTATTGTTTGTGATTGATTGTGATAAGAGAGCTATAAATGATTGTTAATTTTAGTATAGCTGTTCACCAACAGTCTTTTAGCAGCACCAAATACAAATCAAATGAAGACCCTCCAGTGCCCTTCATTTCTAATATTCAGATTTATTTTCACTTACAGTCAAAAGTGACTGCCATTGATGGCAAGCCTGCAGGAGACCAGTATCTCCCCAACTATCTGTCCATCAGTAGCTGGTATTCTCCCAGCAAATGCCACATCCAGCTCCTAAGTCCCAGTGCTCCTCTAATGGTAGGATACATTGCCTACATCATTAGTTGTGCTTCCATTATACATATATGGCATACATATTCATGGAACCACCTATTTGTGTCTAGATTGGGCAAGAAGCAGAAATCTTCCTGAAGTCCACCTGTCCTTGTAACTTCACCTTGCACTATGAGATTGCTTCCCGTGGAAATATCGTGCAGTCAGGTCAGAGGCATACGAACAGCACGGCTCATCGTGAAAAGAGAGCTACCATAACCTTTGACACGAACATTCACACAACTGCCAAACCCCAACAAGACTCAGGTCAGTTTTATTGTAATAACTGCAGTACACCTTTGTTTATGGGCATGTTTAAACTGCGGCTTTTGTGCCTAATAGATAAACTAAAGTTATTTATAGCACATATAATAAAATCTCAGAAATTTTAGCAATTTGCAATTGTTTATTTTTAGCTCATAAGGACACTACTCCTCCTTCTTTTTCATCCCTATTTTGTCTGTCCATCTCTATGTCCTCTGTCTGCCCAGACTCTGGTGTGTCCTCTTCTCAGGCTGAAATGGACAGCTGCATGTCAGTTCTGCATTTTAATGTGACTCCCCCCATGGCCCCTCTCAGTCGCCTACTTGTCTACTATGTTCGGGAAAATGGAGAGGGAGTAACTGACAGTCTGCAACTTCCAGTGCAGTCCCGCTTCGAAAATGAGGTTGATTAATTTCAGCTTAATCTGGACAATTCACCATAAAAAGAAAGTTCTGTCTTCTATTTATTTAACAAACTTTCTTGTCTTCAGATCTCTGTGTCTTTGTCCACAAATGAGTCAATGCCAGGCAGTTCGATCAGTCTGAAGGTTAGAGCAGAGAGTGGCTCATGTGTATGTGTAGCCTCTGTGGACAAAAGCATGTACCTTCTCAAACCAGGCTTCCAGCTCACACCTGAAAAGGTTAGTCCTCATTTGAACCTTCATATATCCCACAAATAGCTGTAATGTTGTTTAAACAGTTTAAGGGTTTCCAGGTGTTCAAGGAGCTTGCTGAATTTGATGTATCTGATGCCTTTGGGGTACCCAAAGATGAGGGACATTTTTGGTGGCCCGGATTGTCTTCACGAAGGCGACGTTCCTCTGTGTTTCCATGGCACTGGGACATAACTAAAGATGCTCGATTTGCTTTTACGGTGAGGACATGACTTTCTCCACAGAATATAAACTTATTGTTTTAAGCTCAGGCAGCATGGTAGCTAAGTGGTTAGCACTCACAGTAAAGCCGCGGTCACACTGCACTTTTCGCTCCATAGACTTCAGATAGATTCCTATGCATGCGAAAGACCAGAAATGCAAGCTTGTGCGACAAGTTTCGCAGTTCGCTACATTGCAAAGTTTAAGCTTGGTGAACTCTGACCTGCGAAATCGCATCATGTGACTGCATGTGACCAATAGAAGATCAAAACATGACCACACTGTACAGAAATGTAAAATTTGGACCAATCGCACGCTTTTTTAATGTCTAATCATCTTGTTTAATCCCAGCCCTTTTTGAAGAGCCGTACGACAGAATTTTGCACGCTCAAACTTTACAGTGTGAAAGCAGCATTAGAAGGTCGCTGGTATAGGTCCCGGCTGGACCAGGAGACCTTTCTGTGTGGAGTTTGCATGTTCTCCCCGTGTTCGCGTTGGTTTCCTCCGGGTGCTTCGATTTCCCCCACAGTCCAAAGGCATGCAGTATAGGTGAATTGGACCACAATGTGTGAATGGAAGAGTGTGGGGGCATTTCCCAACACTGAGGTTTGTACTCTCAATGCTGGGTTGCGGCTGGAAAGGCATCTGCTGGTAAAACACATAATTGAGTAGTAAATGGGGGTTTATTCCACTGTGAAGACCACGGATGAAGGGGGAAGCCGAAGGAAAGTGAATGAGTTCAAATTCTAATGTGCTTATGTACCTGTGTTGTAGGAGACAGGGCTGGTGGTGATGACAGACATGGTGAGTCTCAATCACAGACAGAGTGGAGGGATGTACACAGACGAGGCCGTACCTGCGTTTCAACCACACACCTCTAGCCTGGTGGCAGCTATGCACTCCCGATCTGGGACACGGTACACATGCTCACAGTGTCTGAAATTTTAAGGTTAATTTTACAGGCGATTATGGCTAACTTCAGAAAGAAAATTGTTTCTTATGTCAGTGTGTGTTTTTTTAGGACAGAGAACCGCAGGCGTACATTCTTTCCAGAAACATGGATATGGCATTGCTTTAATGTCAGGTAGTAAAATATTCCTATGATTCAATCAAATGGATAAATGATAATAAAAAACATACTAACCACAAAATTTTGAAGGGTAGTGTGTGTATATAGAGCAGGGATCACTAACCCTTCTCCTGAAGATTTCAGCTCCAAGTTCCAACCCTAATTAAACACACCTGAACTAGCTAATCAAGGGTTGCATGATAATTGCAGGCATACCTGCCAACATTTGGTTCGTAAATTCCGGGAGACCCCCCCCCAAGTTTCAGCCCGGACTGTACCAAAATGTTGAGGAGCGGGGGGCGGGGGAATTCCGGGAGTTTACCGGGAGACAGAACAATACGGGAGACGGGTCTGAAATACGGGAGACTCCCGGGAAAAACGGGAGTGTTGGCAGGTATGATTGCAGGTGTTCTGGAGCAGGGTTGGGACTGAAGTCTGTAAGACAGTAGAACCTAAAGGTGGGCATAAATGATGCAAATTCTGATGGTTGGAAGATCATGGCTGCATCCAAAATCACATACTTCCATACTATATAGTACGCTAAAATCAGTATGCGAGCCGAGTAGTATGTCAGAATTCATAGAATTCAAAAATCAGTATACGAGAAATACCCGGATGACTTACTACTTCCGGAGAGATTCTGAAGTGCGCATCGTATGGACGCTACGCTATCCCATGATACTCCACGAGAGAATTAATGAATGAGAGTGAAGCGACGCAACTCATGCGGGTAGATAACGTGATCATGACAAAATGGCGGAGGTAGTACATCCGAGTTCCATCAAAGTTCCTTTAAGGCAAATCATTTCACTCGGCGCCCATCTTTTAAACACCTCTGGGGCAGTATGCTCGGGCATTCTGTTTGAATGGGGATACATCAAATTCTCCAAAACTGCTTGCCAAGCTTACGATTAAATTTCATATTAGGAATTAACAATAAAATTAAACAACAACTGTATCTTTAGTTTAATTTCTAAAGGTCCAAATCACACAAAATCTGCAGAAACTCACGTCTGGTTCGAGCCCCTCCCTCGGATCGTCAGTCTATAGGGATCGATGATGGGCATGGGACGAAAACCGGTTTTAAGGTTTACCGCGGTTTGGAAAAGTCAAGGTATTAAAACCGTAAAAAATTCATGATATACCGTTCCAAAGGTATATGTAAAGGTTTTTTTAAGTGTTTTTTTCCATGTATTGTAAGGAAATCTGTGTTTTTGAAACTAATGAAGATAGCAGAAGTCAATGATTAATTTAAATTATTTAGCCTAACATGTTTACTGTTCCAAAATATTATAAATGTTTCCTGGAATAAAATATATTGTGTTCAATGGGTAAAAAAAATTGTTGTTTTTTACTAAGACATTTAAAAAGAATATATTTTACAGCAGAAATCACAATAACGTGATACTGTGAAACCATGATATTTTTATCCAAGGTTATCATACCGTTAGATACTTATACTGTCCCATGCCTAATCGATGATTGGCTAGTGTACTAGAAGGCAGGCTTTATTCGCCATATAATGATCAATGATTGGCTCCTGTAATGGTAGGCGGGGCTTCCTTCACCGTATTGACCGTTACGCTTTTCCCCATTCAAAATGATACGAGTGACATGTCTTGTGTATTCTATAGTCTTTGGTTCCATTCATACTGCTCACATTCATACTGTATAGAACGTACTTTTCTAACGGGCCGAGTAATATGTTTAAATTCAAATGCAGTACCTACTGGGTAGTAGACGTTTCGGATGCAGCCCATATGTCCGAGCATACAGTACATCACGAGTGTGTTTATGTGAAAATTGTTACATAAAATGTTTATAAAAAGCATGAAAAAGCAATCATAAAATTCCACACCAAAATCATGGATAGAGGAAGACATAGCTTTCAGAGCTACATTACTCTCTCTCTTTTCCTCTTTTGCTCTCTTATAAGAGCTCAATAATGATACGAGTCATGAATGTTTGCTATAAATACAGGTTCTTTTTCAGCACTGGGAAATCAGGATGCTTGTTCGCCCATTTGTGTGAATAACAAAACTCCATTGCAACCTATAATCTCTGACAATCTTGTTTTGCATGACACAACAGCACTTGCTATTCAGCGAGTTTATCCTCCTGATTGGTCAACTTCAGATAGATTGACACATCGGTTCATTCAACCTAACACACCTCTTGAAATTAAACTGACAGCTCCTGAATTTTTTTTTGCTTAGCTCGTAAGTTCCTCTCACACAGTAGAAACAATGACCATACCAACATCAAGGTTTTCTGCACAACTAATCCCAATGGGAAAAATTGCATATGACAGCAAAAATCAACTGTGTATGCCCGCCTTAAAGGAGCAGGTTTGGTGATTCCTTATATGCAAAGTACATAAATAAAATTGTAAATTCTTCTCACCAACAGCAGTCTTAATGGAGAAGCTGAATTACACTTGGACATCCCAGATTCCATCACCACATGGGTGACAGAGGCTATTGGTCTGTCTGCAGAAAAGGGTCTGGGCATGGCTCGGACTGCAGAACTGCGTACATTTAAGCCCTTCTTCATTGACTTCACTCTGCCATACAGCATTGTCCGTGGTGAACAAACTAAAGTCCCGCTCACAGTATACAACTACCTGCCTACATGTGCAGAGGTTTGTGTGCACAACATTTCAAAAATTAAAAAAAAACACCATTATTGTAGAGAATTGGGGCTAATAAACAACCACCCAAAACACCTTAGAAACTTGTTAGCAACATGCTAACAACCTCTCAGCAACAGGTTATCACCCCTTTAGCATAGTGAGAACAGGTTTTGCATTGACAAGCCAATTACAAAAATGATACACTGCAATGGTTGCTGTGGAAAGCAGTTTGCCATCAAATCATGTGGTATAAAACATTATTTAGTATCAGCTTATTTTTGACTTTGGTATGTGCAGAGAATAGATTTGCAGCAGTTTTGATGCTGAGTGATTTAAAGTTGAATCCTTAAGGAACGATGGGAGGCCACGAGTTAGGCAGCATGGAAAATGTGCAATGCACCTCAGAAATTCCCCAGAATCTTTTGAGAACCCTTGGGAGTTCATGCTGTATAAGTTTGATAATGTGGAGATAAGTTTGAGCATGTGTTTGTGCATATGGAGAAGCTTCATGAATTTTTTTTATGCTCGTTCTCTACAGGTCCATGTGAAAGTGTCAGTGCCTAAAGGGATCAAGTTTGTGGGTCACCCAGGGAAGCATCATCTTACCCGGAAAAAGTGTGTGGCACCTGGGGAGGCCACGCCCACTTTTATAGTACTGCTATTTTCTGAACTGGTGTTTGCCAACATCACAGGTTAGTGCATTAAATACTTTTATACACCAATACATTTTAGTTTTAAAAAACGCATAAGTTTTGCTGAGGTTACGCCTTCCGTCCACATTACGCCAGAGCTTTCAAGCGCCAAAAACTGAGCTTTTTGAAAACGCTGAAGAGACCGTTTTCATTTTAAAATGCTGCTGCTACATGTTAGTGTGGATGGGGGGAAACGGAGAAATCTGAAAACGGAGGCGGGGCTGCAGACATTCGCCTATCTGATTGGGGCTTTTTCCTCAATATTAAGTACACAAAGTTCAGTCCTACATCCTCTCCTTGTAAGTTCAGACTTCGCAAGTTTGATATGGAAAACAAACTCCCGAGGACACGTCGGGTAAATCTTCAAAGGCAACAGTGTACTATATAACCTCATTCACATCACCCTGGCTGCGTTGTTTCACTTGCTTAACAATAAAATGAAAACATGACATAAGGAACTGCCTATTTTCACTTTGATATTAGCAACTTAACAGACACCAAAAATGTTAAGGCATCATGTAGCTACATATATATGGCAGTCATCTTCACTGTATGCATATTTAGAACAAAATGGAGCCTATAACATTATTGCCTCCTTTTATTTTCATTGAAAATACGAAACATCCTCTGTATGTTGTATATCAGTTTTAATAATCAATAATGGCCATTATAAAAGAATGGGAAAACCAACAACTTTAAAGAGCCCCTATTACACATTAAAAAGGGTCATATATCGGTTTTATGGGTCTCCAACAACATACTGATATATATGCAAGGTCAAAAAACACTTTCATGGTCTTATAATATGCATTTATTTTTACCCAATTATCCCAGCGACTCCCATATGAATCGTTCAGCGATTCTTTGTTCCCAAACCCCTCCTTAGCGCGAAGCTAATCTGCACTGATTGGACCGATGACAGCCTGTTGCGATTGGTCGACAGCATTCAGCGCAAGATAGTAAAATGCCCAACGCGGTTTATCAAGCCCTCAGGTCGTCAACATTTGTATAGGATCCGATCGCAGCGGACGACCGAAACACGCTTCATAGTAAACTTACTAACACCACAGTAAACAGTACCCAGTTCTCAACAGTGTTATTCAGACACCTCAGCGCCTAAAGAAGTGAAGTTAAACACCAGCATATTGCTCTATTCTTGAGTATGACACACATTCAGTATTAATCCACACAGCAGCACAAGCTAAACTATTCTGAACCTTGACCGCTGCAAGTGTGTAAGTAAAGCTGACGGTGGCCATAGCAACAACAAACGGCAGTGGAACGAGCTCACAAACGCATTTAAAAGCGTGGCTTTAGACCCGATATGAGAATATAAAGAGTTAACCTGATACAGTACAAGCGGTTACAAGTAACAAAACATGTAGATCATTTCTATTTGCAATCATTGCTGTGGCACCTCTTGCTTGAAGTGTTATATGTTCTCAGGGTTTACCTGTACTCTGCTTTGCCCAACGATCACATCCCCAGCCGGGGGGTTGTAGCGCTCATCAGCGCTCCTCCTCTGTCCTCTGACCATCTATCTCTGCGGGCTCCCATCGCGCTCACCCTGAGCCTTCATAAGCTTTTCCAGTGCTGCGCACCAGCCCGAAGCCCAGCGTGCTGTCCTTATTTTGCCCGCACCCCTGGTGCATTGTCTGTCCATTACAAGATGGAGGAAGAAACTAATCCATGAGCTGTGTACCGATAGATCGCCCAATGTAAGCATGCAGATTGCTGAACCACTCCTTTCCCTCACACTTCCAATAATATCCAGGTAAGCACAGCATCTTCATGACTCATGACTTCAGGATCTGTTTGTCTTTGCTGCTGTGTTAGTGGGCGGGGCCGCAGGTTTAAATTTGTGCTCGCAACAATTAGGTTTCGTATCCACGTCACACCAAAACGGCTAAAGACTCGATATCAAGACGATTCATTTAAACCACTATGAGTCGACTCTTTTTTTAGATGAATCAATAGTTTTAAAAACTGCACACTTTCAGATTTATGCCTTAGCTGGATATTTCACTTCACTTAGAGCTGTGTTACACACTACATGGAAGGTCATTTTCAAAAACCCATAATAGGGGCTCTTTAAAGAAATAGCATACTAAATTAGAAAAAAAACTGAGGTGCATCTTGGGGTTTTTTTTTAAAAAGTATTAAAGGAGTTGTACTACGTATATGCTGGATGCTTACTTATTTAAACACTCTTACCATGTTTTTGGATCAGGGTCAAATTCAGTCAGACCTGTCTGGAACTCTATAAATCTTGTGTTTGCTAGATGTTTCACAAGAATCTTGTATTTATTCCCACTGTTGTTTACTGACGGTTTATTATTTCAAGACTCTGCAAGCATTCTTGGGAATATTAATTAATTGTTGCCACTTATTTTGACTTTGTCTCAACCTGCACTTCCTTAGATGTAGTGCCATTTCAGCAAAGTTGCCAAATAAAACCTTTGTCACTGACCTTTATGTATTGACTCATGCAGGACAAAACAAATGTTCTTTTTTGGGCTATCAGACAAGGAAAAGCACATACAGTCATAGTGGATAGGGGTCTTTTCCTTGCATGTCAAAGAAATTTGCAGGTCAATGCTGGCCAATGGGCCCCCCATGGCTCTGTCCTAGTCCCCCTGGCTCCAAGTCCTTCCTTCTCACTACACACATACAAAAGGGCTTTGCTGGCAAGCAGCCATTCTGCTGCAAAAACGTGTGTGCATCCTATTATCTCAAGGCCATCATGATCTCTAAAGACGTTGCATTGTTTGATAAAAAAAGGAGGAACTCATGCTGCCAGAAGTCTCCCATCAGAGCACCCACAATGCAAATAAAGCATTTTCAGCATCAATGAGTTGTGATCTTTGTTGTCTTCCATATTTGCTTCTATGGCAGCTCGCGCTGTGGCCTACAGTGAGCAAAGTTGCTGCTCTGATGGGCTGCAGTCCAGCAAAGCAAGCAAAGCGGGTGAGGAACAGGAAGACAGAAGCCCTGTGGGCACGGATTATGTGCGCAGGAGTGTGCTGGTAGAGGTGGGGATCTTGAATCTTATTATCATTATATACAGTGCATCCAGAAAGTATTCATAGCGCTTCACTTTTTCCAAAATGGATTAAATTCATTTATTTCCTCAAAATTCTACACACAATACCCCATAATGACAATGTGAAAATAGATTATTTGAAATTGTTGCAAATTTATTAAAAATAAAAAAACTGAAAAATCACATGTACAGAAGTATTCACAGCCTGAAGCTCTAAATTGAGCTCAGGTACATTCTGTTTCCACTGATCATTCTTGAGATGTTTCAGCAGCTTAATTGGAGTTCACCTGTGGTAAATTCAGTTAATTGGACATGATTTGAAAAGGTATACACCTGTCTATATAAGGTCCCAGGGTTGACAGTGCATGTCTAAGCACAAACCAAGCATGAAGAAAAAGGAATTGTCTGTAGACCTCTGAGACAGGATTGTCTCGAGGCACAAGGCTGGGGAAGGTTATAGAAAAAGTTCTGCTGCTCTGAAAGTTTAAATGAGCACAGTGGTCTCCATCATCCAGAAGTGGAAGATGTTAGGAACCACCAGGACTGTAGAGCTGGCCGGCCATCTAAGCTGAGTGATCGGGGTAGAAGGGCCTTAGTCAGGGAGGTGATCAATAACCCGATGGTCACTCTGTCTGAGCTCCAGTATTCTTCTGTGGAGAGAGGAGAACCTTATAGAAGGACAACCATCTGTGCAGCAATCCACCAATCAGGCCTGTATGGAAGAGTGGCCAGACGAAAGCCACTCCCCACCTGGAATTTGCCAAAAGGCATCTGAAGGACTCTCAGACCATAAGAAACTAAATTCTCTGGTCTGATGAGACTAAAATTTAACTCTTTGGAGTGAATACCAGGTGTTACGTTTGGAGAACGTAACGGCACCACTTATCCCCAGGTTAATACCATCCCTACAGTGAAGCATGGTGGTGGCAGCATCATGCTGTGGGGATGTTTTTCAGCAGCAGGAACTGGAAGTCTGGATAGAGGGAAAGATGAATGCAGCAATGTACAGAGACATCTTAAATGAAAACCTGCTTCAGAGTGCTCTTGACCTCAGACTGGGGCAACAGTTCATCTTCCAGCAGAAATGACCCAAAGCACACCTCTAAAATATCAAAGGAGTGGCTTCAAAACAACTCGGTGAATGTCCTTGAGTGGCCCAATAAGAGCCCAGACCTAAATCCTATTGAACATCTCTGGAGGGATCTGAAAATGGCTGTACACCGTCACTTCCCATCCAACCTGATAGAGCTTGAGAGGTACTGCAAAGAGGGATGGGCAAAAATTCCCAAAGACAGGTGTGCCAAGCTTGTGGCATCATATTCAAAAAGACTTGAGGATGTAATTGCTGCCAAAGGTGCATCAACAAAGTATTGAGCAAAGGCTGTGAATACTTATGTACATGTAATTTTTCAGGTTTTTTATATTTAATAAATTTGCAACAATTTCAAATAAATTTTTTTCACGTTGTCATTATGGTGTATTGTGTGAAGAATTTGAGGAAATAAATAAATTTAATCCATTTTGGAATAAGGGTGTAACATAAAAAAATGTGGAAAAAGTGAAGCGCTATGAAGTCTATTCGGATGCACTGTATTATGTCTTAAATATGTGTATTAATAAATATTACATAACCATTCTTACACATTTTGAATGTACAGATTGGTTTACTGAGCCTTTATGATTTGGCATGCATATTAATGCTTAATTATTCTTATTATTATTATTTTTTTCATTTTTGAACAGGTATTTTTTGTGTTCTTTTCTTTATGTAGGCCTTTTCAAGTGCAAAGAAAAATGTTCAAGTTTTTTAGTAAATCATTGCAGTGTAAACATTCCATTAGTTTGTTTAGTTAGTTTGGGTTGCATGTTTGCTTAAACATCCCTCTCTTCCTGCTTTTCCATAGCCTGAAGGTTTGCCCAGAGAGTACACGTACAGCGTCTTTTTCTGTCCAAATGGTAATCAAGTTTTTTCTTCTGTTCTTTATTTTCTACTATGTTTAAACTGAGCCAAGGCATGAGAAATTTCTCCCTGCACATTTCACAGAACGAATCCACATCTCCACACCCAACAAATATGAGTATCAATATGTGAAGAAGCCAGCCAAAGTCACGCATGTCCAAGTGGCCATCAAAAGTCATAATGATGCCCATATTGCCCTCTCACCTAGCGCACATGACAGCACTGAAATGGTGGAGATTGTGCTGGGTGGGCGGCAAAATTCGCGCTCCTGGATCTCACGGGGAAAGATGGGAGAGCCTGTAGTTAGCGCCCCAACACCAGGAATCCTGTCCTGGGATGAGTTCCGAAGCTTTTGGATCAGCTGGAGAGGAGGGGGAGTGCAGGTAATTTAGACTTTTTATTAACATTAGGGGATATACACTGTAAAACCCAAAGAGTTAAGATAACTTAAACCGTTTGAGGAAACCGATTGCAACAAACCATTTAAGTTCAGAAACTAATCCTAATGAGTGCTGTGAACTTAATCCATTTGAGTAAATAAAGCAATTTCAGCAAAGTAAAACCCAATAAATGAAGAGAACTCAAACTAACCGAGTACTGTAAAACTTAATAAGTTAAGACAACTCAAACCATTTGAGGAAACCGATTGCTACAAACCATTTGAGTTAAAAAACAAACCTATACAAGTACTGTGAACTTACTCCATTTAAGTTGAAGGAATGAAGTATTTAACTCATTACCTTCAACACTGAGTTCAAAACTTCAAATGAGTAGAATTAACTTTCAGTAAATTTTGAGTTAACTACACTAATTTCATTTGATAAAGTTGACTGTTGGGTTTTACGGTGTAATTTTTGATTTAGCTACAATATGCTGTAGATGGCAGTTGAGGGTGTGACGTGAATTTATTCATAGTTATAGGCAGATTTTTATAACCACCAGGGGTCACTGTTATAACTGGGGTAGATTATGTCCAGATCATATTGGCAGTGATGCTTAATAGCTTAGTTTGCTCAAAAATTAAAATGATGTTATTAATTACTTACCCTCAAGTCATTCCAATCTCCTGAGACCATCGTTTTTCAGAACACAAATTAAGTTATTCTAGATGAAATCCAAGAACTCTCTCATCCCCCATTAACAGCAATAGTTCAGAAACACTTGCTTGTATGCTGCACTACTGACTCTAATGGCAGTACATTGTACTGCCCTGCCCATAGTAAATGTGCACA
The DNA here is from genome assembly GCA_903798195.1 of Danio kyathit. Taxonomy (NCBI): domain Eukaryota; kingdom Metazoa; phylum Chordata; class Actinopteri; order Cypriniformes; family Danionidae; genus Danio; species Danio kyathit. The sequence goes on from LR812540.1 coordinate 29,083,493, forward strand.
CTAATGTCCTGACCTGGAAGAGAAGATATAGGTGAACAAAGTCATATTTTCAGGGCTTAATCCCTGACACTGCTTACAATTGAGGCCATATTGTACTAGTTAATATGATTGCAATAATATGATATCTTGCTCTCTCGGTACAGAAAGATTCACATCTAAATCTGAAGCTATAGCTTCCTTTCAAATAGCTGGAACAGCATTTTACTTTACTTTTGATAGTGACCTATTTTCATTATAGCATAGTGAGTCATGTTCCATTTTAGATTGTCATATTTAATATAGAATTTAGAATATTTAATGACAAATTATTGTCAATAAGGAGCCAGTTTGTTTATGGGAGATTCCAAACTCGGTCTATGTAGGCTTAAATTGATGTGGGTAGCTTTTGCCAAGACTTGGCAATTGTTTTTATGAGCCCCCTGTGCTTGTTAAATGCAGTATTCATCAAACTGTTTTTTGAGTAGAACTTAATTGGTTTCCATGTTGTTACTATTAAATTGAAGTGTACTCATGCTTGTTTGAGTTCCTCTGGATGAGCACATACATTTCTCCACCATGTCATGCACAGATCAGTTCATCATTTTGAAAGGGTGTTTCTAAAAAAGACAAATCTTGGCTTTGATTTTCACATGCTGCACACGCAAACACAAAACACCAGTGCTTCTCTGTTTGGATTCGGTGTTTAGCTGGTCTCCCAGTACCCAAATCACCCAGAACCTCCCTCACATAAAAACAGTGACAACCAAACAAGATTGTTTTTTTTTTATTATTATTTTTTTAGGGGTTTTTACATTTATTGATAGGACAGTGGAGATGTAGAGACAGGAAAGTGTGGGGAGCAGAGATAGGGGAAGGATCGGCAAAGGACCTCGAGCCGGGAATCAAACTCGGGTCGCCGCGAGCACCTCGGTGCCATGTGTCGACGCACCAACCACTAGGCTAATGGTGCCGACAAGATTGTTTTTATTTCCTGTGATAGGTGGGACATGGCCTAGAGCCATCCAGTGAGACCACGATTCTGCAATTGGCTGGACCACTCACTAGTCAGGTGCGTCATATCGGTTTCTCCACTGGCTGGGGTTCCATAGGTGAGTTCAGGATCTGGCGCAAAGAAGATGCAGATGAGAACCACAATGAGGCCTTCACTCTCGGAGTCCCACACAATGTGGTGCCAGGCTCAGAGAGAGCCACCGCTGCCATGATTGGTGAGAATAAATCCATTGTGTAGTCTGACAGAATGTTGTAGCACTTCACAAGTTGATTATCTTCTGTGTCCCAGGTGATGTTATGGGACCCACCCTCAATAACCTTGACAAGCTTCTAAGACTCCCCTTTGGTTGTGGGGAGCAGAACATGATCCACTTTGCTCCCAATGTCTTTGTGCTCAAGTACCTTCAGAAAACCCATCAGCTTAGCCTAGAGGTGGAGGCAGAGGCTACAGACTACCTACTTCAAGGTACAAGACAGAACATGTCATTGACTTTAAATGTGTCTTCTTGATTAATAATCTTCTGAGGAATTATTTAAAAGTGGTGTGAACGCAGTGCAAACAAAGCCTTTGGGTCTTCCAATGTACCTGGCAGGTTATCAGAGGCAACTGACATACAAGAGGCAGGATGGTTCCTACAGTGCCTTTGGGGAAAGAGATTCCTCCGGAAGCATGTGGTAAGCTTCTAATGTGTGAAGTCTGTACACGCCATGTCTGCTTAGAGGTTGGCTTTAATTACAATAGTGTAAGCCATAATTTTGGTTCTAGTATGTCCTTTGTTTAACCCCCATCTCCAGTCAGAGAAAGGTGAGCTTCACAAACATTCCCTATTAGATAATTTTATTTTCAAACATATCATCATATATTGGCACACCGATTTACTCTGATTTATTATAAGCTAGTGCTCAAGTTGTATATATGCTGAACACAAAAATTGAAGTGATTCATTTAAGCATGGTTGCCTGACTTTTAATAGAGCAATGGATTGTAAAATGTCAAACTGACTGTACCCTTGAGCCTTATTAACAAACTACTAATAAGCTCCTTGACTCCAGTCACTGGAGTACAGATTTATTGGTTGTTTTGGGGGGATTTCTTCCCGTGGTCCAGAACAGACATCATTAAGTATGCCCTCTGTGAGGTCACCAGCCCCTACCCCCCACTACATTGCCCGCCATGCTGTTGGACACAGGAGCCCAAGTTACCGGAAAATGAAGTTAGCCTTGGCTAATGGAGTCACAAAAATTGGGACACATATATGCCTGTGACCCCATTTATTCCTGTATAAACTTGCACAACTACTGATTTTAATTGGACAACTAGTCATCCAGAAAAGTATTTTAATAGTCAGAAGGGTAATGTTTGTCTTATGTAAATTACTCAGAATACACCCTGTACCTTATGCCATGATGTTCCTGGCAACGTTGATGCTTCATTGAGACATGAGTGGAGAAAATACTTGAATGAGAAATTGATGCAAGTTAAGAATGAATCTGTAAACTTTGGGCCTCACTAAGAATACTACATAAAGCAGTGTACTTAGTGGGGACTTCCATTTTAAAGCTGGTGGGGCAATGTCCAGTAGGGATGTCAAAGATTGTATATTTGTCTGAGAATGTTTAGAAGTCCTAAACAGCCCTACTTTGTTTCTGGTCCAGTTTCAGTTATTAGCACAGATCATTTATTGCCAGGCGAACAGCAGCTCCAGAGTTGAGCTAATATGTCCCAGCTTGGGCTGAATGATAGGACAGGAAATTGTGGTTCCTAATGAAAAGATTGGCTATAATGGTGCAGCAAGTATTTAATGTTCCCATCAGCACCTTGGTGCCTGAGTAATGCCAAGGCTTTCAAATCTAATCTGCTTCAGTGGAAAGAGCAGCTAACGTCCTGGAACACAGTGGAAACTTTTATTTGTAAATGCCTGGAAGGAAGGTGCAGCTTTAGCAGACTTTTGTAATCTGCGAGGATGTTTTCAAAGGCGGAGAAAAGATGTTTAGGCTTTCACCCAGAACTGGCAACCCATCTTCTGGCATCACTCACTGGCATCAGTATGTCTGGATCCAATGTAAGCCACATGCGGCAGTAATCTACTCTGCATCCCTCAGTAACCCCCAGCAATCGTCCAAACTCCTGTAAGGTTGCTGCAAAATTTAGGGGTGTAAAATAGTTGTTCACCTAAAATGTTTTTTTCAAATGAATTCCGAAGGATCACTTATAAATAAGTATTGAATATACTGGCTACTCTTTTTAATATACTGAGAGTGATAGGTTGATAAAGTCAATAGTTGTTGGAGAGGAAGGAGCCCGGTTTAATGCAATCCAAGTCCTGTTGTCAACAATTTATGGTGCCTTAAAACCACATGCAAAGTAATATACTTAAGGTTAGTTTTAGTTTGTTTTTGCATGCCTGGAGTGGTTCACCACAGATGTTTTAGGATCATTTAGGAACCCTATTTGCCTTGAGAATCCTGGCAGAGCTTTCCAAGCATTCCACAGCATTAGGTAAGGCGACTTCTTACAAGCGTTATATTGTAAGAAATGCACCTTGCAATCTTCTTACTAAATGTCTAAAAGCCTAACTTGTGCACAGTGTGTGCCCTTCACTTTGTTTCCTCTTTATGTCATCCAAACACTTTCTAGAATATTTCCTCTTGGGTCAGGCAGTTAAAAGTTTTGACAGCATTACCTAACATTATAACAATTCTTACAGGCTTAATGCTCCAATCTTATGACCTCTCTTGAGGAATATAACATTCAAGGCCAGGCCTGCAAGGACTCTGTTGTTTGTGTGTTTGTTTTGACATCCCTACAACTTATGTTGTGGAAAAACTCCCTTATAGTTTATTTATTGGCCTTTTATTTTAAGTGAAGTCACTTGTATCATCATCTGGCTGCTTTCAGGTATGCCGTCATGACATGCCATGTTGCAGTTAAAACAAATCAGCACATAGTTTGCATGTTTTTAGAGCATTGGTTCAGTTGACTCACAGAGGTGAAAACATTTACAAGGCAAAGTCACTCAGCATTTCCATAAGCTGTTTCTAAAATCTGTCAAGGTTCACCCTTGCTGTGGTGTTTCAGTTTATCTATGCAGTTCCATACTTTGAATACTCTTGCATGCAGGAACATACCTGATTTCACATTCTCCAAGAAAATCTCCTTTGTTCGACATATTTATACATGTTTCTACATTAACTTTCAGAGCAAAAGTTTAAGTTTGTTTGACACTGTCAATTGCTATACCTTCTGAAACACATTTCAGAATTTTTTTCAAGTTGCCTACAATTTACTCAAGTGGTCAGTGGTGGTACATGTTACCTCTTGGACTTCTAGGTTGACAGCATTCGTACTGAAATCATTTGCCCAGTCACGGGGTTTCATCTTTATTGATCCCGAGGAACTGCGTGCTGCCAAAACCTGGCTGATATCCAATCAAAAGGACGAAGGATCATTCCCAGCAATGGGCCGAATACTCAACAAAGACCTTCAGGTACAGTACATAAATGGATAATCCTTCTTGATCTTGTGCAGTATATCTGAGATTTGACTGAAGTAGGAATTCTATATGGTAGAAGTTTATCCAAGACACAAAAGGAAGAGCTTAGTCAAAGAAATGTTTACGCTTGTTTCAAATGCTTCCTATAAATCCTGACAGAACTATTTCAAAAACAGTTCAGAACATTGCTTATTTAAGCCAAGAGCTTTTGAGGTTTACAAGCTCTCATCAAACTGAGGAGGCTGGGATAGAGGTGTTATTTGTCATCACTCTGGTGAAGGTTGCTCTGTCCAATTCCTTTTAAGGGTGGGATTCATGGAAAGATCTCTTTGACTGCGTATGTGGTGGTGGCTCTTATGGAAACTGGGATTACAACAGAGGTGAGAGATCTCCCACATTTTGTTCATGCTGTGTCCCATTAAACTGCCTCTCAGTGAGGTCTCTTAGACAACTTTTTTCGTGCAAATTTCCGGGATCCTTGTTAAGAGGGCATTGCTGCTTCTTAAGATGATGGATGTCCTGGCTGGGAATCAACAGTATTTCTTTCAGCCTTGTGATAGGTAATCTAATATGGAAGCTTGCTGTCTAAATGTAAAGATTTATGATAAGAACATGCAGAGACAATGGAATTCTTTTGAAAATTTCTCCCTGCATACATTCCTTTCTTCAAAATTAAACAAGATTTGACAATTCCATTAAAGGCATATGAAGACCATGTTGCAATTTCTTGCAATGTACATAATCAGGTAAATGTAACATTGTTGTACATCAAAACCCTTTAAAAATGCCATAGATATATTAAGGTTGAAAAAGTTCATGCTAGCATGCAAGTTTAAGTTTTAATTCAAACTGACTAGACCTGATGAGATCGGCAGGATGAAGTTAATAGTATAATTGTTTGACAGCTCTGATTTGAATCGCTTCAGTCATTTGTACAATCTGATGTCTCATTAACAAAACAGCTCAGCATAAGTTCTCACTCAAGTTAGCCTGGTTGGTTTTTCCCACCTGCCCTCTGATGTATCACTTTGGTATTGTGTAGCATCGTAGCCTTCGAACTACAGATAAAATGAGACATTTCAAAGATCCACTTCTTTCAAATCAACTTGATGAAAAGAATACCGGCCAGATTAGCGTGCATGGTTGCTCAGGGCTAGCGTCCAGGTTCCATGAGAAAAAGGACATATGGTACAGATAAAAGTCAGTCTGCTGATGCTCAACAGATGAAAGATCATTAGCACATCAGTTGTATGTTTCTTAGGAAGAAACCGCTGTGGGACTGGAATGGATTTGTACTGAAGGTATTTGTAAGTTCAGCTCAAGAAACACCTGTTATATATGCCAAATCTTGAGGTCATTTCATACACCTTAACAAGTTTCTTACTTCTCAGCTAATGGATTCTTTTAAATGGTGCTTTTATTCAGGAGGAGAATGTTGCTGTGGCTAAAGCGAAGGCATTTTTGGAAAGCAACACTTACTCTGCTGACGACCCTTATACAACAGCTCTGTCAGCATATGCGCTCACTTTACTTCGCAGTCCTTATGCTCCACTGGCTCTGCGGCGACTTAATCACATGGCCATCACCCAAGGTACTTCATCAACGTGTATTAAAAGATAGTTGATGGTTAAGCTTAGCATGCTGTTGACTAAATATTCTGGCATTCTTACAGATGGTTTCACTCATTGGAGTCTTACTGGCAGGACAGAAACTGATGAGGACACGTTCATGGGATTTAGTGATGGCCTCTCCCAGTCAGGTATCTGTCAATCAATCAGTCAGTCGATTAACCCAGTGGTCCCCAACCTTTTTATCACCGCGGACCGGTCAACGCTTGACAATTTTACCGGGGAGTCGGGGGAAGTGGGGGTAGTTTGCTACGCGACCATTAACCATTTTCTCAGAGGATAACAAGCTGACAAAACATTGCTGTCACTCTGATACAAGTTCTATTTATAGGGAAAATTACAAAGCACCGCAGTGTTTAGGTGTTCTGTGTTTGTCTAAGAAAATTAGTCTACCGAAATGTGTATATTCCAAACAAGCTGAAGCTGATCGGTCAGTTTTTGAGACGTGACTTGTGGTGCGCTCCCGGTATTCATTCAACTGTGTGCATTTGGAAGGCGCGAGCACCTCCATTGGAAATAACAAACTTGCACGAACACTAGAAAAGACATGATATATGAACGGCCCCTAAAAGGCTGCCATCATTTGCAATCTCCAGCAGTTGATTTTCTTGCCCAGACATGGTGGATTTGCCTGATTTGTTGACAAATGGGTTGTGGATCCATTCCTTGGCAGTTTGCAGGTCCTTCATTGGGCCTTTTCCCCTTAGCAAATAAACTTTTCAAAGACGTCTGTTTCTTACTCATTTTGCTGCTTGTGGGTTAAATTTGGGCGCTCAAGTGACGGAGATGTAACGACAGAATACAGTCATTTTTCAAAATAACAGACTTTTCTAAACAAAAGATCATTTAGACTTAGATAATAAAACAAAACAGAAGTAAATAATTATTTCTTGTGCAGCCTGGTACCAATTGATCCACGGACCAGTACCGGTCCACGGCCCGGTGGTTGAGGACCACTGGATTAACCAACAGTAATTAAGATTAAACTTTGTTCTGCTTCATTAGTTGTGTCTGCCGAAGTGGAGATGACAGCTTATGGTCTACTCACCTACACACTTCTGGGGGATGTGGCTTCAGCTCTTCCTGTAGTTAAATGGTTGTCACAACAAAGGAACGCCCTGGGTGGTTTTTCCTCAACACAGGTAAGAAAAACAAATTTGTTTTTCAGCGCTTGGTTTTCTAGATTTTGGGTTATGCGAGGTTTGTATACTACTCCTACTTATTTTGTAGTGTGTATAGAAATAATTTTATGCAGATGTTTTGTTTGTCTATGTATAATCAACTTAATTTGCTAAAATGTGCAACATTCCACAATGCAATGAATTCCTTACTGCTTGTATAATTTCTCCATTATCTGACAAATGCTCATAGTTGAACATGAATCAACTATGTTCTAGGGTTGTCACGATACTGGAATTCGATACCAATCGGTAGTGAAATTTTAAAAACGTCAATTTACCGCAAACATTTAATCGCTGTTGAGCACGTTCTTAAACAGCGCTGATTTGCCATTGTATTCACGTGCTCAACAGAAAAGACTGTGATTGGTCGTGAAGGTCATCGGTTCATTAACTCACCGCTGTTTACTGAGTGTAAACACAGATACAGGGACACAGGAGCGTTTCAAAGTCACTAGATCAGCTAGTTTGCCTATAAGCTGACATACGAGCGATCCGCTGATGAATCGCAACTTTAAAATGCTCTAGTGTACCTGTATCTGTGGTTACACTCAGTAAAGAGAGTTGAGTTCGGTGAACTGATGTCCTTCACGGCTAATCACAGTCTTTTCTGTTGAGCACGTGAACACAATGGCAAATCAGCGCTGTTTAAGAACATGCTCCACAGTGCTTAAATGTTCATGGGAAATGGACGTTCTTATAATTCCAGTACTGATTGGTATCGAATTCCAGTATCGTAACAACCCTACTATGTTTAATGGCTTGTTATTGATGTATAATTTTTAAGCTAACTGCCAAGAGATGAGATAAAAAAAAGAATAGTTTGATTACTTGGATGATAACTAAGCACCATTTGTACTGACCAGACGTCACATTTAAGTGTCTGCATCAAGAAGTTTTTTGTTTATAAAAATAGAAAATATAATGCATATTAAATTAAAGTAAAATGTCTATTTTAATGTCAGTTTAATGCTTCTGTGAAAATTAAAATGTTAAAATTTGTATAAAAAATTATGTTCCATCATCATTCAGTAATGAGGATGGAAATAATGCAAGCATCATTCAGTAACGTTTCATCATCGTTCCGTAAAATGTCAATTTTAATGTCAGTTTAATGCTTTTGTGAAAATCAAAATATGTATAAAAATAAGGTTTCATCATCATTCAGTGTATAATTACTTAAAACTGAAATGGCACACTTTATCAGACTTGTGCTTACTAAAATAGATTAGGAGTCTTTATCTTAAAATGTATTTAAAAGGATTTAAAAATTGTTGACAAATGGGTTAAGCCTAGAAATTTAAAGGATTATGCTGAAGTATAAAGATTAACAATAACTAAGGATTTTGTGTTTAAGTTTTTTATTGTCCTCAAATGATTATTGTTCTAAAAACATTTTGTATCGTATATAATATATTGTTACACTGACTTACAGTTTAGTCTTCAGTAAATCATGGTAAAAACCGTTTATAGTTATATTTTACTTTTTTTTTTTCCTGACCAACTTGAAACCCATTCCAGTTAAAATGACCAATCCATCTCTTTCATTAACAATATGCTGGCTAGTGGTTACACCAAGTAGTTCACTAGTGTAATTATAGTATAAACATAGTATTAAACTCGGGCTCTTTTCTTTTTATTCAACTACAGGACACTTGTGTGGCATTGCAGGCTCTGTCCGAATATGCAATCCTGTCATATGTTGGCGGAGTAAATCTCACTATATCTCTGGCTTCCACTAATCTGGATTTCCAAGAAACTTTTGAACTTCAGTGGGACAACAAGAAGATTCTACAAAAAGCTGTGGTAAAAATCCTCCACAAACACTATTGACATCTCGACATTCTGCTGTCGGAGAGGTATTTTCAGCGAAGGCCTGAACTTGATATGCCTCTCTTCTCAGCATCTGCTTGGCACATCACCCCATTTTGTGATTAGCAGTGTCAGTTTAAATGTGTGTAATTTGGATGTTGGACAGGGGCCAGTCGGTTAATGTATTTGCTTATACTTGCGCCTTTAAACTGATTGATAAGTCTTGCATTCTCTCTCTCTTTGTTCAGATACCCAGCATTCCAACAGGACTGTTTGTCAGCGCTAAAGGAGAAGGCTGCTGTCTAATGCAGGTACTATTGGTTTCTGGCAAACCCAATCCCACATTCTCTCCATGGATAAACGATTGTTCTCTTCGTCCTCCTCATCTAGAAGTGAATCCCTCTTTGGCGACAGCCAGCGCTCTTTTCAGGGGAAATTCTGTACTAATGTTCACATTCCTCCCTTCCTTAAAATGGAAGGATCTGGTAAAACTTAAGCAATTGAATGCCAGGGGTATGTTCTTTCTCCTGTAATCTACCCCCTAGATAGCATGGTACATTCACATTTTTTGGTAAGATTTCCTCAGAAACAATAGACTCATTCTAGGCCACAAAAACAACCAGAACCGCATCAGCAACTTGACTTAGAATGTTCTGTTCTCAGGTTGTATGGATGAAAAAATTATATCTTTTATGTGTCCACAAAAAAAAGGTCATAGCAAAATTTCTTACACTAAATATTAAAAATTGTTGCACTATTTTGGGCAAAAAAAATTACAACTGCCATTGTTAAATAACGTGTGGTTACACTCTCTAGCCACTTTAACCTGTTCAACTGCTTGTTAACACAAACATCTAATCAGACCGACCAACCGAGCATCAGATTGGCGACAAAAGTGACTTTGAATGTGGCTTGGTTGTTGGTGTCAGACAGGCTGGTCTGAGTTAGGGTTGGGCGATGTCGACCAATTTGGCATTGTACGATGTCTAATGTGAAACATCGTGATGGAGGATGGCACCGTCGTTGTAGGCAGCAGTGAATTAATTACTTATGAATAATTTATAAATTTATAATAAATTAATTATTTGTAGCCTAATGCTTCAACTACCTGACCCGCATGGTCTTGGTTTTACCCATAACCAAATCATAAATAAATAAAGATAAGTTACACACAAATTATCACCTGTCAATCACTTTTTCCACGGGACTCTGGCATGAATAGGCAGAGTGATCTGTGTCATAATAATGGAGTCGACAACTTGGTAAGTACACGCATGAAAGCGAAAGATTGAAGCAGTACTGACGCTGTAACACGTTACCTGATAGATTTAAAAGACTGAAGAGTCGTTAGATAGAGACAAAATTAATTAAATATCACGTTTAACAACTATAGTGAGACGCGATCCAGCGGCAGATCATTGACAAACTGCTCTCTGGGGTTTTGTGCTCAAAGCACCCGCTGACTGGCTGGAGCTCAGATGTGCGCATATGCTGCAGTGCATGCCAGAGTGTGTGTGTGTTTGTGTGGTCATGTGATGTGCATTTTTAGTAGTATAGTGGGGAAAGAGGGCTTTTCAAAAATGATAGGTCAAACGCCAGTGTGGACGTAGACCGTTTTCATTCTAAAGTACTTTAAAACTAAGATGTATTAGTGTAAACGGGGCCTAAGTGTGTATTTATCATGAGCGGGTTGCTGCTGCGACGGGGGCGGGGCAAAGGATCGCAATGCCAGCTCAGCATTGTGATTTCTATCGGCCATCGGCAATGGACGATAGCATCATCTATCGACACAACCCTAGTCTGAGTATTTCAGAAATTGCTGATCTACTGGAATTTCGTGCACACCCATCTCTAGGGTATACAAAGAATTGACTAAAAAAGAAAATACATCCAGGGAGAAGCAGCTCTGTGGACAGAATGCCTTATTGATGGTAGAGGTCAATGAAGAATGACCAGACAGGTTTGACCTGAAAGAACACTGACTCAAATATATCACAACTGAGGTCTGCAGTAGATCATCTCTGAACACAGAACATATCAAACCTTAAAGAAAATGAGCTACAGCAGCAGAAGGAGTGCCATTTAAACCAGCTAAGAACAGAAAACTGAAGCTACAATACATATGGACTCACCAAAAAAAGGCCTCGCTGAATCTATAAGACAAATAATTGAGGGAGATCTGAAGGCAAAATTGTGCCATTTAGTACTAGCAAGTTTTCCCTAATGGGGTGGCTAGCCAGTGTGAATAAAGGACAAACGTTTCTTTCAAACCAAACACATTTTGGTTGGTCAGCCTTGTGAATTTGCATGATAAACCTGAACGCATGCAGATAACAGGAAGATTTGGTCTTCCCTTTGAGTAACTGGATTTTGTATTTGTAGCAATTGTAAACGTGACTGCCATGAATTTGAGTCTTGTTTTTGTAGTTGACCTGTCAAACAAATCGCTCCCAATTAAACAGATAATATGTCATACCTCAGCACTCAATTTCCATGTAAATTGTGAGACAAAACCATAGTGTTCTGACTTCAGGGTACTGATCATATTTTTTTCTCCATCCTCCAGATTGATGTGTCCTACAATGTGCCCGATCCTGTGGCCAAACCAGCTTTTCAGTTAAAAGTTGACCTTAAGGAACCCAGGCAGGAGCAACACATCTTGCCATCCTCACGACACATGTCTCCTCGCACACGTTCCCGTGCTGACAACCGCTCAGAGTTGACTCGCAAAAGAAGGGCTCCTGTGGACGACGAGGACCCTGCAGGCCACCAAGATCACCTGGACTACCGTGTTACCTTGGAGGTCTGCACCAGGTAAGAACACAGACTAAAGAATTTTGTAGAGCCTATTTCACTTTTCTTAATATGAATGAACACTCTTAGATTGATTTTGGATCTTATTTTACCCTCTACCTTCCCCCCTCAGGTGGCTACATGTTGGTTCATCCAACATGGCTGTCCTAGAAGTCCCTCTGTTATCTGGTTTCCATGCAGATATTGAGAGTTTGGAGAGGGTAAGATTGGTCTATTTTATTCTTCAAGAACTTTACATTATTGTAGAAAGCAAGACTGACAATGTGTCTCTATATTAGGACATAGTGTCTTGCTCTTTCCCTCTTTCTCTCTGCATGTGTCCTACTGGCAGATGGACAGAGTTTACATCTGGAGGCTATTTCAAAGGAATCAGGCGTGGAATTTATCAGTCTCTTTCACTCTCTCACGAACACACATATAAACATAAACATACACAAAATAATACTCATTCATATTGGCCTGTAGTATCCGTAGCAGCAGCAGCCTGGTACAGGAATTCTTTTCTTTTTTTTTTGTGAGGGGGGCTCAAAAAGCCCCATTTTCTTCTTCAGCTGGGGGTATAGTATGTGTAAATGGAGGTTGGTTTAGGTCACTTTCGTTGTCCCCAGTCAAATGATAGTCCCTCATTAGTCATGTTATGGGTCCCAGGTCTCATGTCCTCCATGCTTGTAAACCAATGCTACCTTGGGGACCATATAACGCGAACTGACTCCGAAGCTCACTGTGGTGGAACGGGTCTCATTAGTGCCATTAGCCAGTAACAAGCTGGCTTTACACGGCCACCTCTGGCTGGCTCCATGTTTATTACACGACCCCGGCTGTTCACATTCCTTGTTTCGCTATGGGAAGTGAGATTGCTTACATCGTCATGTCTCATTGTTTTAATTTATAGTAAGGGGGAGGACATGCTTGGAAGAATGTTTGCTTCTCATATAATCCACAGTGAAAATCAATATTTTTTACAATGAATGGTGAAGTCAGCAGTGTTATTAACGCGTAAGGCTATAAATGTTGCAATTACGACAACAAACCTTGGTCCCTGAAGCAACAAGTTGCTTTTTTTAGATTTTTTTTTCTTCTTCTGGCATTGCTAACAAGCAAGGCGTTTTCTGCTCTCTGCTGTGGATTTTGGACAAATCAAATCACTATTGGTCATTTATTCGCAGCTACAGTCATACTGTGTATGTTTGCGTGTGTGTGTTTATGTTCAAATTTGTCCTTGTGGCGCCAGCTCACACTGGGCCTCTCATAAACCGTGTCCGAGTGCTCGCCACCTTTCTCTTTCTCACTCACACAGGCATAAGATAAACTACGTTACAATGCTAACTGGGCCCAAACTAAATATGATATTTTGAAATACTTAATGGGCAGAAAGGTAAGAGATACTAAGGCTGTGTTTCACTTCATTTTTAGACACGCACTTGCAAACTTCCCTTCCCTTGTTCCCTCAGGGGAATCCCTAACACTATTTTGAAGTGCGTTCTACTTCATCAAGTGAACAATGGAAGTTTACATGGATATACCCTTGATCCCTTGATTTTGACAGAGGGAGCGAGTCGGCTTCATGTGTCCACTCCAAAACCTACATGTCCCAGAATTCAATGCAATTGTGAGGTCACAACAGCATAGTTCCTAAGTCCTCGCGGGTTTAGAGCATTCCATTTTAACCCACTCAGGTGTTCTGCCAGTAGTGTGATGTAGTCGATGAGGTAAATTTGAGGGAATAAGACAAAGGGAAGTTAGAGAGTTAAGGGCATTAAAAATGTAAGAATTGAGATATAAAGATGGTCCCTCTTTATAGTTCAACTTTACACAAATGTGCAGTGGCAATGTGCATTGGTATTCTATAGTTAAAGGGCCATGAAACCCCCCGTCTCAGCAGGGTGTTTTCACACCTCTAGTTTGGAAGAACTCAGGAAAGTGGGCGTGTTCAGCTCTGTTTAGGTGGGAGTGTCGGGGGAGGGAAAGAGGGAAGGATTTGCAAATATGGGAGTTTCCGTTTGGGCACGCAGATGCAGGGGAGAAAGGCAGTGGCAGTGGCAGTGGCAGTTTACATGGACATCAGTAATCGAATTATTTGCCAAATTATTAATTTGTCGACTTTAACTGCAGTTTGGCACTTTCACATTTTATTCAGAAACATTTCCTGCATGTCGCCCGTGACAAACGAGATATTGAAAGCGAGGAACTGCTGGAGAGTGGAGTTTTAATGGAATGTTTGATACCGCACGGCGAATGGGAGAAAAAAATCCTCTGCATTTCTCTGTAACTTATGCACTCGGTAGGTAGCGTCAGAAAGCCGTGTGTGTAGACTATCCTGTCACAAAATGCGGAGAAAATCCTGCACAACAGTAAAAGTTTTATTGTGGTGTTTACATGTTTACACTCGGAGAGCAGCATTTACAGCGGATCTTTCAGTCTATAATATTGTACTATAATATTGCAGTGATATAAACATACTGTAAACTTAGTAACATAAATCATTTTGACTGAAGTATGTCTTAAAAAACTTAAAGAGCACTGCTGACAATACGAAGTAACTTTGCCATCTGAATGAACAAAGCAAAGGGCACTGCTCTCACACACACTTACCAAATCTGTAGCGACAGGACAATCACACTGGAACTGTGTCTTTTTTTAAAAGGAGACGAGTGGCAAATCCGGATTTCATAATTTCCAGATGCGAAAAGCTCTCGGGTAAAAAATGTTCCTAACAAACGCATTCTGTCGCGTGCACTGTAATCCACATGTGAGTCCAGCTGTGCTTTCATAGCGGGGAAATGAAAGCAAAAGCTTCGTTGCAGCACATTAATAAACGCAGCACAATCATAAAAGCAACACTGACGACCCGTGTCTCCAAATTCTCATTCTTATACTTGTTTTGGCAACACAACGTGGCGTCTCTCTGTCGTCTGAACACTGTCACAGGTAAAACAGTCTCCGAAGCTATCATGCATATTAATAAAGTTGCACCGCATACACAATAGAGCGCGCTGATTGGTTTGAACAAAGTCTTTCTCATGAATTAATGCCGCACCCTCAGAGACGTCACTATGTACTCGCAGGTACAGACAGCCACTCTCCACACTGGATTTACACGCAAGTATCTCATGGCCGTGACGCAGCTTCAAAAATTCGTTTCAAACCGAAAGAACGAATTTGCTCAAAATAACGCAAAAACAACCAATATTCACTTTTTAGTGCAATATATGTGTCCTAATAGTGTTTATAGCAGCGTGGGACACATATATGACTGTCAACAGCTCAAAAAATGTGTTTTGGTGTTTCGTGAACCTTTAACATTACAGCTAGCACTCGCTCTTGTGTTAAATAGTCTGACCTCAAACTAACCAGTCAGATGTTTGGTAGACTTGGTTTAAACCACTTTTACATATATAAAAGTGTATTTGAAGCTTCATTTAACATACCAATTTAAATAATAGCTTGTTTTAAAAAATGATAAATCTTGACTTATGTCCAAGGCTTTAGTTACAGTAGGCTTATTAATCGTCAAGTTAGCCAGAAAATGTATTACAAAGGTATTGTTTATGTAATAATGATTTAACCTTTTGTTTTATTACATGTTAGCTTTTGCATTAAAGTTTGAATTGTTTACAATACTAATAATATCATCCTTCTTAAAAATGTTGTACCCAGCTCCTGCTAGATAAGCGAGTGGGGCTGAAGAGGTATGAAGTAGATGGACGGAAGGTTCTCTTCTACTTTGATGAGGTGAGTTAATATAATATAACAGCAGCTTGGTGTCAAGTTTTACACAATATGACAACTATATGTTAAAATGCTTAAGGGGTTTTGTCAATGGAGCATATCCATATATGGAGCTAATTTCGAGAGGATCACGTGTTTATGATTGACCACGACTGGTCCTGCATTAGCTAATG
The DNA here is from genome assembly GCA_903798195.1 of Danio kyathit. Classification (NCBI taxonomy): domain Eukaryota; kingdom Metazoa; phylum Chordata; class Actinopteri; order Cypriniformes; family Danionidae; genus Danio; species Danio kyathit. The sequence goes on from LR812540.1 coordinate 29,099,311, forward strand.
CATGATTTACCAATCAGATGACTCCTAACTCACTATAAATAACCAAAGCGTCTTCCCTTAGTCACCTTCGTCTTGAAGAATCCCTTCTTCCACACCTACTCCTCCCCTTCTCCTTAACAGGGTGGCACGGTGGCTCAGTGGTTAGCACTGTTACCTCACAGCAAGAATGTCACTGGTTCAATTCTTTACCTGGCCAGTTGACATTTCTGTGTGGAGTTTACATGTTCTCCATTTGCTCTTGTGGGTTTTCTCTGGGTTCTCCAGTTTCCTCCCACAGTCCAAAGACATCCGACATGGGTAAATTGTCGAAAGCAAATCAACACCATAGATGAGCTCTTAATTAGCAATATATCTCTCCATAGCAATCCCTAATCTGCCATTTGCCATAAAGAAGCATGGGAGTTCTCGAGACCTACCTGAGCTCAAACTCCTCTCTCGCCCTGCAAACAGGTGGGAGCCCCGGGCTCGAGGATCTTTTGAGCTCAGGGCTCTCTCCCGGGACAGCATGCCAAACATGCTTTATAATAAGTCATCATCTAAGCGTGAACTCTTAAATGAATTGTCATTGTAAAGTCTGCTGAGGTCTTGTCTCATCCACAGATCCCCAGTCAGTGCATGACCTGTGTGGCCTTCAATGCTGTAAGAGAGTATATTGTGGGAAAGACGGCTCCAGTGCCAGTGAAAGTCTATGATTATTATGAACCAGGTTGGTTTAGACCCTACATTTCCATGCAAAAGACTATTCTAGATGGTAAAGCTTTTGAACTTTTCATTATATGCTAGCTTTATCTTTTCAAATTCAGTGCTTGGCCAATCCTAACAAATACCCGACCCTTAGGTACAAGCTTCCAAGTGCACATTAAGACAGTATTACTCATGACAAGTTCTTTTGTTTTAAGAATCATGGACACAACACATTTTCTCTATTGTCCATGGTGGTTACATGCAATAACAAACAGATGGAATATCAGTTTTGTTTCTGATCAAATGACTCTAATGAGTGATTCTTTTTGTATGTTTTTGGACCTTATTTGCCTTTATTTAGTTAGGAGAGTAGGGGGACACCCTTATAAAAAGTGTAATAATCATGTTTTATGGTACAGTATATTGATTTCCATTTGCTTAACCACAGTTTTACTGCAAATACTATGATTGAACTATGGTTACTGTAAGAAAAAAACATAGTTCATTTGTGGTTGACATGGTTTAACTACCAAAAAAACATGTTGTTGTTTTTTGTAGAAAAGCCATGGTTAATTTTCATAAGGGCAAACAGGAAATTACACTAGAGAAGGACTGTGAGCTAGGACTGAAATGTTAAGTTTTCACTTTTACTTACATCCAATATTTTTGTGACAGCATTTGAAGCCACTCGTTTCTATAATGTGAGTGAGAGCAGTCCTCTAGCCCGAGAACTTTGCGATGGCACCACATGTAATGAAGTGGAAAGTTCCAGCAATCATTGGACAGGTCAGTACATCTTTGTTTTCCAGTATATCTGCTTAATATTATTAGTGTATCTGCTTAAATACCACATACTTTTATTGCTCTGTCACTCTCAGGCTTTGTGCAAGGCAGCCAGTGCAACAACATTTTTGACTGTCCAGAGGAGGAACACTATGAGCGATGTACCTGCTATCGTGACTGCGGCTATGATGGCGAGCCTGTGTGCGGTTCCGATGGCCAAATCTACCAGAACCAGTGTCAGATGGAAGTGTCTGCTTGCAGAAACAGCACACGGATTGAACAGATGCCTTTCAGCCACTGCCCACAGAGTAAGTTGCCAGAAAATATTTATTGCCTAGAAGCTAGACCAGTAGTTCTCAATGTTCCAGAGTTCCAAGAGTTGTTAGCCTTCAAGACTTGAAATGAGTATCTCAGAAATAAGAGACATCCAAAATGGGCGTTGTTGGTGGGGCTCAAAGAAACGTCTGGTCTAGACCAGGTAGTTTCGCCAACCCTGCTTCTTGAGAATGGCATGGCTAGGAGTTCTAGGCTCTACGCACAGGGTTTCACTCTGGGCCACACTGGTATAGATCAAGTTTCTGAAGTCCCCCTCACTCATTTCCTTTCAGCTCGTTCAGCTTTACCAGGGAATATATCTTTCTTGCCACAATCTAGCCCTGAGTGTACAACCCTCAGTGCTGGAAAACAAGCACTCACACACTACAGACTATTTAGTTTATCCAATTCCCCTATAACACGTCTTTCGACTGTCGGGGAAACCAGAGCATACGTACACATGGGGAGAACATGCAAACTCCACTCAGAAAGGCCTTGTCCAGTCGAGACTCGAACCAGCAGCCTTTTGCTGTGAGGCAACCATGCTAACCACTTAGCCACCATGCCACACAAGTCCCCCTCAATAAAGTTTAAATTCCAGTGATCCCCCTCAATAACGATTGCATTTTTGGCATCTCTCTCGGCAAAGTATGTGTTCGGTTTCACATTTTAAAAATTCCCATTTAGGATTCTTCTGGCATTTCAGGCAAACCCAAAACTTCACTGTGGGTCCCACCAAGCCTCTGGGCCCTATGTATTCTGTCCTCCTTTTCCACTATTTATGATGCCTCAAGCTAATGTCTTGCAAATTTCACCCTTTATTTAGATCAAACAAACCTCAACCAGCTAATTAAGGTTTAACTTGTAAATAACCGGCAGGTGTATATGTTCTGAAGTCTGCAGGATTGTAGCTCTCCCAGAGCAGGATTGGAGATCCCTCACTTTTAGATGTTTCTCCATAAACAGAAATCCCCACTTTTTCTAACAACTTAAAAGACCTAAGCTTTGCAAACCTGTTTCATTACAAAACTCGTTTTTACTAAGATTTATGCCATGCAAACTTGAACCAGGTGCTACCCTCCCCAGACACTCTTGGATGAAATCATTCTCATTGCATAATTAGAGACATGTATTTTTGCTTCCTTTTAAGAGGCTCATGAGCAGGACTTTCAGATACTCACAGGCAAACACATGTGAGGAAAACCACAGAAGTTTCGCCCCAAACAACCTCTGACCTGTGGGCAGAATTTATAAGAAATTTCTTAAGACAAATTCTAAGAAGTCTATTACAATGTTACTAAGTACAATTATTGAAAATTGCACATTTTTGTAAAGAAGAAAATTAAAGGTTTCATCTAATGTGCAGTGATTCTTGCTGAAGACTCAATGTCAATGACCTCACAGGTGTCTTTTTACACTAAATTGCCATTATAATTGCATACTTTTTGGCATGACTGTTTCAGACAGCACTCAGAGTTCCATTTTTCAATGTTTTTGTGTTTTAAATAGCTATATAAAGGCCCTATTACAAGATGGTGTGGTCTGTTACATTTATTTGCACTTAACATTTGAAACAACCCAAATAATTCTTTAAATAGCTTACCTTTGGTGATTTTAAAAAAGGTTTAAGGTCATCTTGACTGTAAAAGGTTTCTGATTATTTTTTATGAATTGTTTTTTAAAGTGTTTATTAAAAATGTTTTGGCTTTGGATCAGTCTTAACTCTTTTTCCCACGACTGACCATTTTCTGTCAATTCATATTTTTACCATAATATGGTAGGGGGCGCTATTATGAAGAAGCAGAACAAATAATCAATAAAGGATTTCCTTACCACACGTAGGCTAACATGATCATCAAACATTGAACACTGTTCAAAACTGCCTAATGTTGCTGAATTAAATGCAGAACACACAAAGTACATGGCTTTGGAAGTGTACTGTAGTTGGACTCAGTCTATATTGACTATCAAGTTTTTTCAAAAAATGTGATATTTCTCAGCTTATACATATTAAAATGTTGCTTTTTCATTATCGACAAGAGTTTTAAAAAAAGCCTTGTTGCTCTGTTATTCTTAAATTACAAAATAATAAAAGAGCAGGTTGGAAGATCCAGTCCCTGATTTGAACTACTGAGCCGTTTTGGTGTCTAGTCGAGATTTGCATCTTGCCACTTGACATCCTGTTTCTTTTTTTTCCATATCGCAGCTGAGATTAAAGCCTCATCCACTGGAGCATCAAAGAGAATCAAAGTGTTTTCAGTACTTTGCAATTATCCATGTTCAGACAGGCCTGATTTGAGGAATCAAACCCCTGTTTTCGCGACCGCGAAAGACTGAGTTGTGTGTACCTGCTTTGGGAGGAACAGCTGTTCAGGTGTTGCAGTTGCAGATAATATAAACACATACATACGCTCATGAACCAGTGTATATGGTGTATTACAGGGCTCCCCAAATGACAGAGCGCTTTTGTCCGTAGCCCTTTGACAGAGAAAAGCAAGGGGTGGGCAGAGGGTTAGAAAAATCCTGTCACATTCCTTTCCGACGCGCAGACTAACAACAAAGGGGCTTTCTTGTTTTACAGAGGACTGCCATCAAGAGGGGAACACAAAAAGTTACATGGGAATTCTGTGCTAATGTTGTTGAGAATTGAGAACATTGGGAATATTGGTTGTTGCCTCAAAAGTTTGATTTAAGAATTATTAATGCCTCTTAGCGTGATTTCATTTTGCAAATCATTTTAAATTGTCTGTTTCAAAGAATCAATAAAAAATGATCAGCAATTTTCTGTTGTGTATCCCCCCCCAAAAAAAGTGTCATTAGCCATGTTTTCATCCCAACAACCTGATTTCACCAAGTACGACATGTTCCTGGATTAACATTTATGTCAGAATTAAGGGATACCTTTATGTTAAGTTTAGGCTTATGGTTAGGTTTATGCATTTCTACATTATTGTTATCTAACTATTATTCCCTTAGGAGTAATTTACAGTTATGGGTATAGGTATGGATTACATTTTCGAACAAAAATGATTATGCAGAATAAACATAGATGTTAATGCAGGATCGCATCTTACTTGGTAAAATCATGACGTGCTTTCCATCCAAAGATATGAATCAAACTTCTGCTCAAAACTGTAACATCGCAAAAAACCTTTGTGAATAAAGCACCGATTCCATCCAATGAGTCAAAGAAAAGAAAATTGGCTCTTTCTGATAAACTTGTGGCAAATATAAAAAACAAATGGAATTTGCTGCAGTAGGAAATTAAATTACTTGCTCCTCTGAAGATGAAGACAAAATGCAATGTGTCCGCGATGGAGGCACAAGACCACTCTTTGGGAGCGCAACCACTCAAGAATCAAGTTCTTGGAGTTAATAATACCGAACCACTTTGATGACGGACTTTGGCTTAGGGTTTTTAGCATGACCAAAACAGCTTTTAAGATATTTTACAATATGTTTTGTCCATTAATACCTGTCCAACAAAACCACATTACTTTGTTTGCGCAAACAGGTAGCTACCCAGCAGTCACAGGACGTCAACATAATGTTAGATTGACGTTGTACCCCAAAGTCGTAGGATGTTGCATTTTGTTTGGAAATGAAAATCGGGTTGACGTCAGAACCCAACGTCAGGCCGACATCAATGTCCAATGTCGGACAGACGTTACATTTTGGTTACTTTCCAACACAACTTAAAAACAACAAAATATCAACGTCTAATGATGTTACAGCTTGACATTGCGTGGACATTACCAATATGACATCTATCAGTTGTTGGATTTTGGTTGCCATACCTGACGAATAAATGACAGTATTTGACGTCAATATTTGACGTTATATTTGACGTTGGTTTAAGATGTTGGCTCAGTGTTGGATTTTGGTCACTTTCCAACACAACCTAAAATCAACCAAATATCAACGTCATTTCACGTCGTTACTGGACCTCAAAATAGCATTGTCCCCAGACGCTGCTGACCTAAATATAACCTAATATTAATGTCTTGTGACGTTGTGTGTCTGCTGGATAATGTCAAATAAAATATACCAAAAATCTTACTAGACTCAGAAACCAGATATGAAACACTAAGCAATTTATGTATCAGTTTTTTTCTCTCAAGTATTACGTTGGACATTTTTTCTGACCTGTTCATGTGTGTATTGTCATCCTACAGCGGGGGTAGCTGTAGAAGAACGAGAGCGTGCGACAGGAGAAGAACCAGAGCAGGAACCTATACTCATTCCTGCAGGTATCATCCTCTCTTTTCTTTTTCTTTAAACACATCTGCATCAGTGCCCTGCAGGCATGAGCGTGTGCCACACACGGGCAGGTGTTGAAGAGTTCAGCGATCAGAAGCTACTTGCAAAGAAGCGTATGCATGCACAGGCCTGCATATTAGCCCAGACTACATTAATGCTCTGATAATTAGCATCCCAGCCTCTTGTCTCGCACCCTCTGAAACACCATTAAATGTGAGGAAAAGTTAGATTAATTTGTATCTTAAATCTTTAAATCTGAAATCTTACCTGCTATGTCCTTTATCTAGTATCTTTAGCTAGATATAGATAAAGCAAATTTTGTCATTAGCACAATATGCACTAATTGTTTTGTGTGTGTGTGTGTACACTATCAAATGGTGTATACTTTGAAAGGCTGTGTTCGACTGTGCTTGTAAAAAAGAAACAACTGAAGTATACCTTAGGCTTTAAGCTCATTACAATGAAGGTAATTTGATAAGGAAAAACACTACAACCCATTAAGTAGCAAAATTAGCACTTAAGGCAAGTTGGAAGTGCTCATAATATCACATGTGCATTCAGCTAGGTGTGTGTGTGTATTGTAGGTATGTGCGTATGTGTCCTCTGGAAAACTCCCAGACTGATTAGAGAAGACTCTGTGTTTTGCAGAGCTGTTAAAACTTGCCCTGTGTTGTGTTTGGGCTGAGAAAATGTGCCTATAGGGCTGTGGTTGTTGGGGTTCCTCAAGGTTATGGTTTTGGCCCGCTTTTATTTTCTTTTTTCCTGTGCCTAGGTGCCACCTGTTTAAATGTTTGTGGGAATTTACAGTTCTTTTTCATGCTTGAGGTAATTACGAAGTTTGTTTGCAGCTCTTAATGGCTGAGGTGCCATTTGCAAATCTGTTTTGGGAAACTCGACTTTTTAAGCCACATTACCTGCATAGCGGAAATTTAGCATTTCCAAGGCACAGGTTTAGCTTTGCTCCTTGATCAACAATGTTTTTCAAAGCAGAATGTTCTATCCTGACCAATACTTCAAGATAAAATTATACATACATGTCAAATAATTGACATTTATTCTACTTATGGCAACATAGTGGCTCAGTTGTTAGCACTGTCGCCTCACAGCAAGAATATTGCTGGTTTGAGTCCTGGCTGGGCCAGTTGGCTTTTGGCCAGTTGGAGTTTACATGTTCTCTCCGTGTTTGCGTGGGTTTCCTCCGGTTGCTTCGGTTTTCCCCACAGTCCAGAGATGTGGTATAGGTAAATTGGATAAAACTAAATTGGTCTTAGTGTAAAACATATGCTGGAATAGTTGGCGGTTCATTCCACTGTGGCGACCCCTGATAAATAACAGACTAAGCCGAAGGAAAAATGAATGAATGAATGAATATTCTACTTATCTATTACCTTAATTTTATGTATGATGTATACATGTTGCAGGATAACATGAAAATAAGTAGCCCCATCAATTCCAGGTATAAACTCAGACTGGGAATACGGCATTTATTATCCTTGATGATTAAGTGCTGCTGAGCAGCTGTGTTGACAAAAGCCCATAAACTGGGATTTCTCTCTCTCTCTCTTTTTTTTTGAAGTATCTCATTTATGGACATTTCTACATTAAAGCCCTGCAAGCATTCTCTGTGGAAAGATAAATTAGTTAAGACATCCAAGCTGTGAATTCCTAACATTTGAGATACGTTTAAACACTTGACAGTAATGGAGTCAGCTAGCGTTGCGGGATTATATAAGCAAGGAACTCCCCCTGCAGGCCATTTTGCACATATATTTTTTTCCCTCAAGTAGTTACATGTGTTAACTGTAGTATTTTAAAATAATTTAATACTAGGGCTGCACGATATTAGAAAACCTATCACTGGAATATTTTTTTATTCTGTGATATATATAATCCGATATGAATACAATTTCACTAAATGAGATGAATAACTATTTGGAAGAAATTTGGAAGAATTAAGATTTAAGAATTGATTGGGATGATTCTGTAGGGGAGAACATATGCATGTCAATGTCAATTTTATTTATATAGCACTATTTAACACAACCAAAGCTTGACCAATGTGCTGCACAGTACAAATCTCTCACTGATAAAATGCTAAATCAAAGAGGTAAGTTTTCAACCTAGATTTAAAAAGAGACAGCGATGAAACGGTTCTAATACAGAGGGGCAGAGCATTCCATAACCTAGGACCAGCTACTGCGAAGGCACGGTCACCTCTGCATTTTAGCCTTGAATTAGGGATGCATAACAGTCTCTGGTTAGATGACCGAAGAGACCGACCAGGCTGATGCTCAATTAACATGTCTGACAAATAAGAAGGTGCCAGGCCATTTAAAGATTTAAAAACCAAGAGAAGCATATTAAAACTTAAAAGTGACTCGATAGTGCACAGGCAGCCAGTGCAAAGAGTGTAAAACTGGTGTAATGTGGTCATGTTTCTTGGTACCTGTTAAAATTTTTGCAGCAGCATTTTGAACTAATTGTAACCGGGATAAGGTTTTTTGACTAATCCCAAAGTATAATGAGTTACAATAGTCCAATCTAGTGGTAATAAAAGATAAAAATCTACAAGAGTAGATAAATTCAATAAAGAAAAATATACCAATTAAATAAACAGCGTTTGATTGTTTTCCCATGAGTCAAACTGTATTCAGGTGTACAGAAATTGAATAATCAAATGTAAAATAATACTGCATGGTCTTCATTGTATAAACAATTCAGTCGTTATTAATTTGTCAGAGTTACAAACGGTACAATTTGTTAGGCCTGAATGCTTTTAAAACCCTCACATGGTCACAGGTCTCTAAAAACACTTGCGAAATGATAAATTGTAGTCCAGATGCAACATTGCATATGCTAACATTGCAATATTGATGCTGAAACAATATATTGTACAGCCCTATTTAATAGAACAGCAAAAACGTCCAAAAAAGTGGACCAAAAACATACACTTGCAGGACACCATCGCCATATTTCTTTAAGTAATTCATTATATTAGCATAAACATACAAAAAAGTGGACCTAAAACATACACTTGCAGAACACCATAGCTATAACTGAAAACTAGCTTTCCTTTAGTGCTGATTTGTCTCAATATCTATGAAGCAAATCATGCGTATGTCTACTTGTAACATGATTGACCCCCTTTTTTCGCAGGAGGAGAGGAGCCAGGCTCTATGGCTGAGGTTTCTTACTATTCATATGAGTACGACCCTGACACAGACAGCTTTTCACCAGATAGCGAAGAGAAATTAGTGCCTATAGGAGAAGAACAGGACATACCAGACACCGCACAGCCTTTGAGCGGACATATGCTCACAGTGGACACAAAGGACTCACCTGAGCGATGGTGAGACACAACTCATTTACTGCAGTCACTTAAATTGCATAAAATCATTGTCTCTCCCATATAAAACATACACTCACTGGCCACTTTATTAGGTACACCCGTCCAACTGCTCGTTAAAGCAAATTTTTAACCAGCCAATCACATGGCAGCAACTCAATGCATTTAGGCATGTAGACATGGTCAAGACGATCTGCTGCAGTTCAAACCGAGCATCAGAATGAGGAAGAAAGGTGATTTAAGTGACTTTGAACATGGCATGGTTGTTGGTGCCAGAGGGGCTGGTCTGAGTATTTTAGAAACTGCTGATCTACTGGGATTTTCACGCACAACCATCTCAAGGATTTACATAGAATGGTTATTAAAAAAAAGAAAATATCCAGCGAGTGGCAGTTCTGTGGGCACAAATGGCTTGTTGATGCCAGAGGTCAGAGAAGAATGGCCAAACTGGTTCCAGCTGATATAAAGGCAACAATAACTCAAATAACCACTCGTTACAACCGAGGTATGCAGAAGAGCATCTCTGAACGCACAACACGTCCAACCTTGAGGCGGATGGGCTACAGCAGCAGAGGACCACACCGGATGCCACTCCTGTCAGCTAAGAACAGAAAACTGAGGCTCCAATTTGCACAGGCTCACCAAAATTGGACAATAGATGATTTGAAAAATGTTGCCTGGTCTGATGAGTCCCGATTTCTGCTGTGACATTCGGATGGAAGGGTCAGAATTTGGCGTCAACAGCATGAAAGCATGGATCCATCCTTCCTTGTATCAACGGTTCAGGCTGGTGGTGGTGGTGTAATGGTGTGGGGGATATTTTCTTGACACACTTTGGTCCTGTTAGTACCAATCGAGCATCGTGTCAACGCCACAGCCTACCTGAGTATTGTTGCTGACCATGTCCATTCTTTTATGACCACAGTGTACCCATCTTCTGATGGCTACTTCCAGCAGTATAACGCACCATAAAGCGCGAATCATCTCAGACTGGTTTCTTAAACATGTACTCAAATGGCCTCCACAGTCACCAGATTTCAACCCAATAGAGCACTTTTGGGATGTGGTGGAACGAGATATTCGCATCATGGATGTGCAGCCGACAAATCTGCAGCAACTGCATGATGCCATCATGTCAATATGGACCAAAATCTCTGAGGAATATTTCCAGTACCTTGTTGAATCTATGCCACACAAAAAATGGGTCCAACTAGTAAGGTGTACCTAATAAAGGGGCCGGTGTTTGTTAAATAAATGTATAATGAGCATCGATCTTTCTGTCTGTTCACCCCTCCCCATATTCAACAGAAACTCCTGGATGCCAGCAGCAAATGCGAGAGCTCAACATTGTACATTCTCTGTGAATATGTTTGTGTGAAAGAAGCGCTGAAAGAGACATGTGAACCCAGTCTGTTGGAACGAAATGACAGCTCTTTTTGTGTGTGTGCGTGTGTCTGTGTGTTCAAAAAGAGAGGCAATATCAGTTCTCCTCTCGTTTTAAATTCATTTCCATAGCTCTTTATGTTTAGTGATATGATGTCTCCCTGTATTTCTCTAGTTTTAACAGTCCAGTATTTATGTCTGTAAGTATGATTTACCTAAAAATCCAATATTTTAATTGTTTTTTGTTTTCTATCTGTGGTATTTATTTGTGGCTAGTGCCTTTGTCTGATTGGTTCGTTCTCATTTAATTTCCTCTCGTTTCCATTGAAAACACTCTAAATGTGCTATAATTTTTGAAATGCACTTCCAGAGGAAAACAAAAAATTGTGCTTAAAGGTGTGTAGCTATTTTTTATTTCTTATTAATGTCTGATTTATTCACCGGAGAGGAGACTGTAACTGATATATAAGCTTCCTTTTCAGTCAGCCTGTGCTATTCTTGGCTCTGCCAATGCTCTGCTACACAAACTGGAATATAATTTGTACAGAACATAAGCTATTTTGACGAAAATACCATGCTAAATTGACCCTTTATGGGGCACTCATTGAAATACCAAAACCATGGAGAGTTTTTGAGGGTTGGAAGACTTATAATACATTTTATGTAGTAATCAAGGTCAATGAAGTTACCATATATGATTTTTCACCCAATGAAAGATTACAATTAACAGCACCTAAAAAATCTGCATCATTAAATTAATAATACATTTTGGTTAATTTCACAATGTATCCAGGTATAAATGAGTGATTATTACATCCTTTACTGTATTGAAAGTTCTATAAAATCAATGACGAAAATGCATATTCTGCAGTGGCCTATGTAAATTTGGAAAATTAATGTCAAACGTGAAACATTTAGAAAATGATGAACAGAAATAAATTTTTTATGCAATCTGTATTGTGTGAAATGTTTGTTTTGCAATGCTTGAATTTCAATATGCATACAATATGACATTGTTTACATTTACCGATGTTATCTAAAAGAGGGGTTCCCAACCTTTTCAGCCCGCAACCCCCAAAATAACAATGCCAGTGACTCACGACCCCAAATATCATCTTAGGTGGTTATACATATGCAAAAGTTGCTCATACCTAGGCCCACACGGAATCTGCGCGCGCAGAATTCCACAGATTTTAGCCCATCATTATTCCTGTTTATTTACTTGTGTAAATTTGTATTTATTAAATTCTTCAATAAATTTCAGTAATATTATTGACTAATATGAAAATATTAATATGATTCATATGAATATTTTCTATCTTTTAGTAGAGAGACTTGCTTTGTTTACTAAATAAAGTGGATGTAATTGGATTTGCATTGTAAACATTAAATAAAAGTTAAAAAGGTTTTTTTTTTTTTTTTTCATATATTAAGTTTTTAGTACTGATACTCCCAAAATCATTCTGCATAAATCTGCAGATTTTCAACAATATTCTGCGCAGAAATAGCAGAAAATGTCCGCAGATTCTGTCTGGCCCTACTCATACCACAATAGGCCTATATAAACACGAGCATATTGACAACCAGAGATGGCAAAAGTACACACATCCTTTACTAAAGTAGAAGTACAAATTACTCATGTTTAAAATGACACTGGTAAAAGTTGAAGTACTGACTACACTTTTGTACTAAAGATAAAGAAAGTAAAGAAGTAGGGCCTGAAACATGTACTAAAGTAAAAAGTATTCATTACTAGTACCTGTTTTAGTTTCACAGTGGCAGCTACCGCACATCATGTATACATCTGTACAAAATAACTTACATTTCTCATTTTTTTTTTCAGCAGCAAATTAGCCAAGCAACATCGTTCTACAATATTGTCCAACAGCACTGCTCAAAAAGTTGCCCTGTGTGTATCATCACCTGGACACAAAACTTAACTATACTGTATGGCTGTTAAAAACATCAGCTGCCATACTGGTTCATATACTCTAAAACGTAATTTTGTAGGCTGCCTATATTTCATAATTAATTAATAACTTGCATTTAACACATAATTTTCTCTAAAACATATTTCCGTTTTTTTCTTTTGATAAAATAAACAAAAACGTAATACATTTGACTACAAATTATTTATGCAATTTGGTAAAGCTGCTTCATTGTCTGAAACAGCAACACTCTTGCACCTCATATGATATCACTGTTTGTTTGTTATACTTTATTTAACGGATAAAGTCATTAATGCTAATACATGTTTGCATCATCATTTTTCACGTGATAAATTCCTGATCCTTTGCAATATTTTATTCATAAAAGTCACCCAGTATACATACTTTTGATGTTCTAAAATAATTATCTAAAAATCTAACAAATTTAAACAAGCCTATTTACGGTGCGTGAAAAAGCCAGAGATTGATGAGAAATATATTAATTGAATCAAAAAGGCATTCAAATTGAGCAATGACAAGAAATAATATAGATTGCGCCACACAAGAAAACGAAAGTAACGAGCCCGATTTAAAAATGTAAGCTGTAGAAAGTAGAGATATTTGTTTAAAAATGTAAGGAGTCAAAGTAAAAAGTTGTCTGAAAAATAAGTAGTGGAGTAAAGTGATACTAAAAAAAATCTACTTAAGTACAATAACGAAGTATTTGTACTTTGTTACTTCCCATCTCTGTTGACAACACAAAAAAAGTGCAGCATTGTAACAATCATATGATGTTTATAGTCATTTATTATTTTGTGTAATTTAATATTAACCTCAGCTAAAGAGACTGGTGGACACAATGTTTAAGCACAAGTCTATTCTTGGTTTAATTTTGGAGACCACTAATCAGAGATCATTCTCAATATTCAGTTGTGGCCTGTATTTATTTTTATTTATTTGATTGCCATAAAAATGTCAGAAAGTTTAACCTGGTGCTATAAAATCAATCTGCTGCAGCTGATGCTATTGCTGTGTTGTTAATCTAACGTACAAAATAATAAAAAATAATCAAATTTAAAGGCTGATGACTTTTCATTTGCATGTTGTTGTTGTTGATGTTTTTTTACTATTAAAAAATACTATTTTTATCTTTTGTTAACTATGGTTAAAATATTGTAATTCTAATAGTTTAATCAAATTTATTTGATTTTAAATCACCAAGCGACGCTCTGTCATTGTCCCGCGACCCCCACTATGGGGAACCACTGATCTAAAACACTTTTTTTGTCCATCTCACGATGAGTCATTCCAAAAATCCTGATGACGGAATTTGGTAGGTTTATGGAAATTGCAGCTGTATCTTTATATAAAAGGAGATTTAATGGCTAGGAAAGCAACTTAGAGTTGGTAGCATCCATCAATTAGGTGTTAGAATGTGATATCAAAGAGGAACTGTGGCTTAATTTACAGAAAAACAGGTCAACCTTTTTTTGTGTTGCGCAATGCATTAGGGACTCTTGCATTCACTGCTGCAATATGCACAAAAATGTCTACAAATACAATTTCTACAAATAAATGCATAGTTGTATCTTTATAACTAGATCATGTAAAGATAAAAGGTGTGTTCGACATAAAGCACGGCTGCAGGCGGCAATCAACGAGATTAGCCAAGCGCAGGTGAGAGCAGAGTTAAAAAAGCTGTCAGGTCAGACACTTCGGGGCTCAAAGTTGCTGCAGTCATGATAAACGATCACATGGCGTGATCATTTATTTATTTATTGCAATAACAACAAAAGACTTACAGTATAAATAAAACAGAATACAGTCTCTACAAACTATAGTTCATTTTTAAACAACAAGGGAAGTATGAATCAAATTTAAGTAGCCTATATAACAAACGCTTTAAGAGAAATAAGGAGAAAACAAGAGGGCACATAAAAAGGAAATAAATATCCACGAATAGGATTATTTTGGATAATGAAAACATTTTTTAAAAAGCACTTTAATCCAAAGAAATTGAACAAAAGGACCAAAATAAGTGAGCTACACTTTAAGTAGAAATTTCCCAGAAATAGCAAGATACATCAATGTCACTTAGAAAATTTCTGCATAAACGGCTTGACAGGAAATGAAATGTTTTATAATCATATATTTTCATATTTAATAAAATATTTTTTTTTACTTAATTTGTTAAGGGGTTAATTTATAGGGGTGGCAGGATCAATGATGATAATTATTTTATTTCAAGTCTGTAAGACATATTAGAGTTAATATTTACGTTATTTACTAAAATATATAATTTTAATCGTTTATGGAGCTGAATACAGTAGTCTGTATAAAAAAGGCTGAATAAACCTGTGCAAACAATCTTGTCATTATGAACAAATTATTTACCAAAAGATGATACTGCAGTAAAATAATTGTAGCAAGCATGATGTGTACAAGGTGGTATAAAAAGTAAATTGTTTGTTTGGAAATTTGTGAGACGGAATTCCAATAATAAACGCAAAACACACGTGGTTGTTGTCATGCGGTGAACTCAGCCAATCGTGTAATATCAGTGTCGTCATCGCAGCTCCTGCAGTCGCTCTTCAGATGCTGCACCGGCTAAATCAATCATCTGATCTCAGAGCGCTGTCGCTGTACTTTGATGCCACATGTGACAGTCACGTGCCGTCTGCGCAGCATCAATCCGGACAGAATTTCTAACCGGCATGCACCGCTTTAAGACAGATTCCGATTGGTCTGCGCAGCGCTGCATGAAGTCGAACGCACCTAAAAAATTATCATGTAACTTATGTAGGTCAGATGACCAGTAAATGCAGTAAAAATAAATAAATAAATAAACAAAACTAAATACTTCGTAAATCAAAAATAATCATCGTACAACTGTAAAATTGTTATGGAAGTTTATGCAAAATTTATGTTTCAATACCTACATTTTGAAATGTTCATTTTACATGTTCATTTGATTGTATTTACAATTTGTAATTTAATAGAGTAATGTAAACATAGCTAGTGTGGCGTCTATTATGTTTGCCGTCTCTAGTGTTATTTTGAAGTCGCATGCTGCGTCCCAATTCGCATACTTATACTACGCCCTAAATGTATGTACAGTTTTGTGAAGGAAAAGTATATAGTTTTGAGTGTGTAACAGAAGAGTATGCAAGCTTTGGCACATACTACTTCCTCGTTAACAGATCGCTATGTTGCTTTGTTACGTCACCTGTCAATCATCTCGACACATCATCCACATTTCTTTCATATTTAATTTCCTACCTTATTGGAGAAGCAGCAGCAGGATAATCTGCCATTCACAAGTCTTTCATGAAAATCTTTGGGTAATTATGAATTCAGAAGTTAGTCCAAACATATCTTGATATAAGTTCACATTGTTGTTGCAGATGAAATATAACACGGAAAGCGTGGTGTTCCAGTTAGATATTGATTAACAGTCATTCAAACAACTTTACCAAAGCCTCTCTACGCCATGTTTGTAGTTTGTATACATGAGTTTGTAGTTCTAATCGAATTAACGTCCAACGTGCAATGTATTGTGGGCAATATTAGCGGTTAAAGTATGGATGCTTCTACACTTCGAATTTGTACCGGAAATAGTAAACCATCCGGGAACCTTTGGCATACTCTTTTCAACATACTGTGGTTTGGGACATACTAATTTTATTTTTGAATACTATGCAAATTGGGGTGCAGCAGGAGTTTCTTTATCGACTGAAAAACTGTTACGTCCAGTGTTGCCACCCTGTGGACAAACTAATTAATGAAAAAAAAATCAAGAGGCTGTATACGGGTTAAAGAATCAGACAATCTGTTGACCCCGATTTAGCTTCAAAGCTCTTTCAAGCAAGCGTGAAGTTCCTAGCGACACATTGACCCCATGTGTTGCATGTTGGCATTTACCTCTGGTTACCATAGCATCAGTCTTAACAGTTAATGTTTAATGTTTTTTTTTTTCTGGTTAATGCAGTGGGTGGATATATCCAGCATACCCACAACTCGTAATTTATATGCACACAGAATTTTGATACAATGCATTCCATTTGGATATAAAGAAATATGGTACGTACTCTTCTAGATGTTCATGTCTTCTAAAATATTAAGGGCCCACTTTATGCAGCTTTGCAGGAGGGCCCCCCAGGTTCTGGTCTCCCTGGTGACCCATGCTTGATGGTCCATCTCTGGCCTGTAAAGGCATGAAAGGGAATTGAGGGGAGGGATTAGCCTACCTGATGGAGATAATGTTACACGACGATGAATTCAAGTGATGACATCTTTGTGCTTCTGTCTCTCATATGCGTGTGTATATTTAATAGGTTTGGTGGCCCCTGACTGAGTCCACCAGCTTGAATGAAGATAACACCAAACTGTTCGGTTTTCTACTTGGACGGCTTTGATTCTGACATCATCAGATGGAGGACCACGGTGAACTTGACTGAACTTGTCCAGTCCAAGAGAGCTCAGGACTGTTCTTCAATGGACATCAGATTTAGTGAAGCCAGAAGGATGAAAATGACATCTGTTTTTTGCAACTAGCTTCTTGTGGTTTTTTAATTACCTGAAAAAGCTAATGCTGAAGAATGCTAAATCCTTAATAATAGCTGCTCTTTGAGCTTGGTTTACTCAAATTTTCAGAAAGTTAATATACTAAATACTTTAATATACTACAAATGCTTTCTTGATAAGTAAGTCTACAGCTGATTATGCAGCAAACGTAGTAAGAAAAGACTTGTACCTTTGGTCTCAAATGTGGTCGTGACTATGAGTGAAACAGAGAAGAAACGTCCAGTCATTGCTGGCAGAGAAAGAGGTAAGCTGTTTATAATTGAATACTATTTCTACACTATGCAACAGTACCTCTGCTAAAAGTATGTGTGAACAAGACAGTCAACATTTAATCCATGTTCCAACAAAGTTACCATTTGTATTAACTGTTTTACTACAAATACCATAATGTAGCAAAGCATGGCGGTTACCATAACAACAAGAACCATGGTAAGGTTTGATTTGTATTTAAACTATTTTAACATTTTCATTAATGTTATTGATATCCGTCACATGTTGATCGATAGATTAAACCGTTTTTTAAATTCTTATTACTAACTCTGAGATTTAAAAAATGATTAAAACAACTGGATATGTTCACTGTTTACCTTAAATCTCCATATTGACCTCATCTCAGGCACTGGCAGAAAGTGACGCGAATGTTTTACAACTTCGACGCTCGGGCCTGTTTGCTGTGATTACTGCCTGCCTGTAGGTGGCAATAAGTTGACACGAAAACAAAAAATTTGCCAACTAACTGTTTCATTAATTCAAATACGACTTTACGACGCTTTGAAAGGATACGTCTGCTTCTACTGTGCATGCGCACACCAGTAGCATGTACACAGTGACACTGTTAAAAGGTCTTTACATTACTGTATTGGGTAGATGTATACGTTAATAAAACAGCTGGTTAATTAAAAAAAAAAGATTCCCGTTAACTTTCTGCAGTTGTAGCCCACATAACAACTGGATAGTTCAGAAATAAAAATTCCGTCATCTTTTACTAACCCCTACCAATTCTGAACCTTGACTTTCTTTCTCCTGTTGAACACAAAGAACCATATGTTTTTCCTTATATGGAAATCAATGTTCACAGGTTTTCATCTTTCTTCAAAATATAGCAGAATAAAGAAACTTGTAACCACTTGAGGGTAAGTAAACAGTAAATGTTTATTTTTGGCTGAACCTTAGGTTTGGAACTATTTTTGCTAATGGAGCAAAAACAGATAGGAACTTTCCAAATAGTAAGACATAGACAAACATTTACTTGATTGATCTATTCCCAGGTATAGCAAAGAATTCTGGCCCAGATTTGGCATAAATCTGGCACAGCAGGCATTCATCTGCCACTATACAGAATGTGGGCCAAAACATGGCCCTGGTTTGGTAGAGGTTGCACCGTCTTAGGGCGGCACACAATACTTGGGCCAGAATTGTAGTATTTGGCCCAAATGATAATAATTGATTTGTGGGACATGTAAGTTTGTTCTGTCTTGACCCACATTTAAAACACATTTTTATTATTTAAAAAAATTCTACCAATCAGGAAAGCCCATCTCAAGAAAAAGCACACCCATAGCACATCTAAAGCGCAATGATTGATGGGGTTATCAATTTCATTGCAGTTGTGACCTCCAACATATCTGGCCCAGTTCAGGCTCAGCTATGGGTTATTAACTTGGCTGAGACTTGGCCCGAATATGGTCCATGTTTGGCCCTTGTCTGGGAGCCAGACTTGGTAATTCACTGCGGCATGTGGGCCAAGCAAAAGCTTATTGTGTGTGCCAGAGATCTTTTGCTATATGGGTTACCTTCATTGTTGTGTATTGTTTGTGTGTTGTCTTGAAGCAGGATTAAATGAAAGAGAAACTGACCTTATTACAAATAAAAGTTTCTGTAAGGCTTGTATTTTGTAACAAACGCTTCCAATGTTTCCAGTAACATTTTCCTTTAAGTGCAGATTAGTTACTTTTTCCTCCAAAGGTCACACTTTCGAGGGAGGTTATGATAACTCGGTGTCCAGGCCTGTCAAAACATGTTGAAGTTAATGTAAAAGAATGTTCTGTGCTCCCAGTAGCCCTCACAAACATTTGTGGGCTGATGTCATGGCATTCCCCTGGTAGTATCAGAGAAGATAGCCAAAGGCATTGTCTGTCCTCCACTCCAGGAAAAACCATCACGCCACAGCGATGAGCTCACATTCCTGCTGGGCCGCATCTACAGGGTGTGGATCTCCCGAACAGATTTTGTCACAACTGCTTGCCAAAAATTGCATTACTACATATTTTTGATTGCTTGCACAGGCAGGGCTGTGCATATGCTGGATGGTTGCATGACTATGGTGTTTGTCACGGCTGTGTTTTCTAGGGCCAGGGCCTGGTCGATACATCCTTCCACCCGCGATTGGCTTTGTGGGCCACGATTTCACCAAGTCTACGAGTCCTGCTTATACCTTTCATGGAAGAATGAGTAACAACAGTGAGTTTGTAATGACATTTAGTAGTAAAACCAATGAGTTATGCCTTTTAGCTCATGTGACAGCAGGCATGTTAGCGTTCAGGAAGCTGTATTTTTCTTTTGTCACCAATAGAGGGAGACAGACTGCTGTACATTTCCATTGTTCATCTTCGTGTTGGTCAGGGGTGCCCAAACTTTTTCTTATGAAGGGCCAAAAACCAAACTTAACTGAGGGCTGTGGGCTGAAGGTACATTAAAGTTTCCATGAGTAATCTCCTAATTTATTTTCTAATATTTAAAAATAACTAGAAAACATTGCTTAAAATTATATTATTGAATGCAGTATAATTTTAAAATTGTTTATTGAAGTTATTACAGCAAAAACATAAACAATCCCATTAATACAATGGAATTCAATGCTGAATTCACTAAGCTGCACCTGCCTTCGCCTTGATTTGCTCGCTGATGTCTTGTGCATTGCCTGATATCCGTCTAGTGTTAGTATTTACATTTTTTTAAAAATCTGATGAATTTACAAAACTAAATAAATTACAAAACAAACAAGCAAATGGTTACATTACATTCAAAAATGATGATATTTTTCAAAGATATTCGCCCCAACCACCAATCCATCATTCTCCCTCTCTTCTCAAATGGAATGGTGGGCCAAAACAAAGGTTAAAAATCAGCCATCTTTGGCCCCCAGGCCCTAGTTTGGGCATCTCTGATGTAGGTGAACTGTATAAATAAGCGAACTATTGCTAGTTTTTTATTATTAATAATTTTAATTTATACTTCTTTTTTAATTATTATTTTTTTATAGTACAAAAATGGTAAATTGTGCAAAATGTTCCCTTTAAACGTTTTACTTTTTCTATACCTAATTTCTTCTGCATTTTACTCTGTGGTTTTACTGCATGTGTTAAAGACATCTAAAAATTACACAATTATTTTATATACATAGAAAACATAGTATATATATATTCAACACATTTCTAAACATAATAGTTTTAATAACTCATTTCTAATAACTGATTTATTTTATCTTTGCCATGATGACAGTAAATAATATTTTACTAGATATTTTTATTAGCCCCCTTTTGAATTTTGTTTTCTTTTTTAAATATTTCCCAAATGATATTTAACAGAAATTTTCACAGTATGTCTGATAATATTTTTTTATTCTCAAGAAGTCTTATTTGTTTTATTTTGGCTAGAATAGAAGCAGTTTTTAATTTTTTTAAAGCCATTTTAAGGACAAAATTATTAGCCCCTTTAAGCTTTATTTTTTCCGATAGTCTACAGAACAAACCATCGTTATACAAAAATTGCCTAATTACCCTAACCTGCCTAGTTACCCTAATTAACCTAGTTAAGCCTTTAAATGTCACTTTAAGCTGTAAAGAAGTGTCTTGAAAAATATCTAGTCAAATATTATTTACTGTCATCATGACAAAGATAAAATAAATCAGTTATTAGAAATGAGTTATTAAAACTATTATGTTTAGAAATGTGTTGAAAAAATCTTCTCTCTGTTAAACAGAAATTGGGGGAAAAAATAAACAAGGGGCTAGTAATTCAGGAGGGCTAATAATTCTGACTTCAACTGTAAAGATGTAATCTGATGTAAAGCTGTGTTTATTCTGCAGTGCATAACATTGACTGCAGTCCAGGGCCTAAATATCATATTGATGCCAAACTGACTCGTTTTGGAAGAGATGGCACTCCTGCTTACTCCTTACATGGCAGGATGGAAAGTGGAGGTAATCTGATTATTGTGTTAAAACAGTCACTTAATTACTGCTCCACTTCATGTCAAAACCACCAGGAAACACTCAAGAGTCTGACCGTTTCTAACCAGTGCAAATTTGCAGGTGGGATACTCTCAACTCCAGGCCCAGGAACATACAGTCCTGAAAAAGCTTCACTTTCCAGCACCCATCGCAAGCCGCCGTCCTACACCATGGGTTACCGTACTCAGTATCGCTCCATTGATGCTGTGCCGGCCCCAAACAAATACACCCTTCCTTCTCTCATAGGCTCCAATGTCCTGACCAAAACATCCAGTGCCTGTTACACCATCTCTGCAAGATGCAAATCTGGGGGTCCGGCTGAGGACTGGTCCAAAACTCCAGGTCCCAGTAGATATAACCGCACAGATCCCAGTGTCTACCTGCCAAGGCAGCCAGCGTTCTCCATGCTGGGTAGACATGCTAATGGAAGGGAGGCCACACAAGTTCCTGGTCCTGGAAGTCATAACCCTGAGAAAGTGACTGCGCACAAGCCCAGGCCTCCTGCTTTCTCTTTAGGCATCAGACATTCTGAGTTTGTCACTCCTTTAGTGGTAGATTAGTATTATTTTGAAGGCTGTAGTGCTGCATTATATTAGAAAAAAACTGACATTACAATATTTTGTTTTTCTGCTTTATGAATACAATTGGACTTGAATGTTAGATTGCGATATCGATGCTGAAACAAAATGAAATTAAGCTTTTCTGATTTCAATGTGACAAAATTTCAGTGCATATTTTTGATATTTGTCATAAAGAAAACTCTGATATTAGGATATAGATTTTTAGCATTCGTGTGACCTCCAGTCACTTGGAATTGATAATGGGGGAAAAAATTTAGTTGATCAAATATTTTATAGCGGCATATGATTCTAGTTATTTTTATTACAAAAATAATTTCTTTTAATCTATAAAGATGTCAAATTTTGGTGTCAACGTCAAATTTTATTTACAAAATGTATTTTACTATACTGATTTTAAAGTAAAGATTTAAAATGTCCCCAGCAGACACAATCTCACAATCAAACACAATATCATAAGACGTTAATATTAGGTTAGATTTAGGTCGCCAGCATCTAAGGACGATATTTTGACGTCCAATAACGACGTGAAATGATGTTGATATTTGGTTGATTTTAGGTTGTGTTGGAAAGTGTCCAAAATCCAGCGTAGAAAAAAAACATCTTAAACCAACATCGTATTGACGTCAAATACTGACATTTGTTCGTCAGGTATGGCAACCAAAATCCAACATCTGATAGACCTCATATTGGTAACGTCCACACAACGTCAAGCTGTAACATCATTAGACGTTGATATTTTGTTGTTTTTAGGTTACGTTGGAAAGTAACCAAAATGCAACGCCTGTTCAATGTTGGACATTGACATCGGTCTGACGCTGGGTTCTGACATCAGCCCGATTTTTATTTGCAAACAAAATGCAATGTCTCACAACGTGGAGGTACAACGTCAATCTGATGTTATGTGCCTGCTGAGGGTAAAATCTAGTGGTTTGATGGACAGTGGAAAAACTACAAAAAATTACAATCATTTAGTACAGGGGTGTCCAAACTTGGTCCTGGAGGGCCGGTGTCTTGGAGAGTTTAGCATCAACCCTAATCAAACACAGCTAATTAAGCTCTAGCTAGATATACTAGAAAGTTCCTGCCAGGTGTGTTGAAGCAAGTTGGAGCGGAACTCAGCAGGACACCGGCCCTCCAGGACTGAGTTTGGACACCCCTGATTTAGTATTTTGGTGCTGCACTTTGATCCTTAAATCTTTTTTGGAGTCTTTTAACGTGTCATCAAATGTTTCTTGTTGTAGATATGGATGACAAGATTATTTTGTACATAAACGATTGTTACACAGAATCACATTTTAGTGGGTGTATTTTCGAAACCATGGTAAAATGTATGATATATTTTGTTCAGAAAAAAAATAAAGCTAAACAGAAAACATTCTAATGCAGGGGCGCTCAACCCTGTACCTGGAGATCATCCTTCCTGCAGAGTTCAGCTCCAACCCTGATCAAACACACCTGAATCAATTAATTAGAACCTGAACAGCACTTGATAAAACAGGCAGCTGTGTTTGATATGGGCTGCTACTGAAATCTGCAGAAAGGTAGATCTCCAGGAGCAGGGTTGAGCACCCCTGTTCTAATGTTTAAAAAAATATCTAAAGCAAGGGTGTCAAACTCAGTTCCTGGAGGGCCGTAGCCCTGAAGTTTAGTTCCACCCCTGCTTCAACACACTTAAGCCGCAGTCACACTAGAATTTAAGCTTGCAAAATTCTGTCGTACGGCGCTGCAAAAAGGGGCCGGATTAAACAAGATAATTAGACATTAAAAAAAAACGAGCGATTGCTCCATGTTTTAAATTTCTGCCCAGAGAGGTCCTGATCCTGGATTGGTCTCACGCAGTCAAGTGATGCGATTTCGCAGGTCAGAGTTCACCAAGCTTGAACTTTGCACCTCAGCGAAATGCGAAACTTGACGCAGGACCCTGACGCATTCGCATGAATGAAAGTCTATGGGGAGAAACATTCAGTGTGACCACAGCTTTACTTGTAGGTTTCAAACAAGCCTGAAGGACTTAATTAGTTTGATCAGGTGTGTTTAATTAGAGTTGGAACTAAACTGGGCAGAGCTGCGGCCTTCCAGGAACTGAGTTTGACACCGGTTATGTAAAGCTAGTATCTATATAAAACACATAATTTAGATTATGATTAAAAATTAGGATGCAAGCGGGCTAATAAAAAAATAATATTTATTGTTTTGTCAAAAACAAATGTAGAACAACACAAAGTCGACTGCTCAGGATACAAGGTGGAGATGTTAAACAACAGCAGTTCAGCAATGGAAAGCATCTTTAGTGTACAACAAAAACTATTCCTTCTATTCACGACAGGGGCGATTACTAGACCTGGAACACCATCCAACTTATTTTACATGACTTCAGTGTAGATCTAAAGAAAACACTTTGGGGAGGGGGAGGCAGCACTCGTTCATTCCCCTCTATAGGCTCCTGCTGCCATCATCTCCAGACGAAAGGGGGAGGAGGAGTAACATTTCATTACCATAGATCTGCAAATAATAAAACTTATACACAAATCAAAACGTATGGAGAGAAATGCACGCATGGTCATAGCCGACCACGTACTGTAGTTTAACTTCAGATGACAATCTTGAAATCTCATTCCTTGGGAAGCGGCCTTCGGAATAGCAGGATGTGAGGCTCTGTATGGAAAAAGTGGAGTGAAGGATTTCGGAATATTGATATTTCAGGGGGTATAATTCATTCAAGAATTCTAATAGGTCTCCACTTACAAAGTAATTAAAGTTATAGTTCACTCAAAAATTTAAATTTACTCACTATTTACTGGTTATAAACCTTTAAGTGTCTTTCTTCAGGTAAACACACACAAAAAAATATATTTTGAAGAAACCTGAAAACCTGTAAGCATTAACATCCATAGTAGGAAAAGCACATACTATAGAAGTAAACGGTTACAGGTTTTCAGCATTCTTCAAAATATCTTCTTTTGTGTCGAACAAAAAGAAAGAAACTTAAACAGGTTTAAAACAATGAAAGGGGAGTAAATGATGACAGAATTTATTTTCATTTTGGACAAACTATCCTTTTGAGCTGTCAAAGTATGTCGGAGAATACTAACCTGGTTTATGGATCATGTAATGAATCCAGCCCTGACTTTGCTGGACTCCCAGTCCTCTCCATTCCTCCTCTGACATTAAATGCGAGGAAGGCACCAGTTTGGAAAGCTGTTTGGGAAGCATAACATGTCTATTTGGAAGAAGAGGAACAATGTGTTAGTTTGACTAACTGATGTTATGTAACGTTAAACTATTACTAAACAGCTCTTCAAGCTGTCAGGCAAAACAACGCAATTATTACGACATAACTCGGCGTAATAACACGCCGTTAAATGATATTTGTGTACTTGTTTAAGACATTATACAATAAGACGAAACAGCCAAATGAAATAACAGTCAGTTTTACGTTAGGTATAACGACACACGAAACTAAAGTGAACAGTTAAGATGAAAGAAAACGAGTGAAAATCCTCACCTGTACTCGTATTCTTCGTCGGAATACTTGTCGGAATAGTAAATCTGCTTTTTCCCTGAAGACATCCTGAGTGATAAATGTCAAATTGATTCTTAATTTAATGCGAAATACTAAATAAGTCTCGTTTGCTCGTTACGGAGTGCCAGTGTTTTTCCTGTAAGTGCGCCGCTTCAGTTTTGAACTCAAACGGTCTCTCGCGTGCTTCTGATTGGTCGAGTCACTTGCGGCTCCGCCCCTCTGCGCGCGCCTGCGTTTGACACATTTGACAGCACTGAGTGCACGCGCGAAGCTCTGTTGGCCTGGTGAAGTGTGCAAAACACACACCGTGTTGAAAATGAATCATTTTGTCTCTGAGGGATTAATGTTCTTGCTTTTATTTGTCTTAAAATCTGCAATTTTTAAAAAAGAAAATGTATTTCTTTCCAGCTGCAAGGCCTTTTTTGGTTTTAGGTGAGTTTCAACCGTGCTAATGTGACAGAAGTGCGAAATCAAGGATGAAATTTAGCTATTCCGAGTGTTTCTACCCTCTAATTTAAAATCTTGACGATTTAATTTATTATAAAACTTTTCTTAACTCTAAATTGTGTCTGACAGCATTCTACCAAATGACAAACAGATTATAAAACGACAATAACAGCATAACGTTTAAAATTTGCATTATCACTATTATGTTGTGTAAGATATGTTACGTGTAATTTCATATTGTAAAATAATATTTGATAATGTTATTAACAATGTAGGCCTAATATGCTCACATTTACAGTATCACATTTACATTTTACAGTAGCCTAACAATTTTTAGTGTAAATTAAGTAAATGAACAGCCATAAAAGCTTTTACTTTACTCCTGTGTAGGCTACGTGTAGTAATATTAACTACACGCAGGGCCGCTGCTGGCCAAAATGGTGCCCTATGCGATATTTTACTGTGGTGCCCCCACAGAGGAACAAAAACACACAAACATATGTATTTAAACATGTATTTGTTTATTTATATGGATAAATGTGCATTTAAACACTCAAAATTATACTTAAACATTCAAATATTTACATTACAAAATAATAGTTTACATCAAAGTAAACACTGACATGTCTTCTGCAGAAGCACTCCCAATTTCAAACTTTACAAAAGGTAAGGAATAAAACCCTCTCTGTACCTGTAGAGATGGGCGGTCCTCAGTGCTGCATCCTTTCTCTGTGTCTGTACCTGTGCTGCTGCTGGTGCCTCTGGAGCAGTGCTGGATCAGGCCACCTCATCTTCTTTTGTGACAATTTTCAGCATTGAACCTCCATATACAATACAGAAGAAATTAGTCATTTAGAGAAAAACCCATGACATACTATTAAAACAATGAGCTAGTCAAGCACTCTTCATCATGTGTCTAAACTACAACCAAAATGTGGATTTAACTTGCACTATAATCTATGGTGACAAACTGACCCTCACTGTCAGTATAAATCAAAGACATTTGTGGTTTTTAAGAATTAAAAAGTGTATTAAAATGAGTGCATTTTTAAACAAAAACTTTAACATTCCGAAAAAATAATCATTAATGAATTCATGCTTTTATATTATATTAGATTTTATATTATTGATCTTTCAGAAATTACAGAATGAGTCAGTTTTGTTATTTCATATAGTAATGTACAAAAATGAAAAACCGGCCTAAAACACACCAATCCACCGATGTAAAGACTAAAGAGACTTTATTGTCATTGCAGTGATACAAGCAATAACAACAGCAGCAATAAGAAATGTATAGAAATAGACAAAACAATAAACAATTGCAAAGAATTATATAATATATAATTAAATAATATAATAACTATATAATAATAAATAATACATACAGTGAAATCATTGTGCAGTGCGTGTGTATGTAGCTGGTGTGCAAGCTGAATTGTAAAGTATTGCACAAGTTAATAAAATAATTGAGTTTGTGTAATCATCAGCAACATGGGGAAGAGGGGCAAACGCGAAAAGTCATAGAACATGTCCTGTCATAGTTTAAAGCACAATGCAGAGCCGCAAAGCAAAAAAACTGAACGTAAACAACAAATAAGGCAGATTTGGTGCAGTTGTGGCGAAGTTTAAACATTAGCCTCACTAGTGAACAAGCAAAAATATGTTTTCCAGATTCATGGAAGTTACCTGAAAATGATGCAGGCGATTCATCTTGCACTTTTTTTCCTTTTCTCGGCTCCAGACTGCTGTTGTCTTCCCGGGGATAGAGCTGCAACTTGCATCAGTTATAAATATTTGCTGCTAGCAGCCGCACAGATAGTGGACTGGACCGCACCGCGCGTACGCGTCTATGCGCGTACATGGAAAAAATTACGTCACATGTTTGTTTTTGCGTTCGTCATAAAATGATTTTTTTTTAAATGTATTTAACAACATATTATCAATATACATTTTATTTACACTCAGTTTATGTCAATATTATTAAATAAATGTAAATTTTTTTTTTTTGAGCAACCGTCCGAGATGGTGCCCCCCTCCGGAGCTGAGGCCCTACTCAGCCTGCGTACTCTGTGTATAGGGAGTGGTGGTACTGACTATACGTGATTGTGTGACTTAACTATTACAAAGAGCAAAACACCCACTAATGACCCTAGTAACACAACATTTAATCCACCTACAAAATGAGATCAAAAGTTGAGGGGATAGTTCACCCATAATTAAAATTCTGTGTTCATTTACTTACCATTCACTTGTTTCAAGTGAACAAAAGAACTATAACCAGTGACTTCCATTGTATTATTTTTCCTACTATGAATGTCAATGGTTGCAGTTTTTTAGCTTTTATTGTTATTATTATTTTTTTTTCATTTTTAAATATTTCCCAAATGATGTTTAACAGAGCAAGGAAATCTTCACAGTATGTCTGATAATATTTTTTCTTCTGGAGAAAGTCTTATTTGTTTTATTTCGGCTAGAGTAAAAGCAGTTTTTAATTTTTTTATAAACATTTTAAGGTCAAAATTATTAGCCTCTTTAAGCTATATTTTTTTCGATAGTCTACAGAACAAACCATTGTTATACAATAACTCACCTAATTACTCTAACCTGCCTACTTAAACCTAATGAACCTAGTTCACTTTAAGCTGTAAAGAAGTGTCTTGAAAAATATCTAGTAAAATATTATTTACTGTCATCATGGCAAAGATAAAAAAATCAGTTATTAGAGATGAGTTATTTAAACTATTATGTTTAGAAATGTGTTGAAAAAATCTTCTCTCCGATAAACAGAAATTGGGGAAAAAAATAAACAGGAGGGCTAATAATTCTGACTTCAACTGTATATATATATGTATATATATATATATATATATATATATATATATATATATATATATATATATATATATATATATATATATATATACATATTAGGTTGTATATAGTAATATAGCTGTACATACACTTGTCAATTTGTATATTTGCATTCACTTTTTAAAATATATTTATTATCTGTTTTTTAGTCCTGTCTGTAATTCTGTTGCACTGTAGAAGCTCTGTCACGAAAACGAATTCCTCGTATGTGTGAACATATCTGGCAATAAAGCTCTTTCTGATTCTGATATATATATATATATATATATATATATATATATATATATATATATATATATATATATATATATATATATATATATATATATATATATATATATATATATATATATATATTAGAATATATTTTTTGGCAGAACTACCCGTTTAAATATGTTATTTAAGCAAATATCGAGCTTAACATTTTCTCCATATAGGCCTGGTTATTTCACAAAATCCTTATTAACGTTTCAAGCTAACCCAAAGTCTGTAAAGCTGTGATGGCGTATCTTCGAACAAATGAAAACTTGCCTTTCAGATCGAATCGTTTGAGGTTTGCTCCATTTTATTCTTGTGTTTGTTGTCATCTTTTTCGAATGCTTTACCATTTAATGTCAGGGCTGCTGATTTGACCACAGTGTTCCTGTGACCTTTTTAACAAGCGCATATTGTTGTCAAGCACAGCAAAGCGACATCAGTAAGCCTGCTTTATTGTTCATCTCATAATGCTTCAGTCTTTGTTTTATATGAGAATTCAAAGTTTTTGTACACATTACTTGATTCATAGTGTTTTCTTGGCACCATGTATATCAGTCTGTACTTTATTTTAACACACTGTATGCATCTTTGAATCGTTTTTATGCTGTACTCTGTTAAAAAAACTATCAGGTTTGCTAGATCTTTAACTAAAGGTTAACTTCAGTGACTCTTGTTAATAAATTACACAGTTTCCGTTTCACAAGTAAACATTTAGCTCAAGCTATGAATTCAAATGAAGAATGCGTTTGTGCATATGTTAACGCTACAATATCGAGCACGGTTTGTTTGTAAGAATAAAAACACTCTGTAGATAAACTTTATTTTTAAAAGTTCAAATGAAGCAATTCTAAGCAGCATCAGCCTTATTATCATCATCATCCTCCTCATTATAATGTATATGAAAGCTTATATGCATCCATTTAAGCATTTAGCTACTTACATATTGACACTTATAAGTGCACGAGAGCAGGAAACGGGTAATCTGATTGGGCATATCATAGTAGGAGGTGTGATGGTGTGTGTTTCTGAACAAGGACACATGGTGCTAGCATGTGGTTTGAGTGGTTTCTCTCCCCCTTCGGGCTCAAACTTCACATCTCATGACTCTAATGTGCTTCTACTTTTTTCTCTGCATTCAAAAACATAACTGTGCATGTATTTTGTAGGGCTGGAGCTGCCACCTAAAGCAGAGGGGAGTAGATTCGGTGAGTTGTCATTGCCTTTTTCTTTAGTATCTTAAATCTTTCTGTATTTAGCATGTTCTCATGTTGCAGTTTGTGATACGTTGCTTCAACCGTTTTAAATGAGGATGTGGTGTATGCCTGACGTGTGTGTGTGTGTGTGTGTGTGTGTTTTGATGTGTATAGCAAATATTAATACAGCACCTTCACCCACATTGACCACAATTTGATGTTTAATGTTATGATAATATGTTCCAGCAAAAGTCACGGCAAATGTCACCCACTGTCTGGCATTGATCTATTTATGCGTATGTGACTTGTGCATAGGCCTTTTTGGATTGGAATGTTTTTGTTTATCAGATTGAAATGTATTTTCCACTTTTTATTTTTAAATATTTTCTTGTGTAGTCGCTTGACAAGCAGAAGTACTTAATTTAGTTGTTTTATATGCTATCAGTTCGTCTTATGTTGTTGAGATCTATGTATCAAAAAGTAAATACATTTGGTAATTTGGTAATTTTTGGCTTTTGTTTGGGTAAAATGACCTTGTTTATACTCATGCGGCGGTTAAACCTTCTATGCGTTCTACTTTTATAAACTGCAACGTTATTTTTATTTTTCTGGTTGTGCTTATAATAAAATGTGTATAGCATGATAATGTATAGTCAGGGATGGGCAGTATTAAGTATTTAAAATACCTGTTTAATATGGTTTATGAAAATGGGTTAATATTTTGTATCAAAATACTTTAGGTTCTTGTTTTTTTATATTTTAAAATACTGTAAAATACATTGTATGAAGTCTACATGATGACATCAGAAAAATGCGGTCTCAAATTGATGCTTTTTCAGTTATTTGCCTAGGCTTAAGTTCAGAACAGAAAATTGATTAAGAAGGTGGGTAATTCTTGGAGATCATCTTCAAGACAGGCATTTGTATATGAAATTTGTACAAAATTTTGCTTAAAAAATTCATAAATACCTTCTCATGTACAGGAGTGACTTGCCCAAAGAAACGTTGTTACTGTCAATCATTGCTTACTTCACCAAGTCAGTTTAATGGTGAACGAACTGGGGTGCGTTTCTCAAACAATGATGTAACATGCGGCTGAACTATCATAGTACGATGCATCGTTTGGGAAAAGAACAATGTAGTGACGAGTGTTTCCTAAAACCCTTAGTTTCTCTGTCGCAGATCCATCATTTGAACCACGTTAGTTATAACGTAAAACGCCCATAAAACAGGGTGAAGTAACAACTTCTTTAGAGAAGAAATCCATAATTTCTTTATGCAAATTATATTGTTTTACACAAACACGCATTTAAAATAAAATCCAATATTAGTTTTGGTAAAAACATGCACTCGTTTTCCATATGAATTGAAATATATGTAAATGGCACATATAGGGCCTGTGTTTCCTTTACAAATATTATTGAGAACATTACATATTCTATTCTATAACATAAAATCACTTACAAAAGCTAACACGTATTCTAATCTCTAATATAAATCATATAAATAAATAAATAAATAATGAGGCTGTTTATTAAGAAATTTCATTTAATATTTATTATTTATTAGAAAATTAAAAAAGTCCTATTTTAATAATAATATTAATGATGATGATTATGATGATGATAATGATTAAGTAGGATATTGTTTATTTATTTTTTTAAAAAGTCTGCTTTTACAATTTGATCACGTGCAAACCACTGCAGATATGTTCTAACCAGCAGGCCCATGTCATATACTGTACCAATAGTTAATAAATAACCTACTATAAATTAAAAGCATTAACATATGCTATGTTTTTTGTTTTCACAAGCTTTGGAGACGTAACATAAATTACACTTTTAAAAAATACTTACCTATAGCTTTTGTCATGAGGCTGTGTTCAAAAAGACATCAAAGTTTTCAAAGTGCACTGTGAAGGGAGCGCAATTGTAAGCATGAAGATCGCTAAAACTGAACTGTAAAAATACTTGCAAATTACACCTAAGAGAGATGACCTTAATGCTTTTTTATTTTTAATAATTCCAACTTTGAATGTTAGAATGTTCTAAATGAATAGGGCACAGGAGGGATAAGTGGGAATAGAACACAGCCAGGAACTATGTTTCTAACTACAGCTCCACAGGTGTTGTTTCAAGTGCTTAAGTTTGCAACGCAGTTTGCGATTGTTCTTCAACAAACTATCTTTGTAACGACGGAACTTGTGACCTTAGTTGGCTAACGATGGTTTTGGGAAACGCACCCCTGATCGAATATGCCTATTGATAGAAATTTTGCGAAGAAATGTTATACTCCCTTGTAAATGTATTTTGCAGTATTTAAAAAACACAAAATGCAGTATTTTATTTTGATACTTGTTGTGGCTGCTGTATTTTGTAGTTTATTTTGATACACATAAAATTAGGTATTTTATTTTAAAACACATTTCAATGTATTTTTGCCCATCCTTGTGTATAGTTCAAAAATGTACTAATGTCACTTTTCAGGTATAGTTTATCAAAACCAGTTTGAGTTTTTGTGTTCTGTTGAACAAAAGAAGATATTTTGAAAACTGTTGGAATCCTCGCTGTAAAAAAAATGCTGGGTTCCACACTATCGATTTATGTTGGGACAACATAATTGAATTAAGTTAACATAATATTTTTTACTAATGTAAGTGGATTGAACATGAAGCAATTAAGTTGTCCCCAAAAAAGTTAGCAATTGTGTTCTTTCAGCTCATTTTAAATAAGTAAATTGAACAAACAACAAACTTTTCATCTTTTATAGTGCTTTAATCATTTATTCATTCATTCATTTTCTTTTCGGCTTAGTCAGAGGAAACCCACGCGAACACAGGGAGAACATGCAAACTCCACATAGAAACGCCACCTGACCCAGCTGAGGCTCGAACCAGCGACCTTCTTGCTGTGAAGCGATTGTACTACCCACTGCACCACCGTGCTGCTGCTGTAATCATTTATATCCATATTTGTTTTTCCTACTGTGTTTGTTAATGGTTACAAATCTCCACTATTTTTCAAAATATCTTCTATTGTGTTTAACAAAACAAAACAACTCAAACTGGTTTGAAATAAGTCAAGGGTGAGTAAATGATGACAGAATTTTTTTGGTGTACTATCCCTTTAACCAACCCCATTTTTGCTTTTTTCAGAAAGCCATTTATACGGTGACCGAGAGAGCTTAATGTGCTGCAATTTAAGAAAACACATGCAATTACAAAAATTGCCAGCAAATTGAGAAAAATTCTTCATCCGTTTGACAGCACACAAGCTGCAAATCCTCACAATGCAAACACATTTTTAAAAAACCCGCTACATTTTCCCACAACGCAAACAAATTAATAAAATACGCCACATTTTCTCACAACGCAAACAATTTATGAAAACGTGCTGCATTTTCTCACAAGCAAACAATTTATGAAAACGTGCTGCATTTTTTCACAACACTTTCAAATAGCACGGAACACAACGGAAATGTTTCAAGGGGGCCCTAAAACGTGACAGACCCGGTTATTAAGGTTATGGTTATTTATGCTAATAATATACAAAAGACAAGGGAATCAGGATGTTAAAATAAACAAACAAAAAACTCACCTTTCAAAGATCACCTACAACTTTACTTAGCAATAGTCGGCACAGCGGCATCCGTCACATTTTTAGGTCCCCTTGAAACATTTTCGTTGTGTTCTAATATTTTTGAAAGTGTCATGAGAAAATGCAGTGGGTTTTATTAATTTGTTTGCGTTGTGAGAAAATGCAGCGCGTTTTATTAATTTGTTTGCATTGTCGGAAAATGCAGCACATTTTATTAATTTGTTTGCGTTGTGAGAAAATGCAGCACATTTCATTAATTTGTTTGCGTTGTCGGTAAATGCAGCACATTTTATTAATTTGTTTGCATTGTCGGAAAATGCAGCACATTTTATTCATTTGTTTGCGTTGTCGGAAAATGCAGCACATTTAATTAATTTGTTTGCATTGTGAGAAAATGCAGCACATTTTATTAATTTGTTTGCGTTGTCGGTAAATGCAGCACATTTTATTAATTTGTTTGCGTTGTCGGAAAATGCAGCACATTTAATTAATTTGTTTGCATTGTGAGAAAATGTAGCACATTTTATTAATTTGTTTGCGTTGTCGGTAAATGCAGCATATTTTATTCATTTGTTTGCATTGTCGGAAAATGCAGCACATTTTATTAATTTGTTTGCGTTGTGAGAAAATGCAGTGGGTTTCATTAATTTGTTTGCGTTGTGAGAAAATGCAGCGTGTTTATTAATTTGTTTGCGTTGTGAGAAAATGCAGCGCGTTTTATTAATTTGTTTGCGTTGTGAGAAAATGCAGCACATTTTATTAATTTGTTTGCGTTGTGAGAAAATGCATCGCATTTTATTCATTTGTTTGCGGTTTGAGAAAATGCAGCACGTTTTATTAAGTTGTTTGCATTGTTGGTAAATGCAGCACATTTTATTAATTTGTTTGCGTTGTGAGAAAATGCAGCGCGTTTTATTAAGTTGTTTGCGTTGTGAGAAAATGCAGCACATTTTATTCATTTGTTTGCGTTGTGAGAAAATGCAGCACATTTTATTAATTTGTTTGCGTTGTTGGTAAATGCAGCACATTTCATTAATTTGCTTGCATTGTCGGTAAATGCAGCACATTTCATTAATTTTTTTGCATTGTGAGAAAATGCAGCACATTTTATTAATTTGTTTGCGTTATGAGAAAATGCAGCACATTTTATTAATTTGTTTGCGTTGTGAGAAAATGCAGCACATTTTATTAATTTGTTTGCGTTGTGAGAAAATGCAGCACATTTTATTAATTTGTTTGCGTTGTGAGAAAATGCAGCACATTTTATTAATTTGTTTGCGTTGTGAGAAAATGCAGCACATTTTATTCATTTGTTTGCGTTGTGAGAAAATGCAGCACATTTTATTAATTTGTTTGTGTTGTTGGTAAATGCAGCACATTTCATTAATTTGCTTGCATTGTCGGTAAATGCAGCACATTTCATTAATTTTTTTGCATTGTGAGAAAATGCAGCACATTTTATTAATTTGTTTGCGTTATGAGAAAATGCAGCACATTTTATTAATTTGTTTGCGTTGTGAGAAAATGCAGCACATTTTATTAATTTGTTTGCGTTGTGAGAAAATGCAGCACATTTTATTAATTTGTTTGCGTTGTGAGAAAATGCAGTGGGTTTCATTAATTTGTTTGCGTTGTGAGAAAATGCAGCACATTTGATTAATTTGTTTGCGTTGTGAGAAAATGCAGTGGGTTTCATTAATTTGTTTGCGTTGTGAGAAAATGCAGCACATTTTATTCATTTGTTTGCGTTGTCGGAAAATGCAGCGCATTTTATTAATTTGTTTGCGTTGTGAGAAAATGCAGCACATTTTATTAATTTGTTTGCGTTGTGAGAAAATGCAGAACATTTTATTAATTTGTTTGCGTTGTCGGTAAATGCAGCACATTTCATTAATTTGTTTGCATTGTCGGTAAATGCAGCACATTTTATTCATTTGTTTGCCTTGTGAGAAAATGCAGCACATTTTATTAATTTGTTTGCGTTGTGAGAAAATGCAGAACATTTTATTAATTTGTTTGCGTTGTGAGAAAATGCAGCACATTTTATTTATTTGTTTGCGTTGTCGGTAAATGCAGCACATTTTATTAATTTGTTTGCGTTGTGAGAAAATGCAGCACATTTTATACAGCATGTTTTATTCATTTGTTTGCGTTGTCGGTAAATGCAGCACATTTCATTAACTTGCTTGCATTGTCAGTAAATGCAGCACATTTTATTCATTTGTTTGCATTGTGAGAAAATGCAGCGCGTTTTATTAATGTGTATGCATTGTGAGGATTTGCAGCACGTGTGAAGATCTTTTTTTAATTTGCTGACGTTGTTTGTAATTGCAGCATGTTAAATCTTAAATTCCAGCACGTTAAGCTCTCTCAACCACTGTACATTTCAAGAGTTTACACTTAGCTGATGATTGATTATAAGCAAGTTTGGCATGCTGTCCCGGGAGAGAGCCCTGAGCTCAAAAGGTCCTTGAGCCCTGGGCTCCCTCCCATTTGCAGGGCGAGAGGGGAGCTTTGAGCTCAGGTAGATCTCGAGAACTCCCCCTTTTTAATAAGAGCTGATGAGAGAAAATGATTGCTATAAGAGATATGCTGCTGGATGAGAGTTTGACTGTAGTGCTAAATTTAGATTGATCAAATAACTTGTAGTGCATGTTTTTGGAATGTGGGAGGAAACCGGAGAACCCGGGGGAAACCTATGCGAGCACGGGAAGAACATGCTAACTTCGCACAGAAACAACAGCTGGCCAGTTAAAGGACTAGAACCGGTGACATTCTTGCTGTAAGGCAACAGTGTTAATCACTGGGCCACCGTGCAACCCTACGAAGGTAAAGGTGGAGGAGTAGGGGTGGAAGGGGGGATTCTTCAACCAGCCGTGTTCAATCATAATCACGTTATCCTCTCGAAATTAGTTTATAAATAAACTTCACTTATATATATATAAACATTTTAAATAATTTTAAAAAGACAGTTAAGTATTATAAACAGAGGGAATAAACAAAACAAAGGCTATGTACAATTTTCAACATGTATGTAAGTGACGTTTTTATTCTATGAGGGAATAGATGTAAATGTATTGTCAATATGTTACCTACGTATTTAAAATTAAAAATAGATCGAATCATTATCCCATTATATCTCGCTGAACACCACGTTGTTCTACTTAATAGTTGATATTAGAAAAGCATGACAATTTAAGTTTAACTCCCTTAATCTGTTAAATTAAAGATATTAGATTAAATCAGACAGATGCATCCTAAGGGAACTAGTGAAATATGGACAATTGATCTGAGCATTTATGGCTCCCACTGGAAAACCAGACAGTGATTGAATGAAGTTTGCTTTTTTACTTCTTTCTCTTTTTTTAGCTTTTATGTCCCCTTTTGTGGTTTGGCTTTTAACAAAGTTATTGATCCAGACCGTGACCCTGCACATGCACTCTCACTAATTGCAAACGGTCACAGCGACCCTATTCTAAAAGCTAAAATTACCACAGCTTAGCTTAGTGCAATGGACCTGTGACAAATGGAAAATCAACAAAATCTCTGCGCAACACCTCAAAGAGGTCACCCAAAGTTGTTGATTTAGGAAAATGTATCAAGAAAAAAACAGAAGTCATTTGTGAGTCACGAAGCAAGTGTGAGATTTTTTTTTCCAACACCGCAGACCTGAGGTTTCCACCAAGATAGTGTATACACATAAGCAACTGAAATGGAATATAGAGTATTTTGGGGCTTCCTGTTTATTTGGCCTCGTGGAGTCTTTGCGTTTACTTTTTTGGGCAGTTGCGAAAAAAATGACGTCAGAGTAAAAGGAAGAGACTGTTTGTCAAACACAGCGTCTTGCGCAAGCCCTGTAAATGTGACAACTCAGATGTTGTCGACAGTAAGAGAAGACCAGAAAGCGTCTGAAAGAGAACTGTTAGATGATCCAAACTTCAGCAATATGAAGAACTCACTGTGAATGAAGATGACAGTAACGCTGCTGTGAGGTATTTAAGAAGTTAATTTCCTCTCTAATAACTGCTGTTAATGATGCTTTGACATCTTAAGCACTCCAATGTGCTCTGTAACAAGCTATTTGACAAGTACTGTAAGTCTTGTTATGCTTACATTGTTAATTTTAATTAAATTAAAAGGCAGTATTCATAATGACCACCAAGACCCTTTCCTTACTAGTGATTATCTTGATCTGCGGCATGAAAGTTGACACTTTAAAGGGCAACACTTTATTTTAAGTACCAATTCTTACTATAAACTTGTGGCTTATGCATATTAAGATATTAGCTGTTTTTTGATACTTATAATGTACATATTCTGCATGATCTCATTCTACATCCTTAATCCTACCTAATATTTAAGTGTGACCAAGTAAAATATACATTAATATATTATATAGCTGCGCAGCGATTGATTTGCACTTCAGTGTTTGGACTTTCAGCAGTGAAAATTAAACCACACTGAACTGAACTAAACTGAACTTCAACTCTGAAAACTGGACTGCCACAGTTTCAGTTTACTATAATCTTCTATGTTAAGCTGCTTTGACATAATTTACATTGTAAAAGTGCTATAGAAATAAAGATGAATTGAAAATTGAACTAATTTCAGATTATTATAAAGACATCTTTATTTAATCTGTGCATTATAAAAGAATGTTTGAGTACAAGCAACTATTGACAATGTTATTTTTGTATGAGCTTTCACTTTAAGAGCCCTTCAATAAATATTAGTAATGGCTAAACATGAAGAATTTTTTTTTCTACTCAGCTAAACCTTAGCATTTATGCTATACCAATGTCTTTCAATGTCTTATTTGAATATTTCCTCCACACTCCAATATATCCATGTTGTAATGCAAAAATACAAACAATTTATAGTGCTTTCGTCTATCCACAAGAATTAGCCTTAATCGGGATAATGGCATTCAAAACATAAGACCCATCATTCACCGTCAACTGTCGCGGCAGGCATCTATGGCTTTGTATCTGTAATAAATGCAAGGAGGTGCTCAGGCAGATGTGCATTAGCTAATGTTGCCTGAACGCATCTGGGCTGGGCAGAGCTAATAGACAGACCATAACACTATGACATCACCAGGAGAGTGGGGGGAAGATAGGCTAAGAGAGAGAGAGAGAATGAAGAGGAGAGGGAGGGATCAAGTAAGCCACAGTAAGGGACAGAGCAACTGTCAGAAAGCAGAGAGGGGACGCAGGGCTAGACTGAGTCAGCAGTGAATCTTGTGGATTTCTCCTTTGCATCTCCACTGCATCTTTCCATTTCCCTTTCCCTAGCCATCCCCCTTCCCCTCCCTCTCCCCCCCCCCCACTGTCCTCTCCGCTCTGTACCGCTCCTCCGGGCATGCTACTTAAGCCCAAGTATGACCGCTTCCGGAACGACTCTGTGACCTCCTCCGACGATCTTATGCAGAGCCTGGCCATGACCGGGAAGGTGGTGGCCACATCGGTGGCCTCCTCGTCCGCGCCGGGCCTGGAGCTGCCGCCCCTGCAGACCGCTGCTCTACCTCCGCCTTCAGCCCAGGTGCTGGCCGACTCGCCCGGGATGGACGGCGAGCAGGACGGCACCACCACCTTCTGCATGCTCATCCCCAAAATGCCCCAGTGGAAGTTCTCCAACTCGTTGCTCAGCCGTAGCCCATCGAACAGCAGCTCCAGCTCCAATTCCAGCAAGGATTCTGGCAGGGCACCTCCGACCAATAGTTCCCCTGCTGCGGCTTCTGGGGGGACGGCTGCTGCCAGCGGTCCTGTGGCTAGCCTTGCAGCTGTGTTCAACTCCTGTGACCCTGTTTGTGTGGGCCCCTGTTCCCTACAGGCCTCCAGGAGACAGAGGGCCAGTCAGAGAGAGTGCAACGCAGGGGCCGCCGAGGGGAGTCCAGGGGGCTCTGGGAGCTTCAGGACCGGGATGAACCGGAGGACCAGGGTGGAGGGAATATGGCTCGGGGATAACTTCACCCAGAAGGGCAGCTTCATCAACAAGCCGTCTCAAGGGTGGTTGCACCCAGACAAAAAGATCAGCAGCACAGGGGCTTCCTACATCGTCAGGGTGAGTCCCCTATACTTATCTCCACATCTCACTATGCTTTCCGTCTAATGTTTGATTCTCCAATGGTGTCAATATTATGCCGTCTAGTCTTGTCGATAGGCATTCATTTACATGCATTGCACCATCTTATGCAGCTCTTAGAGATGCAGAGATTTGAA
The DNA here is from genome assembly GCA_903798195.1 of Danio kyathit. Taxonomy (NCBI): domain Eukaryota; kingdom Metazoa; phylum Chordata; class Actinopteri; order Cypriniformes; family Danionidae; genus Danio; species Danio kyathit. Next base: position 29,139,516 of record LR812540.1, read on the forward strand.
TCCCCATGCAGCTCATAAACAACTGCAGGATCCGTCTCTTTAAAAGCTGAGTTCAACTGCTTATGGTAGGAGAACAATGGTTCTCTATTTGCTGCAGTGTATTGGTTATGTCAGGGTTCAATTGCTTGAGGAGAAAGCAGGAATATATAATTTAATCCAGATATATTGCTTTGTGTGGTACTGCGACTGCGTCAGAGCAGGGGGCAGGCGAGGGTAAACAAACCGAAGTAAACAACAAACTAGAGCTGATGGGAGGTGGAGGGTGGCTCATTGTTTATGATGGAATATGAGTGACGGCTGTTCGTAGAATTTGATCCCAAGCTGGATATTTGCGCAATTCCCAGTTGTCCCTTTTGGGATCAATAACGATCCATACATACATGTGCTTTCTTTAATGGATTAAAAAAAACAGAAGTTAGCATAACATGCTAATATAACACAGATTGTTAAGATATTTGTTTATGTAGGTTTGGTAACCAAACTAATTTAAAGAGATAGTTCACCCAAAACTGATCATTTACTCTCCCTTCATTTGTCACAAACCTAATTGGGTTTCTTTCTTCTCCTGAATCTAAAGCAAGATATTTGGAAAAAAAAACAGGAGACCTTGAGTTCCATAGTATTTAGTTTACCATGGATGTCAATGGTCACAGGTTTACCGCTTTTTAAAAATATCTTATTTCAGAAACATAAACAAAAATGTTTGGAACCACATGAGTGTGAACCAACCCTTTAAGTACTGCAGTTTTATAGATATAGTGGATATGTATTTGCATCTCTGGCTTGCATCTTGGTCAGTCAAGGGTTACTAATGTTGGCTGACTATTTGACGTCAATAACAGCAGCGATCCTCTCTCAACCCACTTTCTCACCCCTCCGTCCCTGCACTCATCCACCCCACCGTGTGCTGTAACCGCACGGCCCTCAAGCCTAGACTGGGCCTGCGCACGCTCCTTAATTGCATTACACAGGCACCATTCATTCGTTTATTCAATTAGGTTTAATCACAGTCATTTGTATCACATGTGTAGCAGAGGAAACAGGCATGGAAGGGGGCTGTTAGCCAAATAACACTCTGGCATGTTGGCACACCACAAATAAGGGATTTTAGATTCTTGCTTTGTTCGACTAACCGTGGTAAAGAAGAGTTTTATTTTCAATGCTCAAATATGTATGAATCCAAGATGACAAACTATTTAATGTATATTTAGATTTAATGGTCATTTCCTCCCATGCAAATATTTCCTGTCACTTGCCAGTCTTATATTTAGATGTTTATATTTACTTCATAGTGAAAAACATATACATCATTCAGTGATGTCACACATAAGCCGTAGCTTTAGCTGCAGCATCACTGGTGGATGTTGCCACTTTTTGTGCTTGCCATAATTCAATTTTACGGAAACATCCTTTACGTTTCGATAGTGGGGAATTGCGCATTTTTGTGAGGAGAGTGTTAATTTAACACACAACATCTAATGCCACAATGGGTTCTTTGAGAAAAGGAGGAAGCAAAAGAAATGCAGTAGAAGAAAGGGAAGAAGCTTCATCACACTGATTGAACACTTCCCGCTGCTGACTAATCTAGTTAAGATGTCTGCGATGGGTTTCTTGGAAAGAAATGGGCTGGAGTCATGATACGTGTCTAAAAAAGTTTAAAGAGACAGTGTTGACCTTATTCTAATGCAGAGGTGCACTCGTTTTTGCAAACAAAGTCAAAAACGGTTGAAAACTCAAACTACTTGCTCTACAAACCAGTGTGTTCATAACTATAAAGATAAAGCAGAATAATGTGATAAGAAAATATCAGTTTTCAACATCAAGCAACATAACAAGCTGTTTTTAACATTTAAAAATGAATGGAAGTGAATGAGACCGGAAGTCTCGAGCCAAAGAGATTTAAATGGCTGCGCCCGCTCATGCACGAAGAGTAAGGTCAATACTAAAAAAAAAAAAATCAATATCTAAAAAGTATCTCAAATCCTAGATGACTTTCTTAATTCTGTGGTATTTTTTAACGTAATAATGAACACGCTGACTAGCATAGTAAATAAAAAATACCACAATACTACAGAAAGTGTAATATTTATGTACCCCACAAAACAAAAATAAAGTCATGTAGTTTTGTCCAACACAGGCTCATTATGAACACATAGCCCTATACATTTCTGGAGATCAAGAATTATGTAGACAGAGCTACGTATGGCTGCATTTCGTCATTAAAACGAATGCTAAGGGGCGGTATGATGCCGTTCCTTTTCTCGTTTACCTGCATGTGGACGGCATTTCCACTGTTACCAGTTTGTTCGGTAGCAGTTCGACAAGTACGTCGGCGGACTTGAGATGCAAAGAGAAGTGGACCGCGATGACGGGGTTCGAGTCTGGTGAAGAATGGTTCCAAAAAGCGGGTTAGACAAAAACAAAAGCCAAAAAATAAAATGAACAAGTAAATAACAGGGTGAGAATGTGGTAAAAATCTGAAAACGTGGTAAAAATCAGGCGAGGGCTTTTCTGTTTCTGGATTGCTTTTCGAAACACTGCGGTTGGGTTTAGAGAAGTGGGTGGCCGGGCCAATTGGTGCTTTTAAATATAAAATAAAATACTATTGGTTGGGTTTAGGGAAGGGGAGGGTGGGGGCATCGGTCGGTTGGTCAGTCAGTCAGTAAGTCTTCCGACAGCAGCCTCTGGTGGATTTACATAAAAACAGCAGGCGTGAATGGCACTCGCAAGAGATATTTGAGATCTGAAAAAGTGTCCACAGCGGCCTCTGGTGGATTTGCGAAAACAAAAACTGCAAAAAAAACGTACCTTCTGGGATGTATTTTGTTCTCTCCAGTAATGTATATAGTGAGCCGAGGTTGGTTTTGTCACAACACGAGGGGCACTAAATAAGAATGCGTTCACACTCAGCAGGTTTGGTTTAATTAAAATTCTGGTGTTTGATTGTTTTGTTTGTGCAGTTCGTTTGCATAAGTGTGAACGCTGCCAGTCGAACCTTGATGCACACCAAACAAATGGACTGAGACCACTGAAAAACAGGTGCAACATGTACCAAAGACATCTAAACAAACCAAAAACAGGATGTGATGTCACAGACATACAACCATAAGAAAGACAAAATGCTGACGCATACTTTTGTTTATCATAGCCACAGTGTTGCCCACTACAGATCAATACAGTTTTTACAAGTTCCCACGTTGCAGCAGATGTTTGTTTGTTTGTGTGTGTGATAGATTCATTCCTGGAGCTGTTTTGACTCATTTACTCATTTAAATACTATGCCATGTATGCACATGCAATGATCAGATTTAACCCATGACACAGCATTTGATTGATTTGTATTATAGTCACTAAATATATGGCGTAAAAAATCGTTTGTTTTTTTTGTATACTTAAATCAATGGTCTCAAACTCAATTCCTGGAGAGCCACAACTCTGCACAGTTTAGCTTCAATCACCTCCAACTAGCACCTGCATAATAGTTTCTAGTAGCCTTGAACACCTTGATTAGATTGATTTGGGGTTGGAACAAAACTGTGCAGAGCTGTGGCCATCTAGAAATCGGGTTTGAGACCTATGACTGTATCCACAAAGCGGACAAGACCCAAATGTACTGTATTACCAAACAAACTAAAAGTGAGAACACATCCTGAGAACATTTTCATTGAGGTACTGTCCCTTTAAGAGAAGTCGGTGTAGAAAACGTGCCTGCAATGTTAAAGGGATTATTTTATATTCATAAAGAACTGTTTCAAGGTCACAAGCAGTTTGTCGGTACTTCCCCGACACACTCATGTATTTGTTAACGAAGCAAACACAGACAGAACAAAAAAACGCCAAGAATGAGTGTCTTAAAGTGACCGTTCGCATTAAAAGATTAAGCCACAATTTATTTTAAAGTACAAATCTCACTATTAATAAACCATTAACTATGACTTTTGCCTCAGTAAACTCCTAATTTTCTGCTTATCAATAGTTGTTAAAGGTAGCAGTTGGGTTTAGTTTTGGGTAGGATTAGAGATCATGCAGAATATGTACTTTATATGTACTAATAAACAGCCAATATCTTAATAATAGGCAGGTAATAAGCCAATAGTCAATAGTGAGAATTGGTACTTAAACTAAAGTGTCACCAAAGATTAATTAAGGAATTTAATGTAGTGGTTATATGTTTGGTTATTATTTCCCCAATTTTGTCTAGCATTATTTTCAGTGTACATAAAATTTTGCTTCTACAGAACATGAAAATAGTGGTTCAGTTCATTATTGAAGCCAACAAGTCCAATGTTTAGTATGTATAGTTTCCAACAATACTAATTTAGAAAGACACGAGGTTGAGTAACTTATGACGGACTTCACGTTTAGACTTTACATGATTTATGACACCATAATGGAACAGTCTCCCAAAAATGAAAATACTGTAATTATTTACTCTCCATGTTATTTATTCATGCCTATTTGACTTTCTCTCATCTGTTTAACAAGCCTGATCTCACGAGGACTCTTTGTTAACTATTTAACGTTTATTTTACGTTACCTTTTTCACATTTGTCAGTTTAGTGTCTAATTTGTACAAATTCGATCAGTCATAGTTCGTACAAAAAAGTAAGATTTTAAAAAGGAGGCGTGACACCAAACCCCACCCCTAAACCCAACCATCATTGGTGGATAAGAGAATCATACTAAATTGTACGAATGAGATATGAATTTATACGAATTAACCACTAAATCAAAAAGTTACGAATTGCCATAAGATAGCATTGGTTGAACACAAAAGATGATACTTTGACAAATATTGGAAACCGGTAGCTAATGACTTCCATAGTGTTTATTTTTCATACTATGAATGTCAGTAGCTATGTTTCCATTCAACTATTTTTGTGCGCATTTATGGAACATCACATAAAAAATGCAGATAAGAATACGATAAGAATAAAATGAAAAAAATAAACTATGATGGAAATGCATTTACTGAATAAATTCTTGCATTAACATCAATAAAAATCATGAGATTTTGTTTATGCAATAACAAAAACGGGCATTAACAGACAAGCCAGCAGACTGATCACATTGTAAAACATCAGCAATGTTGTTTTGGTCATCCCTCAGCCAAAGTCTGTCATCAAAGTGGTTCGGTATTAATAACTCTCTAAACACCACTGCGCATTCAATGCATTTTGTTTTCATATTTTTAAGTGCATATAGTTTTATTTTATATATAAAAAAACACAGTAGCCTCTCTTACCATAGATAATGGGGTATATGCACACAGACTTCTTAATTTTCAGTCAGCCAGCCCAATTGCTTTCAGTGAACTGTCGTGACATTACAAAATTGCAACATTTAAGATCTCACGAGGACTATTTATTAACTTTTAATGTTTATTTTACGTTACCTGTTTTACGTTTTGTCAGTTTAGTGGCTAATTTGTACGAATTCGATCAGTCGTATGAAAAAGTACGATTTTAAAAAAGAGGCGTGACACCAAACCCCACACACAAACCCAACCATCATTGGGAATAAGAGAATCATTCTAAATTGTATGAATGAGATCATACAAATTCATACGATTTAGCCACTAAATCAAAAAGTTACAAATTGCTGTGAGACAGCATTGGTTGAACACAAAAGATGATATTTTGACGAATATTGAAATCCAGACTTCCATAGTGTTTATTTTTCATACTATGAATGTCAATAGCTATGTTTCCATTTAACTATTTTTGGGTGAATTTATGAAACCGCATAAAAAAGAAGAAAATGCATAGAAATGCATTTACTGAATAAGTTCTAGCATAAACATCAATAAAAGTCATGAGATTTTGTTTATGTGATAACAAAAATGGGCATAATGGGATGGCATTAACCGACAAATCAGAAGACTGAACACATTGTAAAACATCGGTAGTGTTGTATTGGTCATTCTTAAATCCCCTAGCCAAAGTCTGTCATCAAAGTGGTCCGATATATGATTGCCTCCCTAAACGCCACCGTGTGTTCAGTGCATTTTATTTTCATGTTTTCAGGCAAGTACGTGTATTATATAAGAAAAAAGGCCTACAGTAGACTCTCCTACCATAGCTAATTCCATTTGCCTTTTTGATATTTGGTGCCAGTTTATCAGGAAGTGACAATTTTGTCCTCTTTGACTCATTGGATCGAAACGGTGCTTTATTCACAAACTTTTGTTGATACGTTATGTGATATTCCAGACTTTGGATGGAAATATAGCTAATGACTACCGTTTTCAAAGTTCTTCAAATTATTATCTTATGATGGTGTTTAACAGAAAAAAAGAAACTCATGAATGTTTGGAAGTACCCAGTATGACGTCAGATTGACGTTGTATGCCGATGTCGTGGGACGTTGCATTTTATTTGGAAATGAAAATCGGGTTGACGTCAGAACCCAACGTCAGGCCGACATCAATGTCCAACATCAGACACGTTGCATTTTAATTACTTTCCAACGCAACCTAAAAAAAAACAAAATATCAGCGTCTAATGATGTTACAGCTTGACGTTGTGTGAACGTTACCAATATGATGTCTATCAGACGTTGGATTTTGGTTGCCATACCTGACGAATAAATGTCAGTATTTGATGTTAATATGATGTTGGCTCGACGTTGGATTTTGGTCACTTTCCAACACAATATCAACGTCATTTCACATCATTATTGGACATTAAAATAATATTGTCCTTAGACGCTGGCAACCTATATATAACCTAATATTAACGTTTTATGACGTTGAGTGTCTGCAGTGTAGTTGAGTACATTTTCTATTTCTTTAAGTTAAATTAACTGTCATAACTAGCGCTATTGCTTTGACTCAGCCATTGGCCACACAGTCTGTACTTCAGTGAAGGTGGGTGTAAAAAAAAAGATTTGGGATTACCATCTATTAGCATCCCTAACCGCAAACTCTTCTATTCAAACATATGTCGCGTCGTCGGTGTGGGGGAGGGACTCTTTCTCTAAGTTCCTGTGACCCTTTTGAACGCATTAGTGACTAACTGCCAAATGGATGTTCCTCTACACCTTCGTCAAAGCACTTTCCCTGTCCCAGAAGAGGCAGACTGCAGTAATACCTCTTACCCAGCCCACCCCCACCGGCCGTGATGCGGTTACTACCGTCAATCTCCTTACACTTCGCAGTAATTACCTTCCCCAGCACAGTTATTATGCTGTCTTTTCCAGAACCACCAAGAACAAGCTGTCTTGCTGAAATTATACGTTTAGTATTTATCTGTAATTATGCTAAAGGAGCGTATGTGACTCTGTGTGTCAGTATTGTGCTGTTAAACCATCCTTTGTGTTTGCGTGTGATGGAGAGAGAGAAAAAACAACATACAAAACGATACACTCTGTTGCCAATAAAAATTAGATTCATATTTCCACGAAGCAGCGATGACCTCTGGGAAATGAAGACTGATTGAGTGTACTAATGAGAGTGTCTCTTGTTTTTATTGCAGTACATGGGCTGCATTGAGGTCCTCAAATCCATGAGATCGCTGGACTTCAGCACCAGGACGCAAGTCACAAGGTAAAGTGGGTTTTGGATTTGGGTTGACTTAGATATACACAAATAAAAAAATAAAAGGTTCACAAATCTCATGGTTTAATTGTTTTGGTTTGGAGTTTATTGATTTTCCTTCTTTATTAATTTGTTTATTTAAAAATATACAGTATATTATATTATTTTATTTATTGTTATTTGTCTTTGATTGTGGCCTTTAATATTATTGTATTTTTTAGTTTTGCTTTGCTCTGTTTATTTTATTTAATGTATTTCTGAAAATTGTCCATGTTATAAAACAATTTGTATATTAATCTAATTAATCTTCATCTGTCTATAATTTATTTTGAATTTAATTTTAAAAGTCAAAACGTTGAGATTATACAGTCTGCATCTTTCAAAGAAAAACATAATATTCTGAAAGTTTTCGACTTTCAGCATTAAATATTTAAAAAGATAATGATGCATGGATTCCTCACTCTTTTGATTTGTTTTTTTTTTAATGACTTTTGTCCTCCATTAACTTGTTTTGAATTGATGCTTATTTTATTTATATTTTTGTTTGCTCTATTTTAGAAAAATATTTGTTCTCCCAAGTACCTGATGATTTATTAATTCTGAACTTAAATATTTTAGTTTCATTTGTTTGTTTGTTTGTAATATTCTGTGCCTTTTATTGTTTTGCTTTTCTCAGTGTATTATTTTATGTTTTAAAGTGTTTCTTTTTGTTTTGGAAACTTTTTTTGTATAGTTTTCATGTTGTTGTTTTGTTTTTGTTTGTCGGTTTTTCAGATTGTATCTTTGGTTATTTTAATTTTTAAAAATATGTAATATTTTCTTTATTTTTGTTGCAATTTAGAAAAATGTGTTTTGTTTTGTTTTTTATTTTGCTAAAATAAAAGTAAATAAATTTTTGGGGGGTTAAACATAATATGTTTATTGTTTTGCTTTCGTGTTCTTTTGGTTTGCTGTGTTGTTGTTATTTTTTGTTTTGCTGATCTATTCCCATTATTGAATTCCAGTGGCTTATAGTGTTTTGTTTTGTTTTGGTTTGCTTTGCTTTGCTTTGCTTTGTTTTGCTTTGCTTTGCTTTGCTTTGTTTTGCTTTGCTTTGCTTTGCTTTGCTTTGCTTTGCTTTGCTTTGCTTTGCTTTGCTTTTGTTTTGCTTTGCTTTGCTTTGCTTTGCTTTGCTTTGCTTTGCTTTGTTTTGCTTTGCTTTGCTTTGCTTTGCTTTGCTTTGCGTTGCTTTGTTTTGTTTTGTTAAAAATAAAAAGTAAAAGTATGTTTATTTTTTGGGATTCAGTCATTCATTAAATTTTCTTTACGGCTTAGTCCCTTATGAATCTGGGGTCGCCACAGCAGAATGAACCACCAACTTATCCAGCATATTTTTTACGCAGCGGATGCCCTTCCAGCTGCAACCCATCACTGGGAAACACCCATACACACTCATTCACACACATACACTACGGACAATTTAACTTACCCAGTTCAGTTTTGTTTTTTATTTAGCTAAAAATAAATTTATAAATGTATTTATTTATTTATTTATAAAAATAAATAAATTTTTTGGGGATTAAACATAATGGTCCAGTTTCACAAACAGGGCTTAGCTTAAGCCAGGACTAGAGCTTAGTTAAATTAGGCTGTTTAAGCCACATTTATAAAAACAGCCTTAGAAAAATACATTACTGGTGTGCACCTGTAGACAAAAAAGGACACTGATATATTTTAAGACATCTCACTGCAAGTTATTTTTAGTTGAGACAGCTCAAACATGCAATTTAATCCATGACTAGCCTTTAACCTTGTTTGTGAAACCGGGGGTAAATGTTCATCGTTTTACTTTTTTGTTGTTTTGGTTTGTTTAGTTGTTTTTTGTTTTGTTTTTTATTTAGCTAAAAATAAAAGTTAGTCGCAAATTGTCATTGACAAATGATGGCCATGACATTGTCATTCGTTACATAATTAAACACACACCAAACAGAAGCAACCAATGATCTGCGCATTCATATGTCAGCTGGCTTGCATTAACCCCAACAGTAGCATATTTATTTATATACGTGCAAGCATGTGCGTTCTTGTAGATGGAGTGACGGGACGGACACTAGCGGAGTCCCTCTCCCTGCCCTCACTCATCGATCAGCAGTAACCCGAACCCCGCGGCCCACAATGGCCTAAAGTGGCGAGATGGAGCCATGTATTATTAACGACTCCCACTAATGACTATGGAGGCCTTCTGGGGCCCGAGATGATGCAGATTGCACGGGGAGGAGTCCGAGCTGATAAACACGCAGGACTGGAGGAGAGAGCGATTGTTTGTCTGTCTGTTATGACATTATAATGGTTATAATGGGAGTGCTTGGAAGCAGCCGGCATATTTAGCCAGAATCTATTTCGCCGCAGGAACGAACGGCTTGTAAATCAGCTGATTTTTGTGTTGCTGCAAGAGAAGAAGGATTGTGGGTGGGTTTTGTCATTTGTCATTGTCATATAATATGGCCAACAGGCAATTTCTATAGAATGCAGAAAAGCAAGAAGTGCACACCCCAATACAATAGCCAAAAATACACTGGATGAGTCAAAATGATAGACTTTTTCTTTAAAGCAAGTTAAGATTATGTCCCATGAGGAAATTTTATACATTTTCTACTGCAAATATGTAACAACTTAATTTTTGATTAGTAATATACACTGCTAGGAACCTAATTTGTTCAATTTTTAAGACAATTTTCTCAATATTTAGATTTGTTTTCCCCCCAAAGCTTCAGATTTTAGTTTTTCCAATAGTTGTACTATTGCCCTAATCTAACAAACCATACATCAATGTAAATCATATTTATGCAGCTTTAAGATGATCAAACTGACCCTGATGACTAATTTTATGATCCATGGTTACACATGACTGAAATATACTTTAAATATATGTTAAATACATCAAATATATTTTTAAAATCGAAAATCAGATATTTTAACTTTTATTTTAAGGGCAAAAAAACAAACAAACAAACAAACCAAAAACATTTCTATTCTCAACAGTTGCATTGTAAAACAGAGCAAAAACAGAAATTTAGGCTGTCTACAAGTTTGTTTAATGTTTGTTCTTTGTTTTATACATTTTAGACATCATATAAATTATTCAATATTAAATTTAAGTATTTTCATTAGCAAATAATTAAGCAAATACATTATATATACTCCATTTAATGGCACACCAACAGTAATATACTCTATTATATATACTCCATTTATTATTATTTATTTATAAATTTTTACTATACAAAAATGCAGAAAATATGTTTATGTAAATATATTTTTGGCCAATTTTGCATATACAGTTGAAGTCAGAATTATTAGCCTCCCTGAATTATTAGCCCCCCTTTATTTTTTCCCCAATTTCTGTTTTAACGGGGAGAAGATTTTTTCAACACATTTCTAAACATAATAGTTTTAATAACTCATTTCTAATAACTGATTTATTTTATCTTTGTCATGATGACAGTAAATAATATTTGACTAGATATTTTTCAAAACACTTCTATACAGCTTAAAGTGACATTTAAAGGCTTAACTAGGTTAATTAGGTTAACTAGGCAGGTTAGGGTAATTAGGCAAGTTATTGTATAATGATGATTTGTTCTGTAGACTATCGAAAAAAAAATAGCTTAAAGTGGCTAATAATTTTGTCCCTAAAGTGGTTTTTAAAAAATTAAAAATTGAAAGGGGGCTAATAATACTGACTTCAACAGTATATTTTAAATGGCAACACGAAAATGGCTACATGGGCAACACATTGATGCAAACTGCAAATTCTTCGACATTTATTGAAACAAAAATTCCCTGAAAAGTCCTTTGCTTGGACAGTTGGCACCTATACAATATTAATGGGTTATTTGATAGCGCAGCGGTCTTTCAAAGACACTCAGTTCACTGTTGACCTCGCAACCCGTGATGCCCCTCTGACCAATGCTTCAGACATATGATATGGTTTCATAAGTGACCCTTTTTTTAGATTTGTTTTAATAAGACTTGTTAAGCATCACTACTGATTTGGATCATACTTAGGCTTTAGTGGATTTTCTAAAGTCAGTTTTGGTCTGGTCCAGCAGAGATTGTTTTGTTTTGTTTTGAATTTTCTTGATTATTGTTTGATTTATTTATTCCAATTTTTGTTGCTGTTTTTGAGATTATGTCCTCTATTAAAATGAGTTGTTTTTTGTTTTGTTTTGTTTACTTGATTTTTGTTACTGATTTTGAAACTGTGTCCTCTATTAAAATGAGTTATTTTTGTTTTGTTTAGTTTATTTGTTTTGCTTTGTTTTGTTTTATTTATTTACATGATTTTTTAAACTGATTTTTGAGATTGTGAAGTTCTATGTTTTATTTTCTTGGATATTTAGTTTGTTTATTCCTTCAATTTAGTTTTGTTTTTAAGATTGTGTCCTCTGTTAAAATGATTTCTTGATTTATTTGACTTGAGTTGTTTTTCTTTTGTTTTTTTTTCTTTTTGTTTTCGTTTAATTTTTTTGATTATTTAATTTAGTTATTCTATTTTTGTTGCTGTGATTTGAAGCTTGTGTCCTCTGTTAAAATGATTTCTTGATTTATTTGACTCAAGTTGTTTTTGTTTTGTTTTTGCGTGATTTGTTTGCTTCGTGTTAAATTCTTTATTTTTTAGTTTGTTTAATTATTCAATTTATGTTTCTATTTTAGCGATTATATCTTCACATTAAATGATTTCTTGATTTATTGCACTCAAGTTGTTTTAGTTTTGTTTGTTTCGTTTTCAATTTTTGATTATTTTGTTTATTTATTTATTAGATTTTGTTTGCTGATTTTGAGAATTGTGTCCGCTATTAAAATTTCTTGATTTATTCGACTCGTTTTGTTTTTGTCTAATTTTTTTTATATTTGCCTTTATTTATTTTTTCAATTTTTGTTGCTGCATGATTTGAGATTGTGTCCTGTATTCAAATAATTTCTTGATTTACTCTACTCGACTTTTGTTTTGCTTTGCATTGTTTTGTTTTAAAATTGGTTATTTTGTTAATTTATTTATTTATGCGATTTTTGTTGCTAATTTTGAGATTGTGGCCTCTATTAAAAAGATTTCTTGATTTATTCAACTCCAGTTGTTTTTTTGTTTTCCTTTGCTTTGTTTGTTTCGTTTCAATGTTGATTCTTTTGTTTATTTATTTATTCATTTTTTTGTTGTTGCTGATTTTGAGATCGCGTCTTCTTTTCTTGATCTCTTGATTTCTTGATTTATTTAACTTGATTTGTTTTATTTGATTTTATTTTGGTTAGAGTAAGCAGTACTTTTCAGTAATGCATATTTTGTACAAACACATAGGGCAATACATCTCTAAATTCTTACTCTAAATTCTTCTTTTTTTTCACAGGGAAGCCATCAACAGGTTGTGTGAATCTGTACCTGGAGGAAAAACTGCCTGGAAGAAGAAAGTAAGGGAGCAAATTGTCAAAAGTTGTCAGCATGAATTGCTTAGCAATACAAATTACTAATTAAAGATCAAGATTTGATCTACTTACAATAGAAAATTTACAAAGCATCTTCATGGAACATTGCTTTATATTGTAATGGTTTTTAGCATTAAAGTAAAATTGAGAAATTTGACCTATACAATGTATTTTTGGCTGGTTTTGTGGTTCAGGGCCACAAATCTAATAAGCGTACAGTATCGACAATTAATAGCTTGTTTTACTTCTCAATTTAGACAACAAACAAAACCCTTCAGTCCATCATGGGCAAAAGTAACCTGCGTTTCGCTGGAATGAGCATCGGCGTCAACATCTCCATTGATGGCCTGAGTCTCCTCGTCCCCACAACACGACAGGTCAGCTGATTCACACAGGAAATCCCATAATATCAGTGCTATTTTAAACAAAACACCCTCAACCAGAGCATCTCATTTCTCCATTTTGTTTGCATTCGTAAAAAGTATATCTTTTTATTTTGTCCAGATGAATAGTTGTTCTGAATGAATATAAATATTTGGTTTCATGCATGTGAATTTGGCTACATGTCTATATTGTGGGGTTTTTTGTTTGCGTAAATTATTATTGAGACTAATCTAGCTCTATAATTACGTAGCCATTAAGTGTATATGAATAGTAAGACTAAAGTTTGCTAAATTTCCAAAACAGAGCTTTAAGCTGATATGTATTTCGATTTATTTGAGTTAATTAGTTTAATTGAAGAGCAAGTCAGTCTTTCAGATAAAAATCGTGACACTGTTTGTAACATAGCTGCAAAAAATAAAGATATAGTCTCTTAAAACAAAGAGTCGGCTCTGAATTTCATATTTTGTTTCTTTATGCAGACATCACAGCATCTCACTTTCGTCTGTTTTTATCTAGGTGATTGCCCATCATCCCATGCAGTCCATATCTTTCGCCTCTGGTGGAGATTCGGTGAGGCCTCTGAAAAAAACGTCTTTATTTTTAACACTGTTTCTTTCAGCTTTGTCCATTTCTTTTACAATTTTAACGAACGAAATCTGATTTTTAGTCATTTCGTGTTTCAGGATACACCAGATTACGTTGCTTATGTAGCCAAAGACCCTGTCAACCAAAGAGGTATATTTATTATTTATTTGTATATATTTGTAATAAGGTTTATTTGTATTTTTATATATTGTTTAATGTATTTTAATTATATTTTTCTTATTTTTTGCACATATGTGTATTATTCATCGAAATAAATATGTGCTAAAGCATATATAATTACAGTAGCATGTTAAACTGTGGTGCTTGTTTGGAAAATATGCTTTTGATTTCAGCGTTTTTCATTTTTTTCATTTTTATGCAATGGTTTCTGACATGCGAATAATGTTACCTTCTAGCGTGTCACATTTTGGAGTGCTGTGACGGTCTTGCCCAGAATGTAATCAGCACCATTGGCCAGGCCTTCGAATTGCAGTTCAAACAGTACCTACACAGTCCACCCAAAGCCATTCCCGCCATGGATAGGTGAGATTTACATAATTTCCCATAAGCCACGTTTATGTATTACAGCTGAAAGCAATGGTAGTTCCTTCATCAATTCACTTGCAGTCACCCTGTAAAAGTGCCCTATCCGCTTGTTAAGTGTGACGTCACGCGAAGCGGCTTCCAGGTCCAAGCGCTATATCAAACTGTATGGGGAGACTCATTAAATGGTAATAATAAACATTTGCAAAGCGATGTATTACTTTCGAAAATTACGATCACAATATATATATCCATGTTTAATATCTGATGGCCATTTTTATAAATTGTTAAAATTTTGATATTTGTGATGCAGCAAGTCCAGAGACTGTTGTGTACACAATGATTTTATATCAAATTCACTTTAATGTGTGATATGAATAAAAGGCCATAAACAAATATTTTGTCTATACAAATGAGTAGCGGCTTGGACCCGGAAACAGTATTCCATACGTCACCGATATGTCACGACTTAAAAAGCGAATAAAGAAAATCTGGGTATACCTAGACATAGTCAAATAATAAGAGATCAGTATATGAAAATCAGGCACCACTGAGCCTCAGACACCACCCTTTTAAAACCCTGATGGACAAAAGGCCAATCAGAACACAAAGCAGACTGTTACGCAACTCACGAACCATGCCCTCATTATTTGCTTGTACTTTAGGTCCTTCATCCGGACCTGACAAGTAGCCACATCATTAGCAGAACACAGACTTACAGTTGAAGTCAGAATTATTAGCCCCCCTTTGATTTTTTTTTTTTCCGTTTTTAATATTTCCCAAATGATGTTTAACAGAGCAAGGAAATTTTCACAGCATGTCTGATAATATTTTTTTTTTTTTTGAAGAAAGTCTTATTTGCTTTATTTCGGCTAGAATAAAAGCAGTTATTATTTTTTTAAACACCATTTTAAGGACAAAATTATTAGTCCCTTTAAGCTAATTTTCTTTTCGACTTTTTACAGAACAAACCATCGTTATATAATAACTTGCCTAATTACTCTAACCTGCCTAGTTAACCTAACTAACCTAGTTAAGCCTTAAATTGTCACTTTAAGCTGTATAGAAGTGTCTTGAAAAATATCTAGTAAAATATTATTTACTGTCATCATGGCAAAGATAAAATAAATCAGTTATTAGAGATGAGTTACTAAAACTATTGTGTTTAGAAATGTGTTGAATAAATCTTCTCCCCGTAAACAGAAATTCGGGGGAAAAAAACAGAGGGTCTAATAATTCAGGGGGGCTAATAATTCTGACTTCAACTGTATATGTAGCTCTGGGATCATTAATATGCATGCCTAGGGCTGTGTTTGATAAGCCACAATGTTTCCTATGAGACAACAATGATCATTTACTCCCTTAGTTTTTTTTAAGGTTATATTTAACTTACTATGTATGTGGCACTATTATTTTGAATACAAGAAGCTCAGATAGTTTACTATGCGTTACTGAGCAGTAATTGCACAAGATATGTTCAAACCCATGCAAGATTCACAGATTATACATTTATTCAGCTCCAAAGAGGCCTAAGGTCTGTTAAATTGTTTCTCTTTGTTAATTTATTATGTTTATTGTAAAATTTGGTGCGAAATTTTGATGCAAGGCCTTTTAGAAGCCTTTGATATCAGTAGTTCTCTTCTGTATTCAGCCACAAAAGAAATACAAACTGATTTGAAACAAACAAATGTTACATTTTTTTGGGTGAACTTTTATTTGACGCTCATTGTTTTGTTCTATAGTTCATCCACACAAGTATCATTCATTTATTTATGCAGACTATTGATTTGGTGCAGCCATCACGGCATCTCTGATAAGTGAGATTCACATGATTTCCCATAAACCGTATTGTTTGTTGACGTATCGCAGCTTGAAAGCAACGCCTTTCTCATTTCACCTGGAGTCAACATTGAGCTTCAGTTATGAACCTTTTTCAGAAGGTTGAAACAAGATACACACGGCTTGTGTTTCATACAGCCATCCTGTTTTGTTGCCCGACTGTTATTTAAAGCTAAACTCATTTAAGGGGCTCTCAGAAACCACGAGACTGCTCAGTGTCACATCAGTAATGGATAATTTCTTTTCTTTTGTTCTGTTTTACATCATTGCTGGTACGTGTGCAATCGCTCCCATTCTCTATCCTGATCCAAGCTGGATTTTGATTTGCACTGGCAAGGGCACTACAGACAGTCACTAGTGTGCATTTAGTGGTCATGGAAGTGAAGTTTACTCATATAGTACTAAAAGCTGGCCTCTTTTAATCTCCTTACCTTCTAAACCAGTGTTTCCCAACCCTGTTACTAAAGGCACACCAACAGTACACATTTTCAACCTTTCCCTAATCAAACCTAAATCAACCCATCAGAATATTAGAAGAGACTCCAAAACCTGCCAAAACCTTAAGTTAATGGGTCAGATATGGGAGACATCCAAAATATGTACTGTTGGTGTGCCTCCAGAAAACAGGGTTGGGAAACACTGCTCTAAACCACACTCCCATCCGGGTCACGACACCAATGTAACACTACAAGCATTATCCAATCTTCCGTTTTTACTTTTAGCCCTCTAGACTAGTTCTAGTAATGGGATGACACCTGGTGACTTATTACACTTTCAAAATGACCAACATAAGAAACTAACTGGTGTTACAAACTATGGGCCCTATTTTACGATCTAGGCGCAAAGTCCAAAGCGCAGGGCGCAAAAGCATTAATGGCGTGTCAGAATCCACTTTTGCTATTTTAAGGACGAAAAATAGCGCTTTGCGCCACGACGCATGATCTAACAGGGTTGAGCTTATTCTCTTAATGAGTTATGGGTGTGTTTTGAGAATAAACCAGTCAAAGTCTCATCTCCCATTCCCTTTAAGAGTCAGTTGCGTCGCGCCATAGTGCATTTGCTATTTACATGGCAAACTTTGTAAGTGGAAAAACTGAACGCTTCACTAGCGAAAAAACTGTTAAACAGACCATCTGCAGCGCGAGAATGAGAGAATGAGCCTCCTCATTCTTTACTTTCACTCTCGTGGATAAGGAAACGTGTTGTACGCACAGACATCCATTAGCCTACAACATTAATTTCGTTTGTTAAGCGCAAAGATTTGTTTCAAAACTATTTCTAAATTCAGTTCTAATTTCCAGCAAACGAATAAATGAACAATAATAAAGAAGTGTGCTCAAAAAACTAAGTTATATCCAAATACACATGCTATGCCCCATATGGTCTAAAAGCTGACAGGTGAGCAAATCTAAGCTTGTTTTTAATAAAACAAATATAAATATGCATATAATAAATAATACTGCTAATATTAATAACATTATTCAAAAGCAAATTGTCATGAATAAACTGAAAAAGCCCCCCGAGATGAAGAAGGCATAAAGGCAGTAATTTTTATATTTATGTAGGCTAGAAAGTAATAATTTTTGTAATATTTTAATCCTATAATTCTATTTTATTTGTAAGATATTTGCGTGTTCCTCTACATCCTGTGTAAGCAATGTTTTAGCGAAATGTAGAACTAACGCGCTCTGCGCTGGACTTTAGACCTCCTCTTAGCTGGTCTATTAAACAGTCTATTCTAGTTTCTCAAAATAGCAACGCGCCAGCAATGCGCCTCAACACACCTCCTGTTTTAGACCAGAACGCCTATGGGCGCACATATGAGCGCAAATGCATTTGCTATTTAAACAGCGTGGTGCAAAACATCAAAATGACTCTTGCGCCGAGCTGAAACTAGCAAAGAACAATTACGTTGCGCCTTGCACCGGGTGTATGATAGGGCCCTATAACTCAAACACTGTCTGGAGAATTGGCAGGCTATGCATGATACAGTCAGTCAACAATCATAAAGCATTGTTATATATTGTCCAGTTCGACTCCAGCTGTAGTTTAACTGTAGTTTTGGACCAACAAAGCTACTGTAAAATCTATGTAAAACGACTTTCAAGAGTTCCCACTTAGATATGCTTAGCGTTTATAGCAGGCTTGGCATGCTGTCCCGGGAGAGAACCCTGAGCTCGGAGATACTTGAGCCCAAGGCTCCTGCCCGGTCAATAAGCATATCAGGGCATCTGAGATCAGGTAGGTCTCGAGAGCTCCCCCTTAGAAAAGGGAGGAAAAGGAGGAGATGGGGTGGAAGGGGGGACTCTTCCAAAACGAAGATAGAGCAGTAGGGAGAAAACGATCCATTTTAGGAAGCTTGGATCACTCTGATTGGACTATTACTGATTACGGATGAGCAGCCAGTCGTGCTCAATCATATCACGTGCTCCTCTCGAAATTAGTTTATGAAACTTCACTTCATTAAAATTTGAAAAAACTTGATTTCTATCACAAATCATGCTTTACTGACCAGAATACACAAAGAACACAAAAACATTAGCTAAAATGGTCCACTTAAAATAGAACAAAATTAAAATGGTCATCATTTACTCAGCTTCCACATGTTACAAAGCTGTTTGAGTTTCTTCTGTTAAACATTAAACAAGTTATTCTGAAGATTGTTGGGAAATGGTATTCATTGACTTTTATAGTATTTTTATCCACACTATGGTTATCAATGGTTCTTTAATTCAAAATATATTTGAAAAAACACAAAGAAATAAAAAACTGATAAAGAAAAATAAACTTGGAAGGTGAGTAAATGGTGTTTTAAAATTTATTTTTGGGTGAAATAAGTAACTAGATACTAGGAATGGGATGATAACCGGTTTCAAGGTTTACCATTGTTTGGAAAAGTTTTAAAATCACAAAGATTTTCTGTTACACTGTTTCTAAGGTACATGTAATGTGTTTTTTTAATGTGTTGTAAATAAATCTGTGATATTGAATGAAGACAGCAGACCTCAATGATTTATTTGAATTATTTCGCCTGACATGTTTACTGTTCCAAAATATTATAAATGTTTCCTAAAAGAAAATATATTTTGTTCAATAGGGAAAAGGTTGTTCTTTTTTTACCTAAACATTTAAAATAATTTATTTTAGAGCAGTTATCACAATACCGTGGTATTTTTATCCAAGTTTATCATACTGTCAGAAAGTTAAACCTGCCCATGCCTACTAGATACACTTTTATTGATATATTTCAGCATTTAGGACACTTTTTAATTGATATGTAATGTGTTTATATGCACACATGCTGAATATCTTAATATATTGTCTAGAAATATAAGAACAGAAGAGTCAGCATGGGGTGAAGACGAGGAGTCGTCCGAGCACGATTACTACAACAGCATCCCAGGAAAGGAGCCTCCTGTTGGGGGAGTGGTAGACTCGAGGCTCAGGCCTCCTGTGGGCCTACTGGGCCACGTTCACACACATCCACAGAGCAAAACATCACAGGTAAAACTGACTTCTACATGGTTGGAGAAACTACAGATGATGTTTTGATTTGTGTTATGAACGATGCAAAGTTTATGGCTTACAGAGAGAATTGGTATTTATTAATGGACTTTGATTTCACAGTGAGTGGTGTTAGCATAATGCTAACTAAGACAACTAGCTGTTAATGAATACAGCACATTCTTTAATGGAATATTTTTTAAACATTTTAATAATTTGACCTATCAAATAATTTTAAAACCTCTTTAACCTGATTTATCAGAAATAATCAAATATAAAAATGCAAAAATTATTTAAATATTATTAATTTAAAGCACTGTTCATACGTTAAATCCTGTTCAAAAAGCTTTATTTTAGAATATAAACATGAATTGTTATATATATATATATATATATATATATATTTTAAAATGTATATTTACAATGTTGTGTGTGTGAGAGAGAGTTCATAAAACTGACATTTAAAAAGAAATGAGAATAAATAAGCATTAGAAATTACATTCATATCTGACGTTAAAAAATCTTTTGACCTGATCTCAGACCTGTCCTTGTTCTTGTAGATGGGGTCACCGGCTAAAAGAGATGCAAACAGCCTCCCTGCCACCCACTTGTGTTATGAAGTGCACTGGGACACAGAGAATAACAGCAGCTCAAGTGAGACTCCTGCTGGATAAACAACACATATACTCAATTACGCCTGTTGATTTTTAAGCCACAGAGTGCATCAATCCAGATTTCTCCTCAAAATGCAATGTCATTTAACAAGGTTTTGTTTCGGCCCGTTCTGCAGGTCTGACTTCTGATGGTTACTTGCGAGCAGATGGTCATCCTCCAGGCAGTCGCGATTACGAGGAGCATCTGTATGTAAACACTCAAAATCTGGACAACCTGGAGGCCTCAGCGGTTGGGCGCAGACCTGAGAGTCCCAAGAAGGACATTTTTGACATGAGTGAGTCTACTACAAATCAAGCATTTAAATATATATTTTTTTTTCACAGATGTAACATTTGAATATTTAATGTCCAGATAATTTCAGTATGTTGATGTACTTCTAAATAAATCAGAATATTGAGTAGGGGGCAGGGCTTTCTTTTTGCTTATTATACGCTTGTAGCAAACAGTAAGGGGGTGCGGTTAGGAATATTGTAGTTGCAGCTGTCAAAATGGTCAGACTTTAATTGAAGATTACCAAAACAAACTTTTTTTTCAGTGGATTAACTTCATCTAAATACAACATGGGCTCCTTCTGAAAACATAGCCCTATATACGTTTCTGGAAACCGCGAATTATGTAGCCAGAGTTTACGTATGGCTGCATTTAATTTTTTAAACCAACGCTACAGGACGGTATGACGCCATTTCTTTTTGCACTTAACAGCTGGCCACTTACCTTCATATGGACAGCTTTCCTGCTGCGGTTGGTGGGGGGTTGACGGTCGAGATTTTCCCGAAAAGCCGCTTAAATCGCAGCAGCATTGGTGGCAGGATTACAGATTCTGAGGTGCGAAAGGGTCTAAAAGGCTTACAGTAAGATTATGTATTAAATACGTTTACAAATACAAAAACGAAGGAGTTTTTTGCTATAATTTTAGTTTAGTTTCAGTTAGTTTTGTATGTACACAATACAGTTTCATTTAGTTCTAGTTTTTTTAAAACTCTCGTTTTTATTTTTATTTCAGTTAACGACAATTATTTTAAATTTTAGTTTTTTCGTTCGTTTTCGTTAACTATAATAACCTTGGTACGTCGGCGGACTTGAGACGCAGAAAGGTGTTGACCACGACAACGGTGTTCAAGTCCGGTGAAGAACGGTTCCAGAAATCAGGTAAGAGAAAAACAGAATCCAAAAAATAAACAAAAACAAGTAAATAATAGGGTGAGAAAGTGGTAAAATCTGAAAACGTGGTAAAAATCAGTCGAGGGCTTTTGTTTTTACTGGATTGCTTTTGAAAATTGTTGGTTGGGTTTAGGGAAGTGGGTGGGCGCGTCAATCAATAAAATTGGTTGGGTTTAGGGAAGGAGGAGGGTGGGTCGGTCGATCGGTCAGTCAGTCAAACAAACAGTCAGTCAACAGCGGCCTCTGATGGATTTACGCGAGAACAGCAGGCACGAATGGCACTCGCGAGAGAAATTTCAGATCTGAAAAAGCATACACAGCGGCCTCTCGTGGATTTACAAAAACTGCAAAAAAAGTACCCCCTGGGTCGTATTTCGTGGTCTCCGGAAATGTATATAGAGGTACGTTTTCAGAATGAGCCTGGGTTGTCGCAATAATAACAATGTGCGCTAGCATTGTAAATTTGATTTCACACAGACTTTAAGCATATAAAATGATGAATATTTAAATATTTGTTTATTTATTCATTATTTAATGATTCCTCATGGCAGTGGTGTTTTTGTGAACTTCTCTTGACAAATTTGCTCTCTATACCCTTAAATGGTGCACTATTTGAGGGAGCAGCCATTTGTAGTGGTGTCCGAAACCATTGTGGATGCTCTGAAGTGAACTCAATCAATCCCACAATGCACCGCAGTAACAAGTGTACAACTAAAGTACACTTAACAGGTAGCGAATACTCACTGTCATAGTTAGCTCGCCAATGAATTTCCAAGTCTGACCACAAGATGGCGTCTCCACAGCAGAATCCTATCAGTGTAAGCTTCTAAATAAATTCTTAATTAATTGTTAAATTAACGTTTGTAGACATGACAGAAATAAAAAAAAACCTTTGTTTTATTGCTACTAGACAGCTCACTAAGTGTTTAAATCTATAGCAGGGTCTGGTCATAAACAAATTGAATCCGTGGTTTGCTATCAACCAGCAAAGCACAAACAAAATGGCATCCCGTCCTGTCCTCGGTGCTACAGGCATCCTGAGTTCGAGTCCCGGACCTTTTAAGATCTTGCCCCCCCGCCCGCCCCCCATAATCTATACAGTGTCCATTAGTGTGGTAACCATAGTATAAGTGCAGTAATTGACTCCACTCCATTTAATTATTAGAAAATAATGCACACCCAAGATGTTTTGCATATCTGAGATCTTCTAAACTGCTGTTGTGGACCTGTTAGGGCCATTTGAAGATGCCCTGCGCCTCCATGAAGCCGGTGGGGTTTGTGTGCTGGAGGACAAGTGGCCGAGTCCCCCGCGCCGCCGGGCCCCTGTGGCCCCTACAGAAGACCAGCTGAGACGAGAGATGTGGTACCATGGCAGAATGAGCCGCAGGGATGCTGAGAATCTGCTGGGCCGCGATGGAGATTTCCTGGTGCGGGACAGCGCTACTAACCCAGGCCAGTACGTGCTGACGGGGATGCAGTGCGGCCTTCCTAAACATCTGCTGCTGGTGGATCCTGAAGGAGTGGTGAGCGGAGCTTCAGACTCCTAATATAGATGCTGTTTAATGTCAGAGCTGGGGTTTTGAGGCTCTTTATGAACTTGCAGACGAAGAAATTAAACTTCTTCTAATTAAAAGTTCTTCCGAATAGGACGTAGAATCAAATATGGCTCAGGCAATCTAGGCTAGTTTGCTGATGAACAGACTTTAACTATTATTAAGTTATTGTAAAGACAATATTAAAAACATAGTGAGAAATGATTATTAAAATATATTGGTAAATATTATTAATTGGTAAATATATTGGTAAATATTATTAAAATGGCTAAGCCCAGTCAGTAAATATTTTAAAATTATAATATAGATTGAGATATTTTATATATATATTTACCTAAATAAACAAGTTAGGAATTATTATTATTATTATTAATGTTAATATCATTATTATTATTATTATTGTTATTATTAATATAATCAATATTGTTATTAATATCATAATTATTATTATTATTATTAATATTAATATCATTATCATTGTTATTATTATTATTATTATTATTATTATTATTATTGTTAATATTATTATTATTAATATTGTTAATATTATTATTATTAATAATATCATTATTATTATTATTGTTAATATCATTATTATTATTATTGTTATTATTATTAATATTAATAATAATATTAATATAATCAGGGCTTGACATTAACATCAACAGACACCCCCACTAGCCACCTTGGCTGGTTGAAAATAATTTTTAAATTGCCAGAGCTGCCTCGTCCCTAAAGATTAGAATTTTAGTTTAAAACCGTTTGTCATTATGCGTGCAAATGTGCTCTTAGAACCGAGAAGCAGCACAATTGATAACTGTTCGCGCAAGCAATGGAAAGCAGGTGAATACCGAATGAGAGGATGATCAGGCACATGGTGAGATACAGGCAATCCTCGCCTGACGTTGTGAGCGAGGCACAGCTGATGTGATGCACGCAAGTGCTTAAAAGCTCTCATTACCTTACGCAAAACAACCGTGCCTGGAAACGCAACTGGTGCAATCGTTTCTCTTTGAAATAGATTGGAAAGAACGCTGCTTGTGCACCCACAGTCATGCTGCTTTCAAGAGATCTCCAGATTTTTTGTAAGCAGCAGCGGTTTGCCGCTTTCGCTTTTACCAGTCTTTGAACAGATTATTACTGGGCCTAACAATAACGGTGTGCACGTGATCATCCTGTCACTATCACACACAGAATGTTTCACCTGCTTTCTTTTGCTTACAGTTACTTTTGTAAATATAGTTTAATTATGATCCTTTACAATAACATTGCTTTAATATGAGATTAACTCTCCATTTATATATAGTTACCTGATGATCTGGGACCTTTAGTCTGAACAAACTACTGTGTATAGTTTTAGATAAATGAGAATACTTTTTAAAATGTCAAATGTTTTTAAGAACATTTTTGTTGAATATAAAGTGTGTATATATACAGCTATATTTAGCTTGTTTTGACCCATTATTCAAAATTCAAAAGAAAATAATTAGTTTAGTGTGGCTAGAGAAAAAAAAAGGTAAATCCTTAGTGTTGAGCCCTGAAAAGTCATGTGAAATAAAAAAAAAGTTAACATAACACATCATTTAAATCAAGTAATTTTAGCATGCCAAAGTCACATTTATGCATATAAAATATATTTTCTCAACAACAAAATTGTGGCTAGTAACGTTGGAAAACTATTAGCCACAGTGGCTGGTGATCAAAAAAGTTAATGTCAAGCCCTGTATATCATAATCATCATCATTATTATTATTATTATTATTATTGTATTATAAAAAATACAACACCTTATTAATTTAGTAAACATATGATGCATTTTACAAAATGTAAGTCAGTTACACGTAATAAAAAAATGTTAAACAAAAAATAAATCACAATTTATTATTATAAATAATAATAATATCACATGAATAATAAGAAAAAAATATAAAAAACTGTAAAATGTGAAAACAAACATTTAGATAATATTTATAATAATAATAATTATTATTATTGTTGATGTTGTTGTTATTATTATTATTATTGACAATACAAATCAGACAACATGTATTACCTAAATAAAACATTAGGAATCTTATTATTATTATTATTCTAAAAAATATAACACCTTATTCAAAAAATTCAAATATGGCACCTGATAGATTGTATGGCTAGTTTCATATGCAAACAAGTATCTGCATCTGAAAAGGTGTGAACCAAATGGCCTACAGGAACTCAAGAGTTCCGACCCAACCAAACCAGTTGGGTAATCTCCAGGAGGTCATATCCTTTGTTATAAAGTAGTGTCTCGCAGACAGTATTTTGGGTTGTTACATGAAGACTGACAAGTTAACCTTGATGCTGAGGAACTGCACTAATCACTGTCTTCAACAAAGTCTTCTCCCCATAAGAAATTTGGTCAGCTTACTTATTTGATGTATTAGAGCAATCTAATACATTTGGCGAGCCACCTAAGAACAGTTGAGACAAATACAGCAAAATCTAACACACCTTTAATAAAATGTAACGGTAAGTTACACGTAATATAGACCATGATTTCTTCTTCCTACTATTATTATTATTATTATGAATAAACGTCACATTAATAAAGAAAGATAAAAATAAATATAGTGTGAAATGTGAAAATAAAAGTGAGGTATTATCATTGTAGAGTGTATTTAAAAGTCCAGTTGGCTTAAGCAAATAATCTAATATTATGAAGTCACCTGTAAACCACATCAGTTAAATAAATAATTAATAATAATTCCCTTCTTCTTCTAGGTCCGAACTAAAGACATGCTTTTCGAGAGCATCAGTCACCTGATCAACTACCATCTGACAAACAAGCTGCCGATTGTAGCGGCGGAGAGCGAACTACACCTCCAGCAGGTCGTCTGCCGAAAAAACTGACCTCCATTTGAAGCCCATATACATGGTGAGAGCTTGCAGACGATTCCAGTAAATCAGTGTTTCCCAACCTTGTTCCTGGAGACACACCAACAGTACATATTTTGGATGTCTCCCTTATCTGACCCATTAACTTCAGATTTTGAAGTCTTCTAAAGTTCTGATGAGTTGATTCAGGAGTGTTTGATTAGGGAGAGGTTGAAAATGTGTACTGTTGGTGTGCCTTGAGGAACAGGGTTGGGAAACACTGCACTAACTATCTGGTTGAGTAATTCACAGATTCTGTGTCTTGTTTTTCCAGGGATGAAGATAAAGGTTGTCAGTCTTGAGGCCACACACTATTGCCTTAAACACAGACTCTGAGCTTCCACTGAGACTTGTGGGAAATCGCCGTTCCTTAGGCACTGACCACAAACAGCTTTCAGCATGCCTCGCTCGATCGATCCCCTTCTTCAACCGAGAAGACCCCAACTGAGAGTTTTGCGTTGGGAATGAAGTGCTTGTGAACTTTGAGTTTCTCAACAGACTGTCAGAAAAGTTACGAGAAACACGAAAACTTCCCTTCCTCTATGAGCGTTCGATCATTGAGCTGTCGTTTCTAATTGTGATGTATTCGCTAACTGTAGATCCGATGTTCTCTGATGGACGTCAGTGTGCTGTTGCGCTTTACCATCGGTTTGCTCTCAGGATGCCGTGTTTGTAATGGACGTTATATAAAGCTCATAAGCTCAGTCACTCTAATGCAGTCGTATCAGACGCACGTTTCTTTTACGAACTCAGGACCAAACATTTTTGGGTCACGCTTGTGAGATATTGCCCTTTTTTGGAATAACAGTGATCCAGACATTATACTTCATAGTCTTGCGTTTAGTCACAAACAGATGTCCACAATTTCATTCAAAGGTACATCCAGTAGTTTGGTGCATGAACACATTAGCAAATCTTGGGGATTAGACTACATAGTATTTTTGTTTGTTATGATCTCAGTCTCAGATTATATGATTATATCAGAGTGTCCGCGGGGTCTTAAAAAGTCTTAAATACTGCTGAAGACACTGACCTGACTTATATTTTTTATTATTAAATTATTATTGTATTATTAAATGTATTTAATTATAATCTTTTTTTTTGATAGAGCGAGTGAAAATCTTTTCCAACTGGGATATTCAAAAAACATCCTTAGCATTTAGCCCTGTATAAGTCTAAAATTGTATTCATAATGGTCTGAGAAATGTTTTAAATTTAACTTGGTGAAACCTGCAGAAGTCCTGATTGTTGTCTTGGGCAAAAAACATGTCAGAATATATTTTGCTTCCAAGCCGGTCATCACTTGTCCTCTTTAGTTATGTGTGTAATGTCATTAAAATGGAGGAACGACTGAGTGACTTCCGGAAACAAGCACGTAACTAAACAATAGCTATTTTTCCATCCCTCTATTTTTTTACATTTTGCATAATGGAAATGTCAAGAACCGCGTACATTTTTTTAAATGCTTGAGTACGATGAGCTTTTACCCGATAAGAAAAAACACATCAACAACATCCTGTGGTTTTGTATGATGTGATAACAAAAATGGGCTTGATGGGACTGCATTAATAGACAGACCAGAAGACTCTTTTGGTTATTCTAAAAGCCCTCAGCCAAAGTCCATCATCAAAGTGGTTCAGTATTATTTCTTCTCAGAACCATGTTGATTGGCTGCGATCCCAAAAAGCTTTTTGTGCCTCCAAAAGCTACTGCACGTTCATTGCATTTTGTCTTCATCTTCTGAGGCACAAGTAATTTATTCTATAAGAATAAAGGCCCAAAGTGGCTTCTTCTATCATGTCAAATTGCATTTTTCTTTTTGACATTTACAACAGAAGTCTTGGGCCTCTGATAGTGTGCCATGGGATTGTCTAGAACTTTCCCCTGTTTTACCATCCCTGAACAACAGAGAGCCATTTGGTTGGTTTGAAAAATGTGACCAAACCTTCTTGTTTCCATCACGCCAAATTCCAATTTTTTTCTGTTCATTGAGCAAATGACCATTTTAGGCCTCAAAGTCTTAAATCTACTGAAATATTGTGTTGTAGGTCTTAAATTTTCCTTTGTTCATGTTTAGCTACCCAATCTGGCCAACAACATACAATCACCAACAATCCATCCATTTTTAACTCTATTTACCATAATGGTTTAATTATTTGGGACGGCATTAATAGACAGACCAGAAGACTCTTTTGGTTATTCTAAAACCCCTCAGCCAAAGTCCATCATCAAAGTGGTTCAGTATTATTTCTTCTCACAACCATGTTGATTGGCTGGGATCCCAAAAAACTTTTTGTGCCTCCAAAAGCTACTGCACGTTCATTGCGTTTTGTCTTCATCTTCTGAGGCACAAGTAATTTATTCTATAAGAATAAAGGCCCACAGTGGCTTCTTCTATCATGTCAAATTCCATTTTTCTTTTTGACATTTACAATAGAAGTCTTGGGCCTCTGATAGGGTGCCATGGGATTGTCTAGAATTTTTCCCTGTTGTAGCATCGCTAAACAACAGAGTGCCATTTGGTTTGAAAAATGTGACCAAACCTTCTTGTTTCCATCACGCCAAATTCCAAATTGCTTGGATTTTTTCTGTTCATTGAGCAAATGACCATTTTAGGCCTTAAAAAGTCATAATTCTACTGAAATATTGTGTTGTAGGTCCTAAATCTTTTTTTAAAAGGTCTTAATTTTCCTTTGTGCATGTTTAGCTACCCAATCTGGCCAACAACATACAATCACCAACAATCCATCCATTTTTAACTCTATTTACCATAATGGTTTATTTATTTGGCACGGTATTAATAGACAGACCAGAAGACTGTTTTGGTTATTCTAAAATCCCTCAGCCAAAGTCCATCATCAAAGTGGTTCAGTATTATTACTTCTCAGAACCATGTTGAGAGGCTGCGATCCCAAAGACCATTTCATGCCTCCAAAAGGATGTTCATTGCATTTCATCTTGGTCTTCTGAGGTCACGCAATTGATTCTTTAAGAATAAAGGCCCACAGTGGCTTCTTCTATCATGTCAAATTGCATTTTTCTTTTTGACATTTACAAGTCTATGGCCTCTGATAGGGTGGCATGGAATTGTCTAGAACTTTCCCCTGTTAAAGCATCCCTGAACAACCCCAGCAAGCATTTTGTTTTTAAAAGATGTCTAATAGATGTCTAATAGACGTCTAAACATAGTCGTCTTGGCTAAAACAAGGTTAAATTTGGGCTGTCAGTGAAAATCTAATAGACGTCTAAGAATAGACCAAAACTATACTAGTCATCAAATAAATAGAAATTAATGACTACACATATACTGTCTGTCTAATCTGTCTATTTGACGACTAGTCTAGTTTTGGGATATTCTTAGACGTCTATTAGATTTTCACTCAAATTTAGCCTTGTTTTAGCCAAGCTGTCTACATTCAGATGTCTACTAGACACATAATTGTTTACTGGGACAGAGAGCCATTTGGTTGGAAAAATGTGACCAAACCTTCTTGTTTTCCTTATGTCAAATTCCAAATTGCTTGGATATTTTCTGTTCATTGAGCAGATGGCCATTTGCCTACGCAGTTTCAACATACATGTAGATCCACCAGTGACATAGCATAGAGCAGTGTTTCCCAACCCTGTTCCTGAAGGCACACCAACAGTACACATTTTCTCCCTAATCAAACACTCCTGAATCAGCTCATCAGAACATTAGAAGAGACTCCAAAACCTAATGGGTCACAAAAGGAAGACATCCAAAATATGTACTGTTGGTGTGCCTCCAGGAACAATGTTGGGAAACACTGGCGTAGAGTATTTTCTGATGCCGAGTGAAAATGAGAGAAATGAAAACTTACTGTTGTGTATATAATAATAACAATGTGCAGAATTATTAGTTCAGCACACATACAAAACACAAAAATGAACAGATTTGATCTAAATTGAATTCCCTAGCTGTTTGCTGGACTAGTAAGGAATTCCATATTGCGTAGACTCCAAGACTTTTTGGTGTCAAGAGTAATTGACACGAAACTCAAGATTATTATGATGGCGATCCACATTAACTGATGTCAATACACCACTGTAGACTTGAAGTGGAATAAACTACTGAATGTACCTTTACATAATCCTTTTCCATTTCTCTAGACGCAAAAGTCAACCCCAAACATTTTTTATATATATTAAAATAAATATTTTGTGACTCTTTCAACCTAAAAGCTGCTTTCCGGAGAAGTCTAGTCAACATAAAACTGACATTTCCCCTATAAAATGTGTTGAAATACTGTGTTTATATATAAAGCGAAGAGTCTGGCTCACTACTGTGCATAAAGAACCACACTGTGTTTCACATTTCTTCCCTCGTTTTGAGAAAAAGAACATTCCAGTGCCTTAAACGTAATTATTTTTTGTTACTTACTGTATTTATACTTACTTTCTGCATCCTGATACCATTTAAAAAGCTCTTGTTTACATTATGTATGAGACAGAATGGCATACTAGCACTCTAGTCGTATTATTTAGCTCATATGGAGAGATGACAGTAGTCAAAATGATATGATTATTACACTGCCTGACAAAAGTCTTGTCGCCTGTCCAAGTTTTAGGAACAACAAATAATAACTTGACTTCTAGTTGATCATTTGGCATCAGAAGTGGCTAATAAGAAAGGCAAAGGCCTCTAGATTACGCTTATTTTACCAAAATTAAATATGATCATGCCTTGATTTTTAATTATTTAATTAGGACAGTAAGGTCTGACTTTGCTTAGATAAAAGTCTTGTCATTTAACGATTCATCTTCAATGCCTCCTCCTACATCTTACCCCAGAAATGCTCAATAATGTTCATCTCTGGTGACTGGGCTGGACAATCCTGGAGCACCTTGACCTTCTTTGCTTTCAGGAACGTTGATGTGGAGGCTGAAGTATGAGAAGGAGCGCTATCCTGCTGAAGAATTTGCCCTCTCCTGTGGTTTGGGCAGGACAAATGTCTTGATTCCTCAGGCTGTTGATGTTCCTATCCACTCTGCAGATCTCTCGCACACCCCATACTGAATGTAACCCCAAACCATGATTTTTCCTTCACCAAACTTGACTGATTTCAGTGAGAATCTTGTGCCCATGTGGGTTCCAATAGGTCTTCTGCAGTATTTGTGATGACCTTCTGCCAATTTTCCAAATGATCAACTAAAAGTCAAGTTTTTATTTGTTGCTCTTACAACTGGAATCGACGACAAGACTTTTGTCAGGTAGTGTATGTTAGTAGAGTCAACTGGAGCTGTTTTATCCGATTAGCATATTTCGGTTAGCGCCTGGTCCATAAAGCCTGATTTTCCCAAGCAACATGTAATCGTATTTTGCCAAGCACATCTTTATGGGCTCTCCTGCCTCAGCTGGGAGTTAATGTGGTGGGAATGCAAACAGCTAGCTTTCTCCAGGTATGCTAAACCACTAGAAACAAGTTACTTTACATTCTCAGGATGTCGATTTCTCTCTGCTCTGTTCCCCTATGATCCAAAGGCATTCTCAATAAAACTGAACAGGAAGGGAAAAGTGCTAGAAAATGTTTGGTTAACTCATTTTTAAAAACAGTACTCCCAAAAATGAAAATCTGTGATTTATAAAGCTTAGTACACTGCAAAAATGATTTTCTTACTTAGAATTTTGTCTCGTTTCTAGACTAAATATCTAAATATTCTTAAATCAAGAAGCGTTTTCTAGACAAGCAAAGCATATTGTCTTGTTTTAAGAAATAATATGTCAAAATGAAGGGAGTTTTACTAAAAAACAAGCAAAATAATCTCATCTCAAAAGGAAAAAGTAGATTATTTTGCATTTTCCCATATTATTTCTTAAAACAAGACAATATGTTTTGCTTGTCTAGAAAATGCTTAATGATTTAAGAATTTTTAGATATTTGGACTAGAAACGACAAAAAAAAAAAATGTAAGAAAATTTTTTTTCTGGCTAAATGATGAAATATCTTGAAAAAGAAGCCTAATAGATTGTGGTAGGACATATGTTTTACACCACAATGACACGTATGGTTTAACACCACAGAAATGTAATATGACGTTCGTTTTACCACCAAAAAATATTTACTGTACCATACAATTTCTTCAGCTGCATGAAACTATCAACCACAAACTTGCAAAAAAAGGAAGAGCAAGTCAGCAGCATTTCTCAATGTTTATTTCAACGTGGTACAAAATGATCAGTGTTCTTCCTCACGAATCAACACGAACAGGAAATAGAATCATCTCTGTCGTGTTCCAAAAACGATATCCTCTCATTCACAGTTTCAATGGCTCTCTAGTGGTGCACAGTGCTGATAGGCTTGCATTCAAGGGGTCAGTTGAGCTCAGTGTATTGCTGTCAGTAAAAAATGCACTAATTCTGACCTTTCTGTGTCATACGGAGAATTTGAAGCAAAAGCGCTTGAACTTCTTCATCCATTCGGCCCTATTAAGACAAAAAGACATTATGATGTAAGACACGAGATGTTTCTGAAGACGTAAAGTTAAGTTTATGGGTCTTACCTGTACAGCAGCTAATAGATGAGAACGATATATTGAAACAACAGCCTTGTGTTTGCGCTCCCAGTCCTGATAAATGAAGAAAGATGAAAATAAATGACTTTTGTCATATATAATATATATGTGCATATATATTTTATCATGGTTTTAAAAGTACACCAAAATAAAATATGATCATGCCTTGATTTTTAATTATTAAATTAGGACAGTACGGTCTGACTTTGCTTAGACAAAAGTCTCGTCACTTAACAGAAATAATGTACAGTATAGAGTATAAAGTCATGGTGCAGTGGAGAAAGAATTAATATTGTGTTTGACTCCCATGAGCTTGGAGGACTGCATCCATAACATCTATGCAATGACTCAAATAACTTATTAATAAAGTCATCTGAAATGGCAAAGAAAGCGCTCTTGCAGGACTCCCAGAGTTCATCAAGATTCTTTGGATTCATCTTCAATGCCTTCTCCTTCATCTTACCCCAGACATGCTCAATAATGTTCATGTCTGGTGACTGGGCTGGCCAATCCTGGAGCACCTTGACCGTCTTTTTTTTAAGAACATTGATGTGGAGGCTGAAGTATGCGAAGGAGCGCTATCCTGCTGAAGAATTTGTCCTCTCCTGTGGTTTGTAATGTAATGGGCAGCACAAATGTCTTGATACCTCAGGCTGCTGATGTTGCTATCCACTCTGCAGATCTCTCGCACACTCCCATACTGAATGTAACTCCAAACCATGATTTTTCCTTCACCAAACGTGACTTATTTCAGTGAGAATCTTGGGTCCATGTGGGTTCCAGTAGGTCTTCTGCAGTATTTGTGATGGTTGGGATGCAGATCAACAGATGATTCATCAGAAAAATCTACCTTCTGCCACTTTTCTAAATGATCAACTAGAAGTCATGTTATTGTTTGTTGATCTTACAAGTGGGATCAATGACCAGGCTTTTGTCAGGTAGTGTATTTATCAACAAAGCAATAGTAACGTTCTGTTCACCTGGAGCTGCTGTGTTAGTGCAGTCACTCGGTTCTGCAGTGCCAGCTGTTGTCCAGGAATCCCTGAGGATGGCGGAGATGGAGAACGTCCAAGCGGAGGAGTCAAAGCCCCCAGAGCCTCCTTCAGACGAAACACCTCCTTAGACAACTCTGTGATCTACAGGGAGACGTAAACAACCAAAAGTCTGATTCATGAATAGCAAAAAATGCTAATGAAAGCTAGATATAAGCTCCAAATATCAGTTTTATATTTTACGTTTGGTGTAGATGTTTTCAATCTAAATTTTATTTTACAATAGTTTGTTTTATATTCCATATTAATAATTTGTGTCATTATAGTATAGTTCTGTGTCTTTGTTGTCCCTTTGATCTTAGAATTAAAACAAGTATTAAAACGGTACAGATATACTTATTGACTTTGCAGTGAAGGAGCCAGTTGGATTTTGGCCAGTAGGTGGCGACAAGTGCCTATATAAGTCTATGATATAAGTCTATATAAGTTCACTCATTCATTTTCTTTTCAGCTTAGTCCCTTTATTAATCTGTGGTCCCCACAGCAGATGACCCGCCAACTTATACAGCATATGTTTTACGCATAGGATGCCCTTCCAGCTGCAACCCATAACTGGGAAACACTCCCATTCACACACATACACTACGGACAATTTAGCCAACCCAATTCACCAACACCAATTGTTTTTGGACTGTGGGGTAAACCGGAGCACCCGGAGGAAACCCACGCGAACATGGGGGGAACATACAAACTCCACACAGAAATGCCAACTGACCCAGGTGAGCCTCGAACCAGCAAACTTCTTGCTGTGAGGCGATCGAGCTACCCACTGCGCCACCATGACGCCCTATATAAGTTCATTTAATTAAAAACATAACATTTTGAAACTACTATAAAATCTGACATGGACTGCCACGTAAAAGTTTTGTTTATATTTCCAGTTGGACCAGCAACTTAAATGTGCAAGCCTCATGCTTCTATTGGAACCTGAAAGAATAGCAATGCTTTACCAAATGCTAATTGGCCATTCTATTTTTATTTGGATGGGCTCATCCTTATGCCCTAATCCCTTTGAAGGGTTTTCTCTCCAGGCATGAGCCCTTACAAATGGAACAAGCTGTTCGGCACAAAACAACTTCACTGTGTGAAAGATCATCAGTTGTACCCTTCATTCATTCATTAATTTTCATCCGCTTTTCTGGGGCCGGGTTGCGGTGGCAGCAGTCTCAGGAGAGAACCCCACACACTTCCTCCAGCTCCTCAGGGGTGATCCCGAGGCTTTCCCAAGCCAGCCAACAGATATAGTCCCTCCAGCATGTCCTAGGTCTTCCCCGAGGCCTCTTCCCAGTGGGACATGCCTGGAACACCTCCCTAGGTAGGCGTCCAGGAGGCATCCGAAAAAGATGCCAGAGCCACCTCAGCTGACTTCTATCGATGTGGAGGAGCAGCGGCTCTACTCAGAGCTCCTCCCGGGTGACAGAGCTCCTCACCCTATCTATAAGGGTGCGCCCTGCCACCCTGCGAAGGAAACTCATTTCAGCTGCTTGTATCCGAGATCTTGTCCTTTCAGTCATAACCCAAAGCTCATGACCATAGGTGAGAGTAGGAGCGTAGAATGACTGGTAACTCGAGAGCTTTGCCTTTCAGCTCAGGTCCTTCTTTACCACAACAGACCATTACATTGACCGCATTGCTGCTGCCGCTCCACCGATCCGCCTGTCAATCTCAAGTTCCATCCTTCCCTCACTCATGAACAAAACCCCAAGATACTTGAACTCTGGGGTAAGGACTTTTCTCCAACCTGGAGATGGCAAACCACCCTTCGAAATCCTTAATTCCAAAGAGCCCTTCGAAGTGGTCAGATTTGAGCTGTTAAATTTGGAACAACACTTACTTGATAGTATTCACTCCAAAGTGCCCTTTATAGGGCTATATATCCCGTGTGGAATGCACCGACTTTAATACAAGTCAACTATCATGGTATATATTGGAATATATCTGTTCTATGTCAATTTTGGTACTAACATCTCAATTTAGCTAATTTAGTTTGTTGCAGATCTCTGATTGGAGAAGATTTTTGCAGAACTATGTGTAATGTAGTCACCGGGAATTCACATCATGACTATTTAAAAAAAGTAAGTAGTAATGCAGGTTGAAAACATATAGCACTGATTAAAAACCTTGCGGTTAACAATCTTTAATAGTAAAAATCAGTTGCCCCCCATACCTTGCGGTCTTTCTCCTTGATGAGCCCCTGCGAGTGCTGGATGTCCTGGTGCAGCTGCTGGATGTGGGTGGACTCAGCCTGAAGATCCGTCAGCTGCTTTTTAACGCTCTCCAGCTGAGATTCAGCCACCTGACGCTCACTCTTATTGAATAGCGCTTCCCGCTGCACCTGGAACACCTAAATGGGAGACTTCTCAAAGTAAAACACAGCTTGTTTTTCAGACGTGAGGTTTTAACATGAAGAACAGCACACAGACCTCGAGGCAGGTCTTCTCATGCTTCCTTGCTAGATCAGCTAACTGGGTCATCAGGGTGTTGATCTCAGCCTGAAGCGAGAGTCTTTGGGCCTCGTGGTCTTCTTTGGACACCAGTCCCTGTTCCAGAGCTTTCTGCGACCGCAGGTCTTTCAGTTCAGTCTCTTTCTCGCTCAGAGACTCCTGTGCTGTTGCTGCTATCTGTCGACTGTCCTCTAGAGAGCGCTCTAGATCTGCCTGAAAGGAGAAGCAATGTTAGAAAAGGACACTCTTGATAGGATAGTTCACCCAAAAATTGTAATCTACTCATAATTGACTTACCCTCGAGTGGTTCCAAACCTTTATGAGTTTCTTTATTTCTGTTGAACACAAAAGAAGATATTTTGAACAATGTTGGAGACTGGAAGCCATTGACATCCATTAAATGAAATAAAAATCTTCTTTTGTGTTCAACAGAAGAAACTCAAACAGGAAAATGATAACATGTAGTTTTTTGGGTGAACTATTCATTTAAAAAAAGAATGGGTTTTATATGATGCCATAGAGCACAGGTGTCAAACAGTTTTGTACAGTTTAGATTTAACCCACACCTGATCAAACTACTTGAGTCCTTCAGGCTTGTTTGAAAGTGGTGGATTCGGATTTCTGTCTACCGATCCGTCTCAGCAAGAATCAACGTTTATCCTTCTCATTATCCTTTTTCTCATTACTTTATTAATATGATTATTTGAATCAGTATTTAATCTTAAAATGATTTTGACTAATGAATAATGTTAACACATTGCTTAATATAAGAATGTTCAATGCATTTGCCTGTCTCTTTGTAACTCTATTTTCAGGAGCCGCCAAATAGAGATCTGCATTTAATTTCCAAATATAACGCGGTAGCGGTCGATAACTCTGGTGTAATTTAAATGGGAGCGGGCGGGCTAACAATATAGCCCTCCCGAGATATGTTATATATACACAGTTAAAACCAGAAGTTTACATACACTCTAAAAAAAAGGAACATAACCATTTTTAAAAAAATGTCTGATGGTAAATCATACTAAACATTTACGATTTTAGGTCCGTTAAGATTACCTAAATCATTTAATCATCAATTTAGCAATCTGCTAAATGCCAGAATAATGAGAGAATTTTTTTTTGGAGAAATTTTTATTAATTTCTAGACAATCAAAAGTTTACATACATTTCCTTGGTATTTGTTTAGCTTTTAGCTTTCATCCTATCAATACTTATTTTCCCATATTTTGATAGAAAATATGTTATGATAGGATGATAGCGGGATAGAATGGTAAAATACGGGAGAATTTTGGCAAAAACGGGAGGGTTGACATGAATGAAGTGAACAGAAAGTGTTAGTGGAAAAACAGTTTTGCGAGATAATGCAAAACATCTTTGCGAGGGAACGCAAAAACTTTGAAAAATATGTTTTCCTATTACTCAGTTTTTTTTTCTCCCACCCATTTTTTCCCCACCATCACGTCCCTTCCGGGTCTCCGTAAGTTTACAGTGTTATAAATGAAATATATAGGGGATGAGTAAGTGGATTTGCCACGTATCCACCCCTCACATGCGCTGCAGGTAAGCTCAATGATAATCTTTCAAAAAATATGCAATTTAGGCTATACTGCTATTTACACGTCCAAAATTAAATACCAGGGAATATACAGTAGGCCTATTATAACGGCTAAAATACAGTTAGCATATTGATTTGATTTTGACTTGTAAGCTCATGGTCCTAAACATGTAAATGCTACCTGAAAACAAGTAAAATAAAAGTATATTATTGCATTAAGTCAGTAACTTATGCAATGATGCAAAGTAATAATAAAAAAGTGAATAAATAGCCTAAATGAAAGGAACAAGAGGGACCAAAATCAGTCACCAGGTCTAGTGCCCCCCCTATGGGATTAAAATGCCCCCTCAGTTATGACAACCTGGCGCCGGGCCTGCCATAGAGGAACCATTTTTGAATCCACAAAGATCTTTTCAGTGAACAGTTCTTTTTTTGCTACAGGTTGGTTCAATGGATGTTAAAGGTTCTTTATGGTAGCATAGATGCAAATAAAAACATATATTTTTAATACATAAGAACCCTAGCTTGGTCCTTTCTATGGAGTCTACTTACTATTTTAGTAAGTAAAGAAAAAAACTAAGTGAAATTGTTGATTTCCTTGCATTAAGGGACACAGTACAGTCTAATATGCTTTGATGTACCCTTCACGTTTTCAAGTATACATACAGATATACAGAAAATTCCCAAACTAAATGAAATCTGTGGGAAATTATTATTATTATTTTGTTTAATAATTAGGAGGGAAGCCTTTGCACAGGTAAAAATTGCATTCCACATGGTGGTGAAGGAGGGATTTGGTCCCCCTCTATAAAAATCAAGTTTCCCCTGACAGAGACTTTACTATAGAGCCTTCCTAGTCCCCCTTTCTCAGCTTCTTTTTAATTTTAGGAGCTTTCAGAAAATAAGTCAAAAAGAACTGCATCCTAAGAATGATTCATTCACAAATGGCGTAGCTCACCTTGATTTTATCATGTTCTTCCTTGCTAACTGAGTCTTTTTGCGCAGCCTGTAGTTCGGTTTCCAATCTGGAGAGCTCAGTCTGCGCATGCTCACGCAGTGCCCTCTCAGCTTGCAGCTCTTTCTCTGTTTGAGCTAGCTGCTGGGCTACTGCGGACAGTGACTCCTGGTGTTTAACAAGTGATACTGCGTCTCTCAGCTGTAGCACATCCTGAGCCCGGCTCTCTCTCTCAGCACACAGGCTGTCAAGAGCTTGGGCTGCCTCTTGCCTTGCAACTTCAAGCTCCTCTTTTATCGCCTCCAAGGTCCGGCCGCCAGGCGACATATGTAGAGAGTGGTCTGATTGGTCAAAAATGGGAGTTATATTTAAACGTTGGAATCAAATAGTTATTTTGGAGAGCCGCAGAGGGACAACAGGTGCACTCACCAGATGCAATGGAGACCTCTGAGCTCTCGGACGGCTCATCGTCCTCTTCATCCTCGTCAATGTGGGATGGGGGTCGGAGCCTTTCCAGCTCCAGCAAGGCCTGGTTGAGTCGGGTAGCCACTTCGGCACGTTCTTGAGCTAACTGATTAAGCTGAAGGCCCAAAGCGACCTGAACCTCTTCAAACTGACCTCGAGGGACGCTCTCCTTTAACTCCTGCTCGAGTTCTTCCACCCGTGCCTGCAACCCGTTCACCGGCGCTCCCTCACCCTCCTTTCTTCCTGCCGTTTTGCTTCGCTCCAGGGCTTTTCCCAGCTCTTCCACCTGCTTTTTAAGGTTTACAACTGTCTCGTTCTCCTCTCCCTCTTTCTCTCTGTCCTGCAGAGCTGCCTCAAGTTCCTTCACCCTCTCTTTCAGCTGTTGGATGGTGTTGTTGTCATCTTCACTAAGACCCTCCCCATCTGTCTTTTTGCTGACTAGCTCCGCCTCCAGCTCCTGTACCCTCGCTTTCAACTGGTGGGTCTCCAAATCTCCGCCTTCCTCTGAGCCCTTTTCAGGCTTCTCTTCAGCATCCTCCACAGAGTAGACCCCTAAACGCATCTGTTCTTTAAGTTCCTCTAACTCAACCTGGGCTTGGGACAACTTTTTCTCCAGTGCTTTTTGATGTTTCTCCTCTTTCTCTTCAGATCTGAGAAGAAAAGCAAACATTTTAATTGCTTGATAGGATTCACATGTGCATGGTCCTTGTTAATGGACCATTAATTTAAAATTTTAAGAATTTGCCTTGCACATTGAATAAAGTCTTGGTGACTTACACATTGATTCATTCATTTCATTCATTTTCTTTTCGGCTTAGTCCCTTTATTAATCTGGGGTCACCACAGCGGAATGAACCGCCAACTTATCCAGCACGATTTTACGCAGCGGATGCCCTTCCAGCCGCAACCCATCTCTGGGAAACATCCACACACTCATTCACACTCATACACTACTGCCAATTTAGCTTACCCAATTCACCTGTACCGCATGTCTTTGGACTGTGGGGGAAACCGGAGCACCCGGAGGAAACCCACACGAACGCAGGGAGAACCCAGCCGAGGTTCGAACCTGCGACCCAGCGACGTTCTTGCTGTGAGGCGACAGCACTACCTACTGCGCCACTGCGTCGCCCTTACACATTGATACTTAAAGAAAAATATTCCACAGCATTTACTCGCATTCAAGTGGTTCTAAAGTTTAATAATTCTCTTTCTTCAGTTAAACGCAAAACAAGATATTCAGACGAATGGTGGAAATTGGTAGCTATTGACATCCACAATGGCTCCTCCTTTCCAACATTCTTCAGTATATCTTCCTATGTGTTCAACTGAAGAAAGAATCTCAAATAACAATCTGATTTAATTTTAAAGAGCCCATATTATGTGTTTTTGAAAATGAGCTTCCATGCAGTGTGTAACACAGCACTAAGTGAATGAAAACATCCAGCTGAGGTTTAAATCTGAAAGTGCACCGTGTTTAAAACTATTGATTCTGACGAAATAGTCGACTCAGAGTCGAATAAATGAATCGAGTTGGGTTTTGGATCTTTTGCTTGAACGCATCGACGTCGATACGGTACATCACCAAATATGAAGTGCTGGTTCCGTGAACGTGAACACGCCTTTCCCTTCAGACACTAGCGGAGCACGGGGGATCACGAGACTGATCATGACACAAAGATGATGATCACTGACAGATGGAGATTCGGCTGTGGGGAATAAAGGGTTAAAGTTCATTTTCACAACAATACCACAGTAAAACTGTGTTTGTTTGTGTCATTTTTTTTATTTTTGATACAATAACCTACGCTGCAATGTAGGATTCGTCGGCCGTTTGCTATTAAACGAAGGAGCAGCAGTGACTATTATGTACGGGACTTGTCAGTAACTGTTAAAGTTCATATGGACCAGTTTCTTCTTCCTCATGATCACAATATGTAAGTGTAATTAAAATTGTTGCCTAATTTTGTATAGGTTGGAAAATATGTATTTAATTATGTGTTGTAACTTGTAATCGTTCCGCGCGGCTTGTGATCACTTATCTATTATAGATCAGTGCATGTACTGTATCTCTCATGTTAAATCTGTATGGGTTATTTCATATATTGCATCCAAAACCACGTTGAAAATGCGATGCGTGCGTCTTTTTTTACGGATTTAAATGCGTTTCTGAACTCACGATCATCTGCCGTTAGCCTTTGCAATGGCCACCATCAGCTGTTCCGCACAATTTTAAAAATAGTTCAATTTTTGTTGTTGTGTGGATTAATGCTGAATGTGGGTCGTTGTTATTACTTGGGGTTAGGTTTAAGAGAACAGTAATATGCTGGTGTTTAACTGCATTGCTTTATTGCATTCCTGCATTGGGCTCTTTCTAGCCGCGGTGGGCGTTTCTCTTTGACTCGCGCTGAACCTAGTCGACCAATCCTAGCAGACTGGGTCATCGGACCAATCAGTGCAGATTAGCATCACGCAAAGGAGGGGTTTGGGAACAAATGAATCGCTGAACGAATCATATGGAAGTAGTTGGGATAATTAAGTAAAAATAAATGCATATTATAAGACAATGAAAGTGTTTTTTGACCTTGAATGCACATCAGCCTGTTGTTGAAGACCCCCAAAACCAAAATATAATACAAAATAGGGGCTCTTTAAGTACTTTACCCAGGATCCTCTGCAATGCTTGAGGCTTCGGTTGAAGCCTGGGCTCTGGAGTATTTCTCCTGTAGTTCCTCGAACTCTCTCCTCAAAGATTCATATTGAGCCGTCGGAACAAAATCTGGACCCGAGCTTTGCATATCCGTGTCATCCTTCTCAAACATCTCCAGCATCTGCAGACCACAAAACAATATTTTGTCCCCCCCTCAGAATATTGCAATAAAGAAGGTATTTTTAGGTTTTCTCTTTTAAAGACAGCACATGTAGTTGCCATATGTTGCCTCGGCCATTATCCTCACAGAGTTCTTTGATCTGTTTGCTTAACCCTGAACTTCAGTGAAACTCAAACCAGATTCCGAGCACCCTCACTAACATTGTTGATTTATGTCAAATGTGCAAGTATAAGTGGTAAATTCACTACAAAAACATTTTACTAAGCTTATTTGTTTGAGAAATCACAAGCTGGCCGCACATGTTCCCCAAACATTTCCAAGAAGGGCTTTACGAGTCGAATGCCACATTAGCGCTTAGCTAATAGCATACATGCCATGCTATTTTTACCAGAATACAGTACCACACTGATCTGATTAGTGCTATTATGATGTCAGCTGTGCTCTGTATATTTGGACCGTGAAACATATGATTGGGAATGGTGTGTCGAAGTTTAACACTATTTTGGATTTCAAATCATGTGAATATCAAAACACATATTAATAATATGTTCAATAGGGCTGCATGATAATGGGAAAAAACTGATGATTTGAATAGCTCTATATGTACAGAATTGCATATTGATTGGGATGATTTCATAGGGGAGGGCATCTGTAGAAAATATAATAAAACAAACTACGAGTGTTGATAAACGCAAGACAGTGAAGACACCAAGGTTATAGTTTTATTTCGTTTTGACTTTTTGTTTTCAAATTCAGTTTTAATTAGTTTTAGAGGCAGATTTACTAGTTTTTATTAGTTTTATATTTTGAAATTGTTTAGTTTTGGTTTAGTTTTTATTAGTTTCAGCGTTTTAGTTTTTTCTTTTTTGTAAATAAATATATTTGTTAGGTGCAAGATTCAAAATCATCAGAAGAAATATTGTAGAATAAAAACTCAGCCAAAGATACATTTTTTGAAACATGCATTCAGAGAACACAAGAACACTACCACAACCATCTAAATACAACAGCCCACAAGATAACAGACTTATGTACAATATGTGTGCAAGGCTGCTTCTGAGGTTAGATACACAGTAGTGATGGGAAATTCGGATCTTTAACGTTAACCATCTTTTGTGACAATCTTCCTATGTTAGGACTCAACAAACCAAAATAATGTAGTCAGCAATCCTAATTTCAGTCAGTTCAAACATCACAATCTGAAAAGTTTCTTACAATTAAGTTTTGCAACCCAACTCAAGCATCATTCCCTTATTTCCAATACGGGAAATAAGTTCCATTACGCCTTTCTGTTATGAAATAAACTTACGTTTCACCAGATCCTCTCATTTAAGCCCTCGGTTTACCTGTGCTGCAGTAGTTCAAGTTTAGTTCAGTCACAGCAGGCTGTCATGTGCTGTTTGTGTTCGATTCACCTGCCGAATCACTCATGTGCAGTATTATTATGCACCGCTTCTCAAATCTGATCTCTGTGTACTGTTGTAATAACTGAATAACTTGGGAAATTGGCAGAGGTGTAAAGAGTACCTGAAAACCATACTTGAGTAAAAGTACAGATACCTTACTGTAAAAATTACTCCATTACAAGTTACAAGTCACCAATTCCAATAAGACTTGAGTAAAAGTATTAAAGTATCCGATTTTAAAAGAACTTAAGTATTTTACTCATATTGAATGTAGGCTCAAAGAGCACCAAGAAAGGTTTATTTTCCTAATATATAAATTAAATTTAACACCTTAATGTTTCAAAATGGCAGAACAAAATATATTTAAAAATAGAACAAAAAGTCTCAGTCAAACTCAAATGTTCAAAAAAGCCACAAACAATTTATCAACAAAAAAAAAAAAGTAGTAAAACGTAGTAAAAAAAAAATCAGAGCTGACTTTGATGTGATTCATCTCTCAGTATCAGAGGGGGGCAATATTTTTTATTTTGAGTAGTTTTGTAAACAGTATGTTTTGAGCAGTAATTTAATGCTGGGCGTGTCATCGTGATTGACAGCTGTGATTGACAGTTTCTCAAAGCAGACGCCGGAGCTTCGGCAGGAGACTGAAGTGTTATTATTCCATTTCTGTGTTATTTTACCATGATAAAATGAGTTGCTCAGCAGTAAACTAGAGTTTCTGACATACAGGATCTGGTGAAACACTGTTTATTCGTTAGGGTCAGGGGGCTTTATCAGTTATTTGATACACGCCTAACCACCCAGATAGCAAAATACACTCGGGCCAGTTCCGGCTACACTCTCGCCTGCCGGAGACTTACCCCTCGGCCCGACTCCGTCTGCTGTACCTACTCGCGCACATTACTCGCGGGCCGATCCGGCTCGGATGCGGCAGCGTCGGCTCGCTAACGGCCGCCGCATCTGGCCCGATTGACTCGGGCAGTGTGTCCATAGGCATCCAGTCAGATCCGGCGGCCGTTAGCGAGCCGACGCTGCCGCATCCGAGCCGGATCGGCCCGCGAGTAATGTGCGCTACTGCCTGAAGCTGGCGCGATTAAATCTTCATTATATAAACCGCACCTTTGTTAACGTTATTACAACCATTTGTGTTGATAAAACAGCAAACCAGGCTCCTATGTAAACGCAAAGTGTACATTAGCGAGCCTTTGTTATAGTGCAGACACCGGCGGTCAAGTGAGCAGTTCGGGGGGCGTGGTTGATTTGATGTACAAGCGTTTGGTTGGAAGCTTGATTCCG
This sequence comes from Danio kyathit, assembly GCA_903798195.1. Lineage (NCBI taxonomy): Eukaryota > Metazoa > Chordata > Actinopteri > Cypriniformes > Danionidae > Danio > Danio kyathit. Next base: position 29,184,211 of record LR812540.1, read on the forward strand.
CAGCTCCTCCTCTGGCTCCATCAGGCAGTCCTTCTGCGCATGCCCAGGCTCCAATTTCAGCAGTCTTCTGCCACAGTTTGTGTCCGTCACGAGGCGTTTTTTCCTTCACAGCGTTTAATGGAAAATGGCGCTGTCGCGTCGTCCATATTTTATACAGTCATTGGCACAATTACAATGTAACGAGTAACGGTAAGCATCTGTTCAAATGTAGTGGAGTAAAAAGTACATATATTCAATCAAAAATGTAGTCAAGTAAAGAGTAAAAGTTGCTTATATTTTTGATACTCAGTACAAGTACAAAGTAGCCAAAAAAATACTTAAGTAAAGTAACGAAGTCCATTTACTCAAGTACTTTACACCACTGGAAATTGGTTTATTTCGAGTCAGAGGGAGGCATGTTAAAAAGTAAGTTGTTTGTGGATAAGAGTGCTTATTGGAGACGTGAATCTTTTAAAATGATTCAGTTCGATTTGGCGAACTAGCTCAACTAGTTCATGTAGAAGATCCAGTTAAAAAAATGATTTGTTCACAATCAGGATCCCTAATACAGAACTAAAACCCATTATTGGGCACAAATGTGTTAAATTAATACTTTTATATGTCTACTTGGGTTGTATTAAATGCGGTCACCGTGCTGCTGTCATGTCCACTCATTGTTTTTGTCGCGGGAGCAATAGCGAGGATGACTGGAAGATGACCGGCTTGATCTGGCCAATGGCATCAGGATTACAGACTCTGAGGTGCCGTACGGTTCAAACACCTGGCAGCACGAAGTAAATACATTTACTTCTGAAAGGCTTACAGTAGGCTTATGTATTAAATACATTTACAAAGACGAAAACGAAGGACATTTTTGCTATAATCTTAGTTACTTTCAGTTAGTTTTGTATGTACACAATACAGTTTCAGTTAGTTCTAGTGTTTTAAAAAACTCTCGTTTTAATTTTTATTTCAGTTAACGAAACTGTTTTTCAATTCTAGTTTTCGTTTTTCATTTGTTTTTGTTAACTATAATAATCTTAGAAGACACAAAAACACTGCTTTATGGTATTCTGGGGAGCCTTACATTATTCAGGTACAGAAACTCAATTATCAAATGCAAATTAACACTTTAGTCCTACAGTTTAATGCTGCAAAAATGATAATTTATTGTGCCTGAATGCCTTTAAGACCACTTGAAATGTTTACTCAGTCACAAGCCTTAAAAACACAGAAAATATTATATTTTTTATATTTTTACCACTGAAACAAATAGTATAGAGATAATTACAAACAAGACAAAAGTAAAACGTCCAGACATATGACTATTATATGCAGCTCACCATAATATATGCTGGTGCAAAGTGAAAGCGACGCTGTATATACAGTATGTTGAGTATTAATGCCTCTGAATCTCTAAAGCAGCTGCAGATCTATAAGAAGCAGGTCAGGTGCAGTATGTGGTTAGTATATATTTATCTTATCCATCTGAATAACCTTTAAAAGCGCTGCTGAAAACACGTCTAAACACAGACAATGAGGTCAGCATTCTGTATGTGTGTGGAGGCAGGCCTGTGATTTAGTGCTTTGTTGGCGTTCTTCATGTTTGTGTATAAAGTAAAGAAACCATACCTGCACTTTGAGAACCAGGTCAGCGTTTTGGGAGGTCAGTTCCTCCACTTTTCGGCGAAGCTGCTCGACCATGGCAGGATTCTCCTGAGAGATGCCCTCACCCCGCTCAGCTGGCGAATCGGCATCTAGACCACGTGATTGCCTAGACAGCAACTTCTCTGCTCCTGATATTGAAAACATATAAAAATATCAATATATGTTCACTTAATATGACCCAAAAACTGTTTATCCCACCACATATTCATTGATTTTGATTCAGAAAATAGAGCTGCAGGATTCAGAATAGATTGAGAACAGCAATATTTGTGCTCACGATTCTCCTTCAAGTCTTAATAGACAACTAGACAAAATAACATGTGACAAACACCAGCTAAAAGAATTGATGCGCTAGCTACGTCCTTGGTAGCATGTTACTTGCTATGTGATGATTTCAAAGTCCCCATGAGGCACACTAGCGACTGAAATTAGAGGTTGTGATATTTAACATCCCTTTTAAAAGGCCTAAATTTAATGCCAGAAACTCCAGTTTGAGACCTGCTCAGAACAAGCCAAGTAGAACTGGTGGGATTAAATTGGTGCCGTGACCCATATGATAATGAGTTGTAGAGGCATTAGATTAGATTAGATTAGATTCAACTTTATTGTCATTACACATGTACAAGTACAAGGAAACAAAATGCAGTTTAGGTCTAACCAGGAGTGCAATAGCAGCAAGTGCAGGATACAGGTATAAGTTATAAAGTGCAGTTATAGAAAAACTATGGTGATATTTACAAATGGATGTACTATGAACATTATATACAGGTTGTGTTAGCTATGAACAGAGATTTACAATAGATGGATATATGTACAGATTGCTATTAATAATTAGAAGTTTGCAGATAGATAAACAATTACAAATGTATATGTACAGTTGGTATGTACATAATTACAAATGTGCAGTGGGTATGTACAGTTCAAATAAATGAATCAGTGCAATGAATATGTGCAATTTTTAAATAGTGCAATGATTATGAGGAGTATAAGTTATGAGGAGAGTGGGGGGTGTATTAGGGGGCAAAGAGTCAGTGGGGGGCAGAGTTCAAAAGGGAGACAGCTCTGGGGAAAAAGCTGTTCCTTAGTCTACTGGTTTTTGTCCGGGGGAGCCTGAAGCGCCTGCCAGAAGGCAGGAGAGAAAACAGTCTGTGAGCAGGGTGAGAGGAATCTTTAAGAATACTGCGTGCTCGGCGCAGACAGTGTTTCCTCTGGATGTCCTCTATGGTTGGCAGTGTGGTCCCTGTGATGCGTTGGGCAGTTTTCACCACCCGCTGCAGTGCCTTACGCTCCGCAACAGAGCAGCTTCCATACCAGACTGTGACACAGTTCGTCAGGATGCTTTCTATTGTGTAGCGGTAGAAGTTCACCAAGACGGCTGATGACAGCTGGTTCTTCTTAAGTTGCCTTAAGAAAAATAGGCGCTGGTGAGCCTTCTTGACCAGGCTGGAGGTGTTGGTGGTCCAGGAAAGGTCCTTTGAGATGTGGGTCCCCAGGAACTTGAAGATTAAGATGCACATTAGCGACTGACAATAGATGTTGTGATCCTATTAGTCATCATTGTTAGTAACCGTTCCATCCATGTCAGAAACTCCAGTTTGATGCTTGCTCAGAACAAGCCAAGTAGTACTGGTGGGATTATATTGGTGCCATGACCCGGGTGTTAGTGGGGTATAGAGGCATTAAGAGGCATTAGATGTGACATTAGATGTCGTGGTCCTATTAGGACCTCGTTATGAACCGTTCATCCCATGCTAAAAACTCCAGTTTAATTCCCACCAGGGTGAGTAGAACTGGTGAGATTAAACTAGTGCCTTGACCTGGATGGCAGTGAGTTGTAGAGGCATTAAGATGCAAATTAACAACTGATATTAGAGGCTGTGGTTCTTTTTAGCATCCTTGTAAGGCAACCTATCTCCCATGCTCCCAACTCCTGTTTAATTCCCACTCAGGGTTACAATAGTGCCATGACCCATATGATAGTGAGATTTAGAGAGGACTTTTAACATCAATGTTAATGCACCCACCTTCCATTCCTGAAACTCCAGTTCAAGTTCAACCCAGAGCACAGGAAGGGTTAAATGGTGCAGTGACCACGATGGGAGTGAGGTTTTAGGTCCTTGAGAGGCCCACTAGCATGTGTAAAAGCTTAACTTATATCATTACTGAAAGAATGAGTTTTTATTCACATGTTTTGAAACATACATTGAGTAACAAATAGAATTGTCATTTAAACCTATTATTTAATTTCAAATATTGATTTACTCTATTTTGATCACATCGTTTATTTTATCAAGTTTATTTATGAACTAATTTTGAGAAGATCATGTGCTTAGGATTGCTTGCAGCTGCCCCGCATTATCCAATTTATTATTCACCAATCAGACAGTTCCTAGGCCACTATAAGTGCCCTAGGTTTCATACCACAGACATCTTCGTTTTGAAGAATCCCCCTCTTCCACCCCTACTCCTCCTCCTTTTCTAGATGGGTGGCACGGTGGCCCAGAGGTTAGCACTGTTGCCTCACAGAAAGAACGTCTTTGGTTCTGATCATTAACAAAACCAGCAGATGTTTCTGTGCAAAGTTTGCACGTTCTCCCCGTGCTCATATGGGTTTCCCCCGTGTTCCTCCCACCGTCCAAAAGCATGCAACTTAAGTTAATTGACTAATCCAAATCAGTACCATAGACATGCACTTAGCAAGTACTGTAGCTATCTCTTAAGAGCAATCTCTATCTCTTCATTAGCTTCTACAGCAGGGGAGTTCTCGGGTTCTACCTGAGCTCATACTCCCCTCTGAGTTTTGTTAACATTGAAATAACGATAGAATATGGATAAATATATTAAAGTTGTTTAATTTCATTATATGACAACTACTTGTTTAGAAATATTTAATCGCGCAGCTCCAACAGGAAGCTTTCCTGACTCACCCGGGAAATCCAGCATGTCATCTGAGTCCTCTGCGTCTTCTGAGTCACAGGTCACACCGCTCAACTGAGCCGCTCTCAACTCCTCCAGCTCAGCCAGTAGACGGTCACGCTCTGCCTCAGCCTCGCTCAGACGCACTTTTAGAGAGCTTAGCTACAGAACATTCATTTAATTGCATTAAAGTGACAAAATCAAATATATATATATATATATATATATATATATATATATATATATATATATATATATATATATATATATATATATATATATATATATATATACAGTTGAAGTCAGAATTATTAGCCCTCCTGTTTATTTTTTTCCCCAATTTCTGTTTAACGGAGAGAAGATTTTCTCAACACATTTCTAAACATAATAGTTTTAATAACTCATTTCTAATAACTGATTTATTTTATCTTTGCCATGATGACAGTAAATAATATTTTACTACATATTTTTCAAGACACTTCTATACAGCTTAAAGTGACAGTTAAAGGCTTAACTAGGTTAATTAGGTTAACTAGGCAGGTTAGAGTAATTAGGCAAGTTATTGTACAATGATGGTTTGTTCTGTAGACTTTCGGAAAAAAATATAGCTTAAAGGGGCTAATAATTTTGACCATAAAATGGTTTCTAAAAAATTAAAAAACTGCTTTTATTCTAGCCGAAATAAAACAAATAAGACTTTCTCCAGAAGAAATAATTATCAGACATACTGTGAAAATTTTCTTGTTCTGTTAAACCTCATTTGAGAAATATAAAAAAAAAAGGGGGGGCTAATAATTCTGACTTCAACTGTGTATGTATATATATATATATATATATATATATATATATATATATATATATATATATATATATATATATATATATATATATATATATATATATATATATATATATATATATATATATAATGAAGTACAGTGCAGTACCTCCTCTAGGGCAGTAGTGGCGCTGCTTTGTTGCTGCTCCAAAACCTTGATTTTCTGCAGCAGACGACCTCTTTCCAGCCTGAGCTTACGGATCTCTTCAAAAACCTCCTCATCTTCTGTCTAGCACATCAGCATATAGTCACATGTAAGACCAGATCATTCCAGATAACTAAATGAGTATATGAATATAACTGTAACGACAGGCTATAGGTTATGTTGGGCCAATTAAGATTACATTTTGTTATGTCGGCTGTCACTCACAAGGTTCTCAGATGAGGGATGTTGGCTCCTGGGGGCAGGAGATGGCGGGGCAGGGCTCTGGGGTTCAAGTGATTGAGTGAGAACAGGAGAAGGGGGTGTGTTTGAGGCTTCTGAGGAAGGAGGCGGCCCCTGGAGAATTTTTAAGCATAAGCCATGCATATTTAAGTCAAGAAAATATGCACCATTCAATGGCCATGCATATGATACAAAAAAAAAATCCATAGTAGGAAAAACAAATACTATTGAAATCAATGGTTACAGGTTTCCATCATTTTTCAAAATATCTTCCTTTGTGTTCAACAAAAAAAAGATACTCATAAAAATCTGAAACCCCTTGAAGGTGAGTAAATAGTGAGTACATTTTCATTTAAGATGACTAAAAAAATCTCATGTATAAATACAAAAGTAAGTAAAAAACGAAACTCATTTAAATGTGCCTTACATTTGCACAAATGTGTGAAATCTTATGGAATAAACACTTTCATTTTCACTTTGAACAAATCATAATTTTTCAAAAAAGAAAGGCTTTATTTGGAGATTTGGGTGTGCTTTATGCAAATGACTGGCATCAGGTAGTGGTTCATTTAGAATATTCGAAATTGAATTCACAAATAAACAAATGCTACTGTTTATTATGAATTGTCTATACATTAAATAGCACACATAAATAGCTGCATCTGAGAAACAAATAGTGTATGCAAAATGTCATACTTTTATGGTGTTAATTCTGTCAGTTTTTAAGCCCGACAGCTCCTTTATTTTAATTTAGTGTTCTGCATACCACAAAAAAAGAGATCGACTTGAGGGTAAGTGAAGGATCTCAGAGTTTTCATTTTTGGTGAACAAAAACAACTGGTTTTATTAAAGTTCTGCTTTTTATTGCAATTTCATAGTATCCATGAACCCTATGTTGTACCTGAGCAGGAGATTTAGGAGGAGGAGGGGCTTTCCTCTTGCGGGGCGTGGTTCCACTAGATGGAGGATTGGGAGGAGGAGGAGCCTGCTGATATGGGTGGGGATTCAAGATGTAAGGGTTAAAAAAGCAAAGCAAGCAGCAGCCATGTTAGTCATTTATGAAACATACGCTTCTGTCTCAAGACTACTCATATTACTCCTTAAAAGTAAAGTGTGTACTTTTGTGATGTTTAATCAAACTTTTTATCTTTTTCATAAATCAGTGTTTTTGGTCACACCTTGAGCTCTATTTTAATGATCTAAGCACATGATCTAAATCGCATAGCACAAGTGCATTTAGGATGTGGATGGATGGATATCCACTTTTGCTATTTTAACTACAAGAAAAACGGTCTGCCTACCAGGCACATAGACAAAAAGAGTTGTCCTTTTTCAATAATTGTGTTATGGGTGTGTTTTGGCCATAACTTGTATTAAACCAATCAGAATCTTATCTCTGCCAAGCACATTCACTATTTACATGGCAGATTCTTAGGTGGAAAAACTGAACACTTCACTAGTGAGGAAATGGATCTGCTTGTGTGTGAGCTTAAAGCAAGCTGACCATATACATAACAAGCCAAATTCCACCAAAGAGGTGAAGAAGGTGTGGAAGGAGATAGCGGTTTTTACATTCATGTAGTCATAATCATCTTTTACATTTTAATCCTTTAATTTTTTTTATTTAAAATGTTTATGTGCTGCTGCCCATCCCTGTTTGTGTAATAAGCAATGTGTCAGCATGTTGCGGATCTGCCTATTGGCACATACAGTATCACTGATGTGCTTTTTCAATAACAATAAAAAATTGCGCCACTTACTTTAGGCCGGCTTTTAGTTGGTCAATGGTACGGTCATTTTTAGTTGCCTCAAAATAGCAATGGGCCAACAATGCACCTTAACACACTACCATGCCCATAGGCACACAAATGGATGCAAATGCATTTGCTATTTAAACAACATGCCGCAGGATGTGAAAATGATACCTGCGCCAGGCTGACACTAGCAAAATAAACACTTGCGTTGCATCACTTGGACTGCTTCTGCTTGTTTCCAATGCATTTTAAATGTACTTAGCATTTCATGTTTGGTAATGCAAATATTTAATGAATTTAAGGAGTAGAGACTTGTGTGTTAGTCTACAGTATCATTCGCCGTTTGGTCATAGCTATGTTAGTATTAACCCTGATCCTATTTAATTTAAAATAAAACAAAAATCAGAAAAAATGCATAGATATTAAGATTAAATGACACAAACTCACAAAGGATATTGATATAAGATTTTTGGACCAAAAAAAGATTTTTTTTCCTTTTTTCCTTTGTTCAAAAAAATAAAAGGCTTTTTCTGATTTAGTGGACAAAAAAAGTTTCAATAACCTAAGCAGAAATGTATGAAGCATATTCACTCACCGGCCACTTTATTAGGTACACCTGTCCAACTGCTAATTAACGCAAATTTCTAATCAGCCAATCACATGGTAGCAACTCAATGCATTTAGGTATGCAGACATGGTCCAAACAATCTGCTGCAGTTCAAACTGAGCATCAGAATGAAACTACTGATCTACTGGGATTTTCATGCACAACCATCTCTAGGGTTTACAGAGAACGGTCCGAAAAAGAGAAAATATCCAGTGAGCGGCAGTTCTGTTGGTGCAAATGCCTTGTTGATGCCAGAGGTCAGAGGAGAATGGCCAGACTGGTTCGAGCTGATAGAAAGGCAACAGTAACTAAAATAACCACTCGTTACAACCGAGGTATGCAGAAGAGCATCTCTGAAGGCACAACATGTCGAACCTTAAAGCGAATGGGCTACAGCAGCAGAAGACCAGGTGCTACTCCTACCAGCTATGAACAGAAAACTGAGGCTACAATTCACACAGGCTCACCAAAATTGGACAACAGAAGATTGGAAAGACGTTGCAGCAATCATCTCAGACTGGTTTCTTGAACATGACAATGAGTTCACTGTACTCAAATGGCCTCCACAGTCACCAGATCTAAATCCAATAGAGCACCTTTGGGATGTGGTGGACAAATGTCGACAAATCTGCAGCAACTGTGATGCTATCATGTCAATATGGACCAAAATATTTGAGAAATATTTCCAGTACCTTGTTGAATCTATGCCATGAAGTATTAAGGCAGTTCTGAAGGCAAAAGGGGTCCAACTTGGTACTAGAAAGGTGTACCTAATAAAGTGACCGGTGAGTGTATTCCTATCAAAATCACCCACTTTCAGATAAAAATGTCCAGAATAATGATAAATGTGACCAAACTTTGGTCCAGAAGTATGGTGGCTCAAAAATGACTTTGCAATTTCATCCAACTCCACTAGAGGCGCAAAAATTACACGCTTCACTTTTAAATGAAGTTGTCTGGATACCGCAGTCACTCAGATTAGACCCAGAATTGACTAGATTTGTATTTAAGAGCAACACAACACATCCCAGAGCATCCTTGAAGATTTTGTGTGGTTTACTTATATGTCTGCATGTCATAAAGTGTTGGGAGAGGCTGTTTCTTTTGAAATGCCATTAGTAACAATTACCTCCTCACTCGAACCCTCAGCAGCTGGGAATGCATGGGACAGAAATAAGAAACAGACACCATCACTCCAAAAAAACACTCTGATCAAGCACATAACTATATATAATCTTGCCGTTGCTGCACACGCTCGCAGTTGCAGTAAAATAAGAGGCAACATGAAAGGCTGCACATTTATCACTCTGTCAGGTGGCGCGACCACAGGGGCCCTTTATTAACACTGGGATCCATTTCCAGCTCAGCCTGACATATGTTTCCAATTGTAACTCGAGTTAGCAAACCTTCCAGTGTTTTCATCCGTCGACCCCAGCGTAACATCTGCTTTTTAGTCCGTCCTCTCAGATTACGAGGATATCCAAATGGAGATCAGAGATGCTGGAAAGACCCACCACCAAACTCCAGATGGTAGAGGAATTAAAGGTGAGGGCTTGATGAGTGTGTGTGGCTTACCTGCAGTTATGCCTAGGTTCTGCAGGAGCTGGGTTATACTGTGGTTGCCGGCGGTGATGCTGTAGTGGGCGGAGTTATGGCCAAAGGCATCAGTTAGATGTGGGTTTGTTCCACCCTTCAGTAACATCTCGGCAGTCTCCATGCTGTCACTCTCACAGGAAAACATCAACGCTGATCTGCCTCCAAACACAGAATAATAACAGCTCTTATAAGTTCAAGTTTCATCTAATATGTACACTCACTGGCCACTTTATTAGGTACACCTGTCCAACTGCTTGTTTATGCAAATTTCTAATCAGCCAATCACATGGCAGCAACTCAATGCATTTAGGCATGTAGACATGGTCAAGACGATCTGCTGCAGTTCAAACTGAGCAACAGAATGGGGAAGAAAGCTGGTTTAAGTGACTTTGAACATGGCATTGTTGTTGGTGCCAGACGGGCTGGTCTGAGTATTTCAGAAACTACTGATCTGCTGGGATCTACGGGAGATAGACGGGAGCCGACAAATCTGCAGTAACTGCATGACGCTATCATGTCAATATGGAGCAAAATCTCTGAGGAATATTTTCAGTAGCTTGTTAAATCTATGCAACGAAGGATTAAGGCAGTTCTGAAGGCAAAAGGAGGTCCAACACAGTAATAGAAAAGTGTACCTAATAAAGTGGCCGCTGAGTGTTTATGTCATAATAATTTTATTTCAGTAAAAGAAAATGACGTATTTACAATGGAATCACTGATTTAAACCAAGTAGAATTCTGCAGATTGTTACATACAGACATAAATGAACAAATAAATAAAATGTGAATTTACATTTCAGCCAGTTTTCAAGTTGCCTTGTTTCCATTGAGCAGTTCGGTTCAGTGCAAAATAGTATGATTAGGTACGGGTCACCCTGATCAAGCTTGTGTTTCCACTGCCAATAATACTTTTACTTGGTAGGCATGTGTATGTCCAAAAGTTGTAAGGACCGACACTCCAAACGCGAAAGCAAATGATCAGACTTTGACTGATTTAGCAAAACCAACTTTTTTGCATGGTGTATGTCAGAAGGTTGCTATCGACGCCAAACAAAGCCATAGGGTTTGTTCCTATAGCACTTGTTTTGCACGCTCAACGTCATTCTTTCGAATGTAGACGGATGGCAAGCATTTAAGCTCGGGTAATCATTGTATTATTACGGTGTTGCGTTTCAGCTGGGTCTTTAAAAATGGCACTTCCTATATAGTCATTCCCTTGTCTTATTGCAATCAAAAAAGTGACGATTCCAACCCAGGCTCATTCTCAAAATGTACCACTGTATACATTTCTGGAGAGTGCCAAATACGTCCCAGAAGGTACGTTTTTTTTGCAGTTTTTGTTTTCGCAAATCCACCAGAGGCCACTGTGTATGCTTTTTGAGATCTCAAATTTCTCTTGCGATTGCCATTCGTGCCTGCTGTTCTCGCGTAAATCCACCAAAGGCCACTGTCGACTGACTTACTGACTGAGTGACCGATCAACTGACCTACCCTCCTCGATCCCTAAACCCAACCAACAGTGTTTTCAAAAGCACCGATTGACCTGCCCAACCACTTCCCTAAACCCAACCAACAGTTTTAAAAAGCAATGATTTTTACCACGTTTTCAGATTTTACCACATTCTTACCCTGTTATTTACTTGTTTATTTTATTTTTTGGCTTCTGTTTTTGTCCTACCCGCTTTCTGAAACCGTTAATCGCCAGACTCGAACCCCGTTGTTATGGTCAACTCCGCTCTGCATCTTAAGTCCGCCGACGTACATGGCAAGCTACTGGACAAACTGGGAACAGCGGGAAAGCCGTCCATATGGAGGTAAGCGGTCAGCCGCCCCGTAGCATTCATTTTAAAGACAAAATGCAGCCATAAGTACTTCTGGCTACATAATTCACGATCTCTAGAAATGTATATAGGGCTACGTTTTCAGAATGAACCTATTTTGGACGATTCTCTGTAAACCAGTCAGCGTTCAGCAGCAAGTCCACCCTGTTTTGCTAGGTACATGAAAGAGTGGGAAAAAATTCTATTTTGGAACCTTTCACACTAAAAACAGAAATAAAGGCATACCCTATTGTGCTTTACTAAGCCATTCTGCTTAGTTGAAACAAGCCATAAGTGTATATCCAACCTGCCCTGGTTGTCCTGCAAATTAGGATTGGCTCCTCGTTCCAATAGAAAGGCACAAAGCTCGATTCTGCTCATCTGGGCTGCCAGGATCAATGGAGTTGAACCATCCTAATAAAAGATCACTTAAAACATTTAGAACCCCAAATAGTCTTGTATTACAGCATACTTCTTACAGCCCTAGAGTGTAGTGATAAGATATATATATATATCTTAAATGTTACTTTAGATAAATTCTTTAGCCAAATGCACAAATATATACAGTAAATATAAAGTCTGCCTTAACTGGAAGTTTCTGAGACTTTTATTGCAGTATGTTGATGTACTTCCAACTAAAACACAATATTGAGTAGGGGGCGGAACTTTCTTTTTGCGCATCATTCCCTCATAGCAAACTAATGATAAGAGGGGCTTGGTTAAGAATATTGTAGTCAAAGCCGTCAAACTGATGTCAACAGAGAAGGACTGACACTAGATACAGAAGCAAAGGGTCAGACTCAATACATGGAGGGCCGCAGCTCTGCATAGTTTAGCTCAAACCACTCCAACTCACACCTGCTTAATAGTCTCTAGTAGTCTTGAACAACTTGATTAGTTGGATCAGCTGTGTTTGATTAGGGTTGGAGCAAAACTGTGCAGAGCTGCAGCCCTCCAGGAATCGAGTTTGAGACCTATGACCTAAAGTATAACAATGTGTGCTAGCAAAATAAACATAGTCAATTTTTATTTCACAAGAACTTCAATTGTCTTTTATACTGTTTTAAACTTACTCCATCTTGAGCATCAAGGTTGGCTTTAAAGTCCCAGAGAATCTCTGTGCAGGACAAGCAGCCACTAACAGCTGCATAAAGACACATACAGCACAAAATGAATACCAAATAACTTTAATATAATAATGTTCATTGGTTTAAATTTTAGATCTGTATTAGTATTGCTACCAGCATGGTGTAATGAAGTCCTCCCAAAACTGTCTGTGGAGTCGACAGGCATCCTTTCCTGTAGGATGAACATTACATCCATACTTTACCATTAAAAACTTAAAGCAAAAACTGGCTTTCTAGGACTATGAGACTGTGGTTGAAGACTCCTACCTGAAGAAGTCTCTTCAGACAATCTGGCTGTCCATTCTTAGCAGCAAGATGGAGAGCGTTAAACCCTACAAAAAGAAATGAATAGATCTTATTGAAACTAAGCAAACTGTATGACAGAGTCGAATTTTCTTGTTGCGATAATTAGTGAAGCTTTTGGGCCCTATAATATACCAGAAGCAATAAGGCGCAAGATGTGTATGGCGCGATTTGTTGCTTTTTTCAGACCAGTGCAACTGTAATTTTCCCGTTTTGCGACACGTTATTTAAATAGCAAATCCATTTGCGCCACTTTGTGGACTCATGGGCGTGCTGGTCTGAAAAGGAGGTGTTTAAGGCGCATTGTTGGCGTGTTGCTATTTTGAGGAACTGAAATAGACCATGTCATGGTGCGACGCAACTGACTCTGGAATAGGAGAAGAGACTCTGATTGGTTTAATGCACGTTATGCTCAAAACACACCCATAACTCATTAAGAGAATAAGTACAAGCCTGTTAGACCATGCGCCAGGGCGCAAACTGTATTTTTCCATCCTTAAAATAGCAAAAGTGGATTCAGACACGCTCTTAGGGCTCTATTTTAACGATCTAGGTGCAAAGTCTAAATCGCATGGCGCAAAAGCATTAAGGGCGTGTCCGAATCCACTTTTGCTACTTTAAGGATGGACAAATACGGTTTGCGCCACAGCACAAGGTCTACCAGGATTGTGCTTATTCTCTTAATGAGTTATGGGTGTGTTTTGAGAATAAGCCAATCAGTCTCATCTCCCATTCCCTTTAGGAGTCAGTTGCGACGGGCCATGACGTATTTGCTATTTACATGGCGGACTTTGTAAGTGGAAAGACTGAACACTTCACTAGCAAGAAAACAGTTAAACAGACCATCTTCAGCGAGAGGATAAAGAATGAGCCCCCTCCAATCTGCCTCTTTACTTTCTCTCTTTCATGGATAAGGAAACGGTGTAGTACACTCCACTGAAGACATCCATAAGCCTACATATTTAATTTTCTTTGTTAAGCACAAAGATTTGTTTCAAAATTATTTCTAAATTCAGTTCTAATTTCCAGCAAACGAATAAATGAGCAATAATAACGAAGTGTGGTCAAAAACTTATTGTTATTGAGTTATATCCAAACACACATTCTATGCCCCATATGGTTCAAAACCTGACAGGTGGACAAATCTAAGCTTGTTTTTATTAAAACAAATATAAATATGTATATAATAATAATAATAATAATAGTAATAATAACATTATAAAAAAGCAAGTTATCATGAATAAACTGAAAAAAGCCCCCTAAGATGAAGAAGGCATGGAGGCAGTGGTTTTCATATTTATGTAGAAAGTAATAATTTTTAAAAATATTTTAATCCTTTAATTATTTTTCACTTGTAAAGTTATTTGCGTATTGCTGTACATCCTGTGTGTATTAAGCAATGTGTAAGCGAGGTGCACAACTAACGCGCTCTTAACAGGTATAATAACAAAAGAGCTTTAAGTTTCTGTGTATTGTTTATTGTATATACATTTTCAGACAAAACAAATGTTTCAAACTAAATATATTATAAAAGTATTATAAAGTATAACAGGTAACAGTGAGAAGATTTCTGAAGCTACATTTTTTACAGAAAGTGAAGTTAATGCTATTTCAAATTAAACACAACTGAACTTTTCTCCCATTAACATCATCTAAGATTAATAAATACTTTACAAGTTGTTTTCAGTTTTCAGTTTAGTTTAATTAACTACTGGTAACAAAAGAAGCCTTATTACAAAAAAAGACCTATAAAAAATCAGAACATTTATATTGATTTACATTGGCCATGTTGTAGGTCAGATTAACAAAAACATTTATGTTAGAAAATAAATACTCTGAATCTGAATATTTTTTAAAGGCACTCTAAAAATTTTAATAATAACTTATTATTCACAGTATTTTGAAGTGCCCATGTTAACAAAATCATATGTTTATTACTTCATTTCTAAATCATCATTATTATGCAAAAATCACTTTTATCAGGGGTTTAAACACGGTTGTGTGTCAAAAGTGTGTGAATATAGCCAGCCTCTAAAGGTACAAATTAATCAATTATATTCTTTATAATCACATTTGATAAAAACTGTCAGCAGAAACACTTTAATTACCTTTTTTTCTTTGTACATGTCATCGGAGAGGGAAAGCCCCACCTGTTAGTGACAATCTCTCACTCATTAGCATAAACAGCCCTGAGTGAGAAGCAGCCGTCAGCCATTAGTGTTTTAACCTACATATTGTTAGATAATGTCAGTGACTAATAGGTAGGGCCAGACGGAATCTGCGGACATCTTTTGCTATTTCTGCGTAGAATTTAGGTAAAAATCTGCGGATTTCTGCGGAATTATTTTGGGAGTATCATAACTAAAACCTTAATATGTGAAATAAAAAATAATATCATTTTAACTTTTATTTAATGTTTAAAATGCAAATCCAATTAGACCCACTTTATTTGGTAAACAAAGCAAGTCTCACATATAATATATCTACTAAATAACAGAAAATATTACTTTACAAACTGCATTGTACATAAATCAGATGAATATTTTCATATTAGTCAATAATTTTACTGAAATTATTTTAAAAACTGAATAAATATAGATTTACACACATTTACTCAAGTAAATAAACAGAATTAATGATAGGCTAAAAATCTGCGGAATTCTGCGCGCGCAGATTCCGTGTGGGCCTACTAATAGGATTATAAATATGGAGTTCTAGGATGCACTTTCCCCAGTAATGGGTTGCAGCTTGAAGGGCATCCGCTGCGTAAACGTATGCTGGATAAGTTGGCAATTTATTCCGCTGTGGCGACCCCTGACAAATAGAGGGACTAAGCCAAAGGAAATCGAATGAATGAATGAATGAATGTAGGACGCACAAATGAACATTGCCGTCTCCATAGACTTTTCACATTTTCAGTTTTTCATAGATATTAACTTGTTTTGAATCTGCTGCTATGCTGACACATAGTATTTGTAGCTCCACCCATTATTGAAAATTCTCATTTGAATTTAAAGCGATAGTCATCAAAATGGCACAATTTGGATCAAAGCCTCAAAGGGGCAGTTTCAAAGAGTTACTTTAAACATTATTTATGTGGTATTTTAAGTTGAAACTTCACATACACACTCTAGGAACATCAGAGACTTATTTGACGTCTTGTATAAAGGGGCATAATAGGATCCCTTTACTAATTACTTAAACTAGTTGACTAAATGTTACCTGTGCCATCTGTTACACCGATGTCCACCCCATGAGAGAGGATGACCTCTAAACAGTCCAATCGACCTCGAGACACACACAGATGAAACCTGCGAATGAAGCATTGTCTTTCATTGTTCACTGTCCAAGTTATTTTAAATATATATTTTAATATTCTTTGACAAGGCTGTTTCATAATGCCAAATGTCCACTCACGCCGATTTTCCCTCTGCGTCCAATTTGGATGGACAGAGGCCTTTCTTCACCAAGAGCGTGGCTACTTTTTCTGGATCATTCTGTTCCACAGCCTGCAATAATCTGTCATCTGTCTTACTCCAGTCCTGACTCTGAAACACAGAAAAGCAGACTCAGTGTAACACATTTATTATTGTACAATAGTTTATAAACTCTAATTACCACCTTAAAAAGTTTACACCATCTTCAGTTTATGACCAAACAGATTCAGGTGAACTATGTAAAGGTTTAGAGGCTTTGACCAAAAATCTACTCTAACTTTGGCCACTATAAATTGTAGTTTTTGTAATTTATTACAGATGACATGACCATTTTTTCAAACTAAGGCTTTTGTATTTTTTTGAAAATGACATCACCATTTTACAGAATCACATTTCTGTAGTTAAAACTGCCATTTAAAAAAAGTTTTTTCTAGGTTTATTGTGCACAACATCACTGTTTTTGTAGTTTATTGTGCATGATGTCACCATTTTCTCAAAATCATGATTTTGTCTTAAAGGGGTGGTCCACTAAGATATCAGATTTTAAACTTTAGTTGATGTCTAATGTAGCTGTGTGAACATAAACAACATCTCTGAATGTAATATATATTCAAAGTTCAATGCAAAGGGAGACATTGGCTTTTACAGAGTTAGCTTAGCAAAGCCTACAGCAAACAAACTTTGGGGACTACAAAAAAATACATCCGGGCTAGTAGGATCACAAACGCTTCAGGTTATGCACATTCACCACACGCATACACCCTGTACAGCAAAGGGGCTGGGCCAGAGGTGCTGTAATGCTATAATGTAGCAGAGAAAGCTAAAATGCTGTCCAAACTCTGCTATTTCCACAGAGCATCTTCTGTTTCTGTATTTGGGCCTCCAAAGGACATGACACAAAGAGAGAGGTGTTTACAGTTTAATTTTAATTATGTTCCAGAGAATTATAATATATATAGCTAGCATTTGACTAAGGAGAGCTTCCAGAATCTCTTCCAGTTCAGTGCTGGATTCGGCTAAAAACTCCTCCAACCACAATAGAAGAAGCTGTGGATTGCGAGCCACAACCTGTAAGTATTTTTATTTGTTAAAATTGATCTATTACATGCATAGTGTCTAGTGTTAATGGTATGTTGTAGCAAGGACGTAAACAATGATGTAAACAAAGGGAAATTCATATTTATCTGTCAAACTGCTTTAAACAGCCACAATCTTGACCAGCGCTGCAGTGTCTCTCTATGCGGCCGTTTTCCCTGCGTTCTACATCTCAAATAACAAACTCGCAAAAAGATATGTGAACATTTCATATTCGTGGGTGGGGAAAAGGAGCGAGGACTCAGGTGCAGAAATTATATGGGTTTATTAATAATAAAAATAAAATAAAAGGCAAAATAAACTACCCCGAGGGGGAAAACATTAACAAAACAAATAAATACACAAACAAACTTGGCTGGGCTGGCAAGACAGGACTGGAGCAGGAACACGAGGGAGTATAGACGACGAACTGGCACAGGACAGCAGACATGAGGAGAATATAAGCAGAAGTAAATTGACACACAATTATTCATTCATTCATTCATTTTCTTGTCGGCTTAGTCCCATTATTAATCTGGGGTCGCCACAGCGGAATGAACCGCCAACTTATCCAGCACATTGTTACACAGCGGATGCCCTTCCAGCCGCAACCCATCTCTGGGAAACATCCATACACTCATCCACACTCATACACTACGGACAATTTAGCCTACCTAATTCACCTGTACCGCATGTCTTTGGACTGTGGGGGAAACCGGAGCACCCGGAGGAAACCCACGGGATCTCAGGGAGAACATGCAAACTCCACACAGAAACGCCAACTGACCCAGCCGAGGTTCGAACCTGCGACCCAGCGACCTTCTTGCTGTGAGGCGACAGCACTACACACAAACAGGTGAACCTAATAAACTAATAATGGGTTAACAAGGAGGGTGGGACTAGACAATAGACGGGAGAGCACATGACACAAAGAGACAACACAAGCCATGTGCTCACATAAAACGAGACTAGAACACGCAGCCAATGAGAGAACTCATTAACCGCGTGTTCACAAGACAACACAGAATCACATCACAAAAAGCACGCGGCCACAATGTAAACATCCAGCCACGTGCTTAGACAACACCAACAGACGCAAGACACGAGCACACGATAGATGAAATCACCTTACCGTGCGCTCACACATATGCAACGCGCATGTTTCATCTCAGCGTCAAACGAAACCAAAACCAACCAGGCTGAGACACTGAGAATGAAACAGCACGATGCCGACAGAACAAAACACAAACACGAGTACGATCACTCACGATGGCGCGCACACAGAGACGCACACAATGACAGAACACAAGTGCTCAACCCGAGAAAACTCGAGCCGAGCACAACAGGGCATGACAAGACAGAGCTAGTGTCCGGACTCTGCCACCAAAACAGGAATTTACAAGACCAGGGTGGCAGAACCCTGACAATATTACTTACACATGCTTATTCCGAATATATGTGAAAGACACTCAGACTTTATTTTAGAGAGCGGGCATGAGGTTCAGCTGTGTTCTCTTCATTTTCTGTCTAAGACTTAAACTGATACGGCTAACAGCTACTCTGACTAACAGTATTTACACAGTGCAAAAGTGCGTGCTTGCAGGCCTAGGCACTTTTCCTGGTGATGTGGAGCAAATTCGCGAATCACAGAACATTTGAAGTTTAAAATTTATTTATTTAACAGGGACAATGCTCATTAATAAACAGTAGAACTGTAAATAAGCCAGAGTTAACCACAAGGGCTAATTTTTATCTGTTGCCCCCCGCCCGATTTAAAAAGGCAACCTACAATCAAAAAATACATTATTACACATGCAATAACAGTAAAGTTACATACGACAAAAGGACAAAACATATAATAAAAATTTCTTAAAATGTTAGACAAAAAAATTACACATGATTACAAACTTAATTTGCTTTTAGCCATTTCTTTAATTTGTATTTAAATGTTGAATAATTTGTAACACCCCTTAAATCAATAGGAAGTGTGTTCCAAAAATGACTGGCTCTAACTGAGAAGACTGATCGTGCAAAAGTTGTACGCCTAAACTGCACAGCACAGTCTCCTCTGACTGACACATTATGTTAGCTGACCAATCAGAGCCTCTTTTCGGAGGTGGGCTTTTCGGAGGAACTAGGAAATATTACGTTTTCATGTTAGGTGAGTAGCTGTATATAATCAAAGTAAGATATATGAAAAAGTAAAGTGATTTTCTACAATATTGCTGATTTTTTTGTAAGTTAAGAGTGTATGACATCACATTTTTACAGTTCAAACTGTAGCCTGTTATTTTTAAAAACTTTCGTTTTGTAACGCAAAGTTTTAAATTCCAAAATTTTGATAGCAGCATCAATATATTACTACAATTTAATTAATATATAATGTAATACTATATTGCACTCTCCTATTTCCTTAAGTATAACCTCTCAAGGTGTGGCTGTACTTACCGTAATCACGCCGTAACACATGCAGAAGTGTTTCATTGGACTAAAGACGACATGAGGATCCATAGAGCTCAGAGGACGTACAAAACCTCTGCTTCTATCCACGCAACGAGGGTACTAAATACTTTCGCAAAACAAGTTCTCGTTCCAATCCTCATCCTACCAAAGCTGTCATAACAGAGCCAAGGTTATCAGTCTGCAACACGAAGCCCTAAACGATTACTAATCAGCAAACACGGATGCTGAAATCTGTCCCTCAAATGCAGCTGTGCTATGCCCTCCTGTTCTGGCGTCTGCAGAGAGATATACGACACACACTGCAGTCACTGTTGGCACACGCACACACACACACCTCCCTGTCCCGGTGTCCTTCTTTCTTTACTCTTCATCCCAATTGTGTCTGACTTCTCTCCAAATATTATTTATATTAGAGTCCGCACCGCTGCCTATGTCTCAGGCTAATCACTCTCTTGTCCCAAAGCTACGGTATTAGCATCAGGGGGTGAGAACTCAGCAAACACAACAGGGAAACACACAGTCAGCAATCAGAATAAATAGAGGTATAAAAATAAACAGTTTGGGTTCCGCAGCCCCTCCCAGACAGCGTCTATTGCACACTCGTGTATCACTTTCATGTTAACGTGGTATAATTTTAATCACTTCCCGTGATGCTGAGGAATATTAATTTTGTGTTTTAAGGCATTTTCTGTTAGCTTGAAGGTCATTTATATGCTAATGCACTTTTAAAGTTGGTAAAAGTAGCTTCAGCAAAAACAGGCATCTTTCTTTTTATGAATATTGATGAATTGGCCAAACGTGCACTAGAGTGATGTTAACTTTTCTCTGAGTTTCCTTTAAGAGAAGCCATTTTTGAAATGACTTTTAAGTTTTCAGCTGGGTGGTTGGTTAAAAGTCTCCAGTACCACCTACTTTTCATTAAAGGCTGACTGAAATGGTTGCCGCTCTTAAGCTTGAAATAATCTGGGGCCTTTTCCTTGCTTATCTTTTTAAGAGTTGAAAGTAGGGCACTGGCCCTTTTGATTCATCGACAAAAACTTGATGGTGTATATTATTTATTCTATATGGCGCATGTTTGGATGGACTGGTGTTTGTTTTATTGTATTTTTGTTATTATTAGCAGTAGTAGTATTATTTTACTTATTTAAAATGTTTTTGTTACCATTTGTATACAAATGATTATAGATTGTATAAATGTTTTTGTTCTGTTTTGTGCTTATAAAAAAACTAAACTAGATACAATTAAATAAAATATTCATTAATTCATTTTTTTTTTGGCTTACATCCTTTATTAATCAGGAGTCGCCACAGCGGAATGAACCGCCAACTTATCCAGCATATGTTTTACACAGCGGATGCCCTTCCAGCTGCAACCCATCACTGGGTAACATCCATACACTCTTGCATTCACACACATACACTACGGCCAATTTAGATTATTTAATTCACCTATAGCACATGTTTTTGAACTGTGGGAGAAAACGGAGCACCTGGAGGAAAGCCACACGGACACGGGTAGAACACGCAAAGTCCATACAGAAATGCCAACTGACCCAGCCGGAGCTCGAACCAGCGACCTTCTTGCTGTGAGGTGATCGTGCTACCCACTGCGCCACTGTGATGCCCTAAATTAAATATTATAAATAAAATATTTTTTAAAAAGTCTCCAGTACTCTTCACTGCTCATTTTACATCTATAATATGACATGTTTTATTTTAAAGTTAAAAATTAAAAATAATGTCAGCCACGACTTTTGACGTTTTAAATTCGACTGGACTGAACTTTAAGTATGTACATCTTTCAATAATGTTTTGTTTTTGTAATGCAAAAACGTATCACTCAGTGTTGCTATTGTTTACTGTTACTATTCAAATTATTTTTGTTAATTAATATAACTATTATTAACAATGAATTATTCAAATTATTCAATTATTAAAATATGAAATGAACTAATAAATAAATAAAATACATTTTTATTAAGCTAAAACAATTTCTTTTAGAGCATAAAAAGAATAGAAAAAATAGAACAAGATTAAACAATAGCTAAAAAATTTACTACAACAAATATACAAATCGAATGACTTGATACAAATATTATTAAAGTTACTGAAACAACAAATTCTATAGAAGTTATAAATGTTATTTTTAATTTTTATTTGTATTTTTTCAATATATATATATATATATATATATATATATATATATATATATATATATATATATATATATATATATATATATATATATATATATATATATATATATATATATATATATATATTAGGGTTGCACGGTTTATGATACTATGGCTCCAAAATACTGGCAATGCCACTGTAGTTTGTAAAGGAAAGTATCGTAATTAACGGTCTATCTACTATACATAATGTCACATGTGGAAAAGTCACTAAAATGCTCACAAGCTTGTGCAACAATACACCATTTTATTTGAATAGTCTGTGGAGCCCTTCTAGGTTGCAAAACTGTGTAGAATTCACACCTTTTATGGTAGCCTATTGCACGTTTTCTGATGCTTCAGTTCGAACGCACATCTGAATCAGTTCATTTCTGCTCCTGTCAATATGATTTAGTAGCTACAGTTGCAATCAGAATTATTCAACCCCCTTTGAATTTTTTTTTCTTTTTTAAATATTTCCCAAATGATGTTTAACAGAACAAGAAAATTTCACAGTATGTCTGATATTTTTTCTTCTGGAGAAAGTCTTATTTGTTTTATTTCGGCTATAATAAAAGCAGTTTTTAATTTTTTAAAACCCATTTTAAGGTCAAAATTATTAGCCCCTTTAAGCTATATATTTTTTCAATAGTATACAGAACAATAACAATAACTTGCCTAATTACCCTAACCTGCCTAGTTAACCTAGTTAAGCCTTTAAATGTCACTTTAAGCTGTATAGAAGTGTCTTGAAAAATATCTAGTAAAATATTATTTATTGTCATCATGGCAAAGATAAAATAAATAAGTTATTAGAAATTAGTTATTAAAACTATTATGTTTAGAAATGTGTTGAAAAAAAAATAGTTTAAATAACTCATTTCTAATAACTGATTTTTTTTTATTTTTAGTCTGACTTCAACTGTGTGTGTGTGTGTGTGTTGTGTGTGTGTGTGTGTGTGTGTGTGTGTGTGTGTGTGTGTGTGTGTGTGTGTGGTGTGTGTGTGTGTGTGTGTGTGTGTATATTTCATTTATGGACATTTATTTAAAAATCTGTTTTTGATACCTTAAATAATATAACTTTAGCAACAAACTAAACTAAAATAATAAGAAGATAATGAAGCATAAACTCTCGTCTGAAGTACTAAAGTTACTAAATGTGAAAAAAAAGCTTAAGTATATTAAAAGCCAAAAACTCATATACAAACACAAAAGCACATAATACTAAAACCTAAACTAAAATTAAAATAAAAAATTAATGCGTATAAAAATATAGTTGTACAGTCATAATATATATAAATAATACTAAAGTTACACTTACAACTATGTCTTGTTTACATTTTGTTTGTATTTGTTATTTGTATAATATTTTAATATAACTATATATAAGCATCCATTGATTGGTTTTAGTACCGTCATGTAGTAATAAATGGCACTTTGGTAATATGTTTAATTTTACCCATTTGAATGTACTTTAGGAATTCCAACTGTTTTATTTTATTTTTGAGTCAAAGATTTATAAGATCCACACATTATTAGAAATCAAACATTTCTCTCTCTGTTGGATCCATCGCTGACGTTTGAACCCTACCTGTAGCAGCGACTGTATCATTTCAGACATCTGACCCAGACATGAGGCTTGAATGAAAGATATGAGAAAACAAGCATCTCACTTTCTCTCCCCTATAGTGTCTCATCTATCCGTTCACCCCAACACAACCTCAAATCTACAACACATACACACTCTTCTCTCACAACATTAGGATGGGGCATTTCATCTTCACCGACTGGGATTCGACCCAATAACCTACTGCTGTAATAATATTAAAGATGTTGAAGGACTATAAAAGCTTCTAATACTACATTAACCTCCTATAAACAATGAAGACCACAGTTTACATCATATACAGATTCTGTGAGCGTGAGTGAATGAATGTGTTTCAATAATTGAACACTATTGAGGTCTCTTGTTACAGGTGCCGTCTACAGGCTGGCAGGCTACTGCTAAAACACATTTACAGACATAAAGCAACAAGTAGAGAAAGAAAACTAGAAAAAAAGAGGCTGCAAAACAATATTTGGTGAACATTTTGCTTCAATATAGATCCAAACATACTTCAGTATGACTAGCACACTTAACTAACACGTTTAGTACTTAGCATGTGACGGTTTCTTACCTCAGACTTCTTGAACTTTGCTTTTAATGTTTTCATCTTCTTCTAAAGTATATTCATGAGCTGTAATGAAAAAAACAACATATTGTTTAACATTTTAAAATTAAAATGTATACTATTTTTATAAAGACAAGCCTTTTTAGACACAAATGTGTCACATAAAATGTGTATAAAAACAATAAACTGTTATTGTTATGTTTAGGACGCCTCACATTAAATCAATAGCAACTTTGCGTCGTAGTTTATTTATTCTGAATAATCATCCTTCCTCTAACCACGTGTTTGAAGACGACGTCATTTTAAAAAATGTACATAAAAGGAACAAAATGTTTATTAGTGAGTATATAAATGAATATAAATGTAAAATGACTTACATTCAGTGTTTTGCTGTTATTCTTGAGCTCTGCTGTATGAGATGTGCTGTGCTGGGATGCCGTGACGTCATGTGCAGAATACACGCCTGTTGGATTTGGCTGACTGGGCACTAAATTTGGCCAATCGGCGGCAAGGGGCGGGCGCTAGAGACTTGATTGACAGCTCAGCGAACCTTCATGTTTCAAACTTCAGGTATCATGTGCGCTTCACGTGTCTTTTGTCTGATACAAAGCTGTTTATTATTATAATTAAACTAAGAGGTAACCTTAAGGTAAGTTAAACCCCAGTTGTTTGTAGGTGTCTCAAATTTTGTGTTTTATTTATAGGAAATATTCATTTAGGGGCTGTTAGTACTGTAAGATAATATGACATAAATGTTCAAGAATATGACAAATCTTCAATTGTTTGAGGACATGGTGGGCACGTGGACTCTATAGACACTTGTGACAGTATGTGTGGTTATTCAAATAAAACAGTACATATGAATGACCACGTGGGGGCGATAAATACCAAGCTCTTTATATTTTTGATACTCAAAACGTGTTGTAATGTAATGAGAATGAATGAATATTTTTTTACAGTCTATGGTATGAACAGACAGACTGACAACCAGATAGATAGATAGATAGATAGATAGATAGATAGATAGATAGATAGATAGATAGATAGATAGATAGATAGATAGATAGATAGATAGATAGATAGATAGATAGATAGATAGATAGATAGATGTTTGTCTGTCTGTCTGTCTGTCCATCACTCCTTCTATCTATCTATCTATCTATCTATCTATCTATCTATCTATCTATCTATCTATCTATCTATCTATCTATCTATCTATCTATCTATCTATCTATCTGTCTGTCTGTCTGTCTGTCTGTCTGTCTGTCTATCTGTCTGTCTGTCTGTCTGTCTGTCTATTACAGTTTTTCTCAGTGGCTTTGGTGCATTTCTTACAACACTATTTACGTTTGCACAACAGTTAATGCATTTCTCGGAACAATTAGTACAAACTACAAAACCTAGTTGATAACCTGCAAAAGCGTGTCGCTTGCTCAAAATGGAGAGCTCATTCCTCAAAAGCAAGTATTGATGTCAATGAAAGTGTCAGTGTCATCAAGATGAAAAGTCCTGCCATCATTGTTTATGAACAAGATAGTCAAATGGCTTGTCATGTTTTCATTATGACAGTTTACTCTGTACAGTTTTTCCAATGCAAAAAAAGGTCAGATTTTGGTGACACTTCCTGAAAATGCTCAAGACAGCACTATATACTATTTGCACAGCCATTTGAAAATGACAGTAAAGTTAGACATTACTGCATTTAGTGAGGCATCTGAGTACAAGACACTGAATATGTATGTTATACATTTTTACTGCATTTGCTCTTTGCAATTCTAATTTATTTACAGCATTGTGCAAAAGAATAAACACACCCTTATTTACAACAAACATAAACTTCCTTTGGGTAGAACTGTGCACAACTGTAAACAATATTGCAGTACATATTGGAACAGAACCTACAACATACACAGGTCTGTAAATCATTCATGAAATTGTTCAATTTAGAAGACATTTTCAGGAAAAAAAAAGATTTAAATTTTTAAAAATAAAATTAGCTTGACAGATTTTGACAACTAGATCAATAATTTTGTATGTAATGACTCAAGTAATGAAATGAGGACTATTAGTTTTATATGGATTGACTATTCAGCATCCACAAGTTTAGTTCATTTTGACTGACATAAGCAAATGATAATGTTACAAACAGCAGAGAGTTGTATGAAAGCAATTGATGCATGTCCAAAAGCATTTGCAATTTGTTGGAAGGAATGAGAAACTGCTACTATGATGTGCACAAATGACTGATTGTTTAGAGAAATGCATTAACTGTTGTGCAAATATAAATAGTGTTGTGAGAAGTGCACCAAAGCCACTGAGAAAAACTGTAAAATTATATATAGAACATAATACAATACTTAATGCGTGTGTGTATAGCCTAAATATACACAGTATTATTACAGTATTATGCATATTATGTAATAAAATAAAATAATAAATATATTATTATTCATATCATAATATGAATCAGGGTTGTTATATAATGAAAATGAAAAAAATATATACCTTGTTATTTTAACATCAACTGAAATAAACTAAAATTAAATAAAAGACAGAAATAACGACAAAGAAATATATTTCATTTTAATTTATAGTATCTTGATAAACACTTCGAACTAAAATTTAAATAACAGAATTTTAAAAAATATATAAACATAAAAAATATATATCATCTATACATACATAAATGCAAGCAGTTTGAGGGCATTTACAGGACAAAATGGCCATAAGCATGTAATATTCCAACCATAAATTAACCTTTTTCTTATTCCCTCTCGTCTCTCTTTAAGAAAGGGCAATTTGCCTCTCTGTGCCGGCGTTTTCTTTGTCCCAGGAGGCCCTTCCTCTCTCTAACATGTCCCTGTTTGAAAGGGGCAATTTAGAGAAGTGAGGGGTAGATGTGTATGGATGGAGGGGGTGGCGGATGGATGGATGGCGTTTACTATGACCTCATCCTTCCCTGCGTGATGGAGAGAGAGAGAGAGAGAGAGAGAGACTGTCGTAAAACCGCGTCTTTATATACTGAGGTTTTCAGGTTCACATTTGAACATGGATTTGATTCAGCTTCAATCTGCAGCATTAACACATCAGTATTAGAGCCTCGAGCAGCACAGATGTGTGTTGGCTGTTTGTTGTGTGTGGTAAATGATCAGCCCCGGGCTTCAGTTTTTATGTCTTTCTTTGGCATTCAGTTTCCACTTGTAAGTGTGTGTGTGCGTGAAGAGAAGTGTGGTGTGTGAAGCAGTTGTGCAGCTTCACATCATTAACACTTTGGTAAGTCTGTCAGAGTCGTGAGGCTGTTAAAGAAGTTCACAGGTGTGAAAACTGTTTGGCGGAGGGGTTTCTCTTTAATTATGCTGAATCTCATTTAACAGCAGCTCATCTATCTATCTATCTATCTATCTATCTATCTATCTATCTATCTATCTATCTATCTATCTATCTATCTATCTATCTATCTATCTATCTATCTATCTATCTATCTATCTATCTATCTATCTATCTATCTATCTATCTATCTATCTATCTATCTATCTATCTATCTATCTATCTATCGGTCTATCTATCTTATCTATCTGTCTGTCTGTCTGTCTGTCTGTCTGTCTGTCTGTCTGTCTGTCTGTCTGTCTGTCTGTCTGTCTGTCTCTCTATCTATCTATCTATCTATCTATCTATCTATCTATCTATCTATCTATCTATCTATCTATCTATCGATTGGTCTGTCTGTCTGTCTGTCCGTCTATCTATCTATGATCTATCTATCTGTTTGATCTGTCTGTCTGTCTGTCTGTCTGTCTGTCTGTCTGTCTGTCTGTCTGTCTGTCTGTCTATCTATCTATCTATCTATCTATCTATCTATCTATCTATCTATCTATCTATCTATCTATCTGTCTGTCTGTCTGTCTGTCTGTCTGTCTGTCTGTCTGTCTGTCTGTCTATCTATCTATGATCTATCTATCTGTTAGATCTGTCTGTCTCCTCCGTCCATCCTTCCATCTGTCTATCTATCTATCCATTCATCCATCCGTCCGTCCGTCCGTCCGTCTATCTATCTATCTATCTATCTATCTATCTATCTATCTATCTATCTATCTATCTATCTATCTATCTACCTATCTACCTATCTATCTATCTATCTATCTATCTATCTATCTATCTATCTATCTATCTATCTATCTATCTATCTATCTATCTATCTATCTATCTATCGATCGATCGGTCTGTCTGTCTGTCTGTCCGTCTATCTATCTATGATCTATCTATCTGTTTGATCTGTCTGTCTGTCTGTCTGTCTATATATCTATCTATCTATGTATCTATCTATTTATCTATCTATCTATCTATCTATCTATCTATCTATCTATCTATCTATCTATCTATCTATCTATCTATCTATCTATCTATCTATCTATCTATCTATCTATCTATCGATCGATCGGTCTGTCTGTCTGTCTGTCCGTCTATCTATCTATGATCTATCTATCTGTTTGATCTGTCTGTCTGTCTGTCTGTCTATATATCTATCTATCTATGTATCTATCTATTTATCTATCTATCTATCTATCTATCTATCTATCTATCTATCTATCTATCTATCTATCTATCTATCTATCTGTCTGTCTGTCTGTCTGTCTATCTATCTATGATCTATCTATCTGTTTGATCTGTCTGTCAGTCTATCTGTCTGTCTCCTCCGTCCATCCTTCCATCTGTCTATCTATCCATTCATCCATCCATCCGTCCGTCCGTCCGTCCGTCCGTCCGTCCGTCCACCCATCCATCCATCATCTATCTATCTATCTATCTATCTATCTATCTATCTATCTATCTATCTATCTATCTATCTATCTATCTATCTATCTATCTATCTATCTATCTATCTATCTATCTATCTATCTATCTATCAAACGTGTTCATGAGTATTTGAAAACTTATATGTGATCCAACACATAACAAAATCCAAAACAAACCAAATGACAAGAAATGTTCTCTCAGAAAACACTTTCTTTTCTTTACATAATTGTGTTTACAGTAACCAAACTTACATCATGCCCACATAGTTCATCTACAATAACAATATTTTCATATCCATTCCATGCAGCCTCAAATAATGGTCGGCTAAATGAAAAACACAGCACCTCTGGATGTAAGCACCTCCCCTTTAAACACTACTGCTCTCTCTCTCCCTACTCACTCACTCACTAGCAGACGCGTTCAGGCGAGCTTTACTGTTCTTCTCATATTCTTCTCATATAGTGAACACACACTCTTCATCACATTATTGGCGCGTGTCTTTTTGTCCTCGTGGAATATTTTAACATTGGGAACTGCGTCTGAACTTACACGACAAATTAACGCTGAAAAACGTAAGTATTACCACAAATTGGCTTCATCTGCGAGGTTTAATTTGGTGTAAAATCATGTTCAGTCATAAATTAGACGAACTGTTTATGGTGTCAGCTGTAAAATGTTTAACGTTAAATGACTTAAGTTCGACCGTTGATCACGTTTAGACGCGCGTTCACGGTTAGTTTACAGGAGAAGTTCTCAGTTGTTATCTTACCGAGTTAACGTTACTCAATTTAATGTTTTGCTTACTCGAGATTTCGTGTCAATACTGATGTTTTATGTTATTTTTTCTTCTGACGGTGGAGCAGAGGTGTCTTTTTGTGCGCATAACAAGCACGTGCTAAACCTCTAGTTTGTTTGCTTTTGTTCTTAAGCAGCTTGTTGCAGCTGCTCTTTTTCGCAATGTAGTCTCACTATCTATCAATGTAGAGTATCTATCTATCTATCTATCTATCTATCTATCTATCTATCTATCTATCTGTCTGTCTGTCTGTCTGTCTGTCTGTCTGTCTCAAATAGTAATCTGACAGGTCTTTGGGTATTTTATTGATCATAAGACTGTGCATGCATGTATACTGACAACACTTCAGACTTAATAATGTTGGTATCAATAGATAAATCATTGCTTTTCAATCTTTTATTTGAGTACATTTATCTCATTTGTGATTATTTTTTTTTTTATGTTCAGTTGTTGCAGAGGTGCTGAATACCTCAAGTTTGATGTCATCCATGGACCCCCTATAATTCCAGTATACAGTATTTTCAAAGCTCGTCCTTGTTTGAGGAGCACATCTGTGCCTTTGAACTGAACTAGGATGAATTCAGTACAAGGCATTCTGTTTAAATTTAGGATAAACATCTAATTTTGTCCGTAATTAAGCTTCCTGACCTTAGATTATAGGTCATTATTGGACACGTAGAGTCTTTGTGTCCTTCCAAAGAGAACAGAATGGCTAAGTGGTTAAAGGACTATTTAAGTTTTGGGAGCAAACGAGTTCCCCCGCAACCTCCGAAGCCTGATTACACGGAGAGTGAGATCTTGAAGGCGTATCGTGCCCAGAAGAATCTAGACTTTGAAGACCCTTATGAAGACTTTGAGAACAGAGGTAGAAATGACAACGGGTCGAACGAAGTGTCTCACACAGGCTTCGGTTCTCCCATGAAATCCTCAAGTTTGGATATCAAAGTTGTTTCACACCGAAGCATCGACTCATAAAGGTGGATTCACAGGACCTGGGACGGAGCAAGATTCTTCTGAGCTCTGTGTCTTTAGAGGAACCGACAGATCCGGTGAGTTGATGAATCAATTGGCAGTTGTTTAATGAGTTTTGGATTATTTGTGATGGATGAATAACTGAAGTCTGACCATCGAAAGAACCACGATGAACTAAAAAGCCCACACATTTTTCATTTTTTTTTATTTTGAAAAGTTTTTGTGAACAGATAACAGTGATGTCATAACAATCCTCATTTACACTGATCCATGAAAAGATAAAAAAAAACTGTAGTGTGCATGCCAGGCCAATAGGTGGCCAAGTCACTTTTTAAAAAAGTCCTATGGTCTTGCGCACATTTTGTCCTGTAATCCACCATTGTTATTTTGGTTTTCAAATGGCCATTCATGATTATCCGCTTGTTAAGTCGTGATGTATGAAATACTGTTTCCGGGTCCAAGTCGCTACTCATTTGATTTGAGAAAATATTCGTTCATGACCACTTTTTCGTCATATCACACATTAAAGTGAATTTTATATAAAATCATAGTGTACACAACAGTCTCTGGACTCATCTTAGGCATCAATATTTTAACAATTTATAAAAAATTTATCACTTTCTGGCCATCGAATATTAGGCACGGATATTTATATTGCGATTGTGATTTTCGAAAGTATTACAATGCTTTGTAAACGTTTATTATTGTTGAGTTTCCCCATACAGTTTGATTTAACGCTTGGACCCTGAAGCCGGTTCGTGTGACGTCACCCTTAACAAGTGGATAGACACTAACAGGTTACTGTTTTCAAAAATTCTTTTTTTTTATACACCGATAATCATGGTATAATTTTCCAGAAAATAAATTTTATGTCCCATTTTCAAAAGTTGCGGTTCAAAGTTTTCCTTTTTGTGTTTAGTTGTTTGTTTTTTAAAATGAAGCTTGATTTGGTTAAATATCTTAATGTGTGTTTTTAAATTATGATATCATAATAAAAATAAGAGTTTATTATTATTATTAAAAAAAGATTTAACACTTTTTAAAGACTTATAATTTTTAGTAAAATTAAAGATTTAGTCAAATTAAAAAATGGTATAAATTATTCTTTGCTTGGTGCAATTATGGCATGCTAATTTTCACTTTTTAAACTGTTAAACATTTATTTTTTGCAGGAAAATCACAGGTAGCTTTTAAAGCTTTAAAATGTTCTCAACAGCTGGTTTATAATTGTTTCTAAAAACAATTAAAACTGGCATTGCAATGTTTTGTGATTTTTAAATAGTGGTTACATATAGTCACATCACGAGCAGTGTTGAGCCTGGATTATAATTTATCATTTCGCAAGTGTTTTTGGAGACCTGTGACCATGTGAGGGTTTTAAAAGCATTCAGGCCTAAGAAATTGTACAATTTGTAACAAATTAATAACATTTAAATTAATAAATTAAAAATGTTTTGAACGTTTATAAAATGTAGACCATGCAGTATTATTTTACATTTGATTATTGTATTTCTGTATACCTAAATACAGTTTGACTCATCGGAAAACAATCGAACACTGTTTGTTTAATTGGTATATTTTTCTATATTGAATTGCTCTACGCTTGGTAGATTGTTTCTTGTATTTAATGCATGTGTACTCCCCTACAGGATCATGGCAATCAATTCAAATTGTATTCATATCGCAACATACGTTTCAGATATATATATATATATATATATATATATATATATATATATATATATATATATATATATATATATATATATATATATATATATATATTGTGATTATGATTGAATATAATTATGAATTTATTTTCCTGAGACAATTTAACTCTATTTGGGAAGAATTTCTAATATTACATTGATTCGGAGTGTATATGCGTAAAGTAAAAGAAATGACAATCGTAAATTAATACATGATCAGAACAAACATATACACACACAAATGAAAAAAGACATTGCTTTAGTGTTTTCTAAAGAGCGAAATAGTATTGAGGTACTGCAATAAAATAATCAAATGCAAAATAACACCACATACAGTAGTCAACATTTGAAGTGGATCAAAACCACCACAAAAATCCAAGTTGTCCTAAAACAACTTTTTTGATCCACTTCATATGTCGACCACTGTATCTTCGTTGTATGAATAAATACAACTAATCTTTGTTGAAGCTACAAATTTGATAATTTCTTATGCCCAAATGGTTTAAATTATCATTATAATCCCAACTCAGCATTGAAGATACGGCGATGTAACTATTGCAGATTCGCACATTACGATATTGATGCTGAAACTATATATTGTGCAGCCCTAGTTACTCATG
The DNA here is from genome assembly GCA_903798195.1 of Danio kyathit. Taxonomy (NCBI): domain Eukaryota; kingdom Metazoa; phylum Chordata; class Actinopteri; order Cypriniformes; family Danionidae; genus Danio; species Danio kyathit. Next base: position 29,217,413 of record LR812540.1, read on the forward strand.
GGGCTGGGCGATATGGCAAAATGCTGTCTCGATAATTATTTTCCACATTGAACGATAACGATATATATATTTTGATATAAGTTGTTAATGCTTCCAGATTTAAAAGAGTACCCAACAATGACTGAAGCAACAAAAATTAGAAAGTCCATTAAATGGCATAACACATTTTCAGCCGATAAATTAATAATGATGTATATATATATATATATATATATATATATATATATATAGATATATATATATATATATACTGTACATTTACACTTACTACTTTTTGAAATGCTAAATAGCCATAAATCTAAGGCATCTGACGATACCTGAATCCGTCAGGTCATGAAATGCATAAAGCAAACTGTCAAACAAGTGATTTGCGGTGTGAAACAATCTTTCATGTAAACCCTCTGTTAACCCTGCATTAGATTTCGTGTCTCGGAGCACCGTAGGTGTCAAAACCCCTTGATCCACCACAGCTGAAGCTCTTGAATAATACATACAGTTTAGTTAGGCTGCTAGGAATGGGGCATCCCATAGAGAATACTCACAAGAGCCAGATAGGTTTTCCTGTGATCAGACAATTGAGTAGAGACCCAATACTGGCAGACAGTAAAAATATCTACACACACACACACACACATATGGACAGACAGTGGAGGCTCATCGATTGTAATCAGTAACAGTGATGAGCGAACTGATTGGTTGGTTTTAAGGAATGATCCTGCCAATGCCACGCCATTGATTTAAATCCCAATTTAACGGCAACCCTCTAAGTGCATTGTCTTGCGAGCACCGTTACGCATCATTCCCTGTTAGCCTTCATTAATTTCCACAGTAATCCTAATTAAGTTTTTATAGCATTCCTAATGAACATTTTCAGATTTATTGTTCCTCCTTTTCTTGTTAAAGATCAGCCAGACAATGGCCGATTTGCCTGTTGGGAAATCGGGAGGTTGTTGCATGCTGTGGTTTGTAGTCTGAATGGTGCCGCATGGAGCCGTTGGCTAAAGCACGCGTTTGAGAGACCATATGGCCATCTTTGTAATTGTCCCAGTGCCAGATGAATGAGGGCTTCCTCTCAGATCTGGTTTTGGAGACAAACGCACCTCCAAACACCCTCATCAACACTTATTTCTCACAGCCTCCTGCTGCTTCATGGGGGAAGGTTGCACGTCTTTGCGAGTTTGCTAGTTGTCTCGCGCTGAGTGAGGTGTTGTTGCTGAATGTACACATGTGGGGAAAATATGTGAAGACACTAGGGCTGAATATAGATTATACTGAAATATAACTTTTTTTCTTAAAGCTTGATTTGGGAAAATATCCATTTATTTCTTTTATTTTTAGTAATAATAATAATAATAATGATGACAGCTTTTGTTATCTTTTATTGTAACATTTGTAAATGTAGTATTTAAGAAAAATGCTATAAATATAACTTTAGTTTACGGCACAATTAAAGTCCTCTTAATTTTCGCCTCAGGAACGCTTCTCCTTTGTATTATTATTCCCTGCATGGAATTTGTACTCATTATAAATTTGTAGGACCTGGTAATTTCCGTAATGTAAAAAATGTAGACGTGCATAATCATGGAATTAATCGCTGCATGATATTGGAAAAAACTGACATTGCGATAGTTTGTTTTTCTGTGATGTATATTGGGATATGAATATAATTTCACAAGATGACTATTTTGGATAGAAGTCATAATTGTTACATTGATTGAGATGATTTTGTACAAGAGTGCATCTGCATAAAATATACAAAATAAAATAAACAAATTAAAGCCCAGATTGCATGTTCTTCTCGTGTTGGCATGGATTTTCTCTGGGTGCTGCAGTTTCCTCCACAGTCCAAAGACATGCACTATAGGTGAATTGAAGAAGCTAAATTGGCCGTAGTGTATGTGTGTGAATGCGAGAGTGTATGGGTGTTTCCCAGTGCTGGGTTGTGGCTGGTAGGTCATTGGCTGCGTAAAACATATGCTGGATAAGTTGAGGTTCATTCCGCTGTGGTGACCCCTGATTAATAAAGGGACTATGCTGAAGGAAAATGAATGAATAAAGAACAGATGAAGAAAATAGAACAAAGATAAAAATGAAATAAACAGTGCTTTATGGTTTTCAGTGGAGTCGGACTCTATTCAGGTACAGAAATTCAATTATCAGATCTAAAATACAACTGTAGTCTTCATTGTATAAATAATTCAACACAATTCATATTTTTTTAAGTGACAAACTTAATTTTAAAGTCAAACTACCACTTATTGTGCGCAAATGGTTTATATTTGCTTGAAATCTTAGAGACACAGGCCTTAAAAACAGATTCAAATAAAAATATTTCATGCTATTAGATTAAAGTTGCCATGAACTGTGGTTGCTGGTTAATTATAATCCCTATTTGACATTGCAGATCTTGCGATGTGAGTATTGCAGATTTGCACATTGCGATATTGATGCTGAAATGATATATTGTGCAATTCTAGTTAAAGAAAATTATCTGTGTAAAACAGAATGCAATGGAATTTGACAAATTTTAAAAGAGCAAATCAAAAGTATTTATTAGTGGTGTAAGGGATCACAAATCTCATGGTTCGGATCACACTATGATTTTTGAGTCACAGATTGGACCATTTTTCGGATCAGCAAAAAAGGGAGGAGACATTGTCATTTGCTTTGCATTTATACCAAATATTACTGCATAAACCATTGGTTTTAACAAACAGAACTTAGAACCTGTAATTTTAATAAAAATAAAAATCAAGAAAGAACCAGCTGAAAAAAAAGGAAAATATTCGATACGAAAAATGATCTTTGCTACTGTTGCTGATAATGCTAAATATAGAAATCTAACATCTTGTAAAACATATCATATTTTTTTTAAATGAATGATTCAACAATTCACACATAAAACTTCATGTTTCATTATAGATGTATCATTTTTGAAAACCTATTCAGTGATGTAATTTTGATGGTTGTTTGTTGCCACCTATTGGTTACACAATGTAATTACTACAACAGTAACATCAAGTTCCATTAAACAGTGATTTTAATCTTTACCATAAACATCAGTGTTTATATCTGAACTATAAACTGTTCTCCCAGTACTTCTGTGTTATTTGACTATTTGTAACTAAATGAAAAAGTGTGAAAACTGAATCATTCTCGATCAAACGCATATTTGAATGTAGCGCTTCAAAGGATTAATAAACATTTGCAAATCATTATCATTTATGATTCATGTTGCGCAGGTTTGAGTTGAGATCACGCTCTTTTAATGTTTAATTGTACAGATTTACACTGAAAGCATTAATGCAGGCTAAACAAACAGTGACAGAAAACCCCTTTAATTAATAACCTAAGAAAGCTCTTAGGTAGGTCCCACCAATTTTTTCCATCATCATTATATTTTACAGGGAAGCCAAAATGCTTTTATACACGTGATTTGAATGACGCGGAAGGCGATCTCTCTCTCTCAATTGTTATAAATGTTGCATTAACCTACGAATTCAAAAAAGTTATTAATCTGCGAGTAATGTACAATCTGAACTGCCGGTTGATCCATGATCCGTTACACCCCTAGTATTTATGATTGAATTACAGTGCAAAAAGACTATTTATATATGAAGTGTTTGTAACCACTACCATTTCTTCCATTTTTAAAAACATTTTAAGAAAAGACTAAAAAAATTCACTCAAACACTGAAAACACCAGATTTTGAGCTGATCGGGTGTAAAAGAAGACCGTGCTTTGCTTCACTCATGCACCGCAAATATTTGTGAAAATAAATCTCAAGTTTCCCAAAGCTTTTATGATTTGATAATCTTATTATTCTCAATTACTTTTTAAAGCTGTAGAAGACGCTAAAGTGCAAAACCATGAACACAAAACTCAATATATGCACAAAGTACAAAAAATTGCTACAACTGAAAGTAACAGCTTCCATTGGATGTACGGATGGACTGATAAATGATATTATATCAAATCACGATAAGATTTATGTCAATAACCATGATGCGCTCTAGACCTGAGATTCCCAAAGTAGTGCCTGCAGGCCAAAGTTCCCCCATTAACTTTGATTTGGCCCGCCATACCATCTGAGAGGATGAGAGTAAGAATGATTGAGAGGGTCAGGCCATGTCTTTAACACAGAGATTGTCATTTCTAATTTGATGTAACCTTGTATGTTTGTTTTATTGCAGAGCTACAAAAAAGCTAACTAAAATTAAATATTTAATTTAAATGTTGTAAATGAATCTGATTTTTTAAAATGTAAATACTGTCACTCAACGGATAGAAGACTATGCAGAAGTCATCTGTGAACAAATCAAGGCAAAAACTAGTGTAATTAGTTAATATAAAGCTATGTTTTATAGTCTATTTTTGAATATTATTGAATAAGTTAGGAAATTACCTATGGCAGCTATATTAACTTTGACCCACTAGCCTCAATCAAGTTCGTTTAGACACCCCTGCTCTAGACTTTTTTACTCCATATGATATTGATATTAGAGATTTACCGAATTTTTGGCCACCGAAAATTTATTGGCCGAAAATATATTGTGCCATTTAATGGATCCTCTAATTTTGTTGCTTCAGTCGTTGTTGGGTACTCTTTTTAAATCTGGAAGCATTACCAACTTATATCGAAATATATATTGTTATCGTTCAATATGGAAAATGATTTTGGAGATTGCATTTTTGCCATATCACTCAGCCCTAATTTGATGCTTATTTCAGTTGGTAATTTTGGAGCTTGTTGTTTTGTCACAGCACCCATGTATGACCAAAATCTTTAATAAGATGAGATGCATTTAGATTGAAAATGAAATGTTTTTTTTTCCTGCACAATTATGTAAAATTATTTCCGTTCATTCATCCTTAAGCACACTGAGATAATCTTCAATTTGTTGCATGGAATAAAAGGATTTCTTGTTTTCCCTCTCTCCTGGATGGAGATTATCACAAGACTTTATATATATATATCTATATATATATATATATATATATATATATATATATATATATATATATATATATATATATATATATATATTTTTTTTTTTTTATTGCTTCAGGTGGTTCCATCAGCTCCAGTTATGGGCGATACTGACTATTCTGACCCATTCGATGTTCGTTTGGACCGCGTCCAGAATCCGCCCAGGGCCAGATCACTCCTGAGAACAACGGCTACATGGAGCCCTATGAGGCCCAGAAAGTGATAACAGGTCAGTTCTGCTGCTTTTCTTTTGCAGTGTATTTCCATGCCCCAGGGGGAGACTGCTGTGCCCTTTGAGTCGACTGGAGAGAATGAAGTATGAGTTTTATGAGTGTGTCTTTTTCAGACACTGTCAGTCATGCAGTGACTCATTGCTGATTCTTTCCTAGAGTCTCACAGATTACAGCTTTGCGCTCTGGAAATCTGCTCCATTGTTTTATTTCTTCCAAACATTTTACCTTTGCTTAATTCACTTGCTGGTTCGAAAGACACAATCGCCATTTCAAAACCTAGACTGCATTTTAAGACACATTTCGTTAGATACCTCATACTGTAGTGAAATCTTAAAGGGATAGTTCACCCAAAAATGAAAATTTAGCACACACCTTTCTGAATTTCTTTGTTTTTGTTGAGCACAAAAGAAAACATCTTGAAGAATGTTGGTAACCATTGACTTCCATAGTAGAAAAAAAGTTACTGTCGATGGCTACTAGGTATTAATATCCACTAAAGTTTCTTGTTTTAACAGTGCTATCAAGTATAAATGAATCACAATAATGTGTAACATTTCTGTACATAACAAAATAAAAGCAAAGGTTTATTCAGCTAATGGTAACTGCTGACCTCCAAAAAACAATTTTAAAGAAAAACATAGGATATTCCTTAGGGAGTTCATGGCAAATTTATTTTCCAAGTCAACGTCATGACTCCACTTTAATGGTCATGTCTCTGCAATCTAATGGATTGTGGGATGACTGTAAACGATATATATGATGCTGCCTTACAGGGATAGCTAATCCAAAAAGGAAATTTTCATTTACTCAACCCACATTTGTTCCACATCAATCCATCCATCCGTCCGTCTGTCTATCTGTCTATCTATCTATCTGAGTGTTCATTCATTCATCTGCCAAACAATCTATTTATTTATCCTTTAGATTTTTTATCTGTTCTTTCATCTAGCTACACCTTTCCATACATCTATCTGTCCGTCCGGTCCATCATCCGAGTGTCCATCCATCCATCCATCCAAGTGTCCATCCGAGTGTCCATCCATCCATCCATCCATCCATCCATCCGAGTGTCCTTCTATCCATCCAAGTCTCCAGCCATCCATCCATCCGAGTGTCCATCCATCCGTCCGAGTGTCCTTACATCCATCTGTCCTTACATCCATCCATCTAACCGAGTGCCCATCCATCTATCCATCCATCCATCCATCCATCTGAGTGTCCTTCCATCCATCCATCCGAGTGTCCATCCATCCATCCGAGTGTCCTTCCATCCATCTGTCCTTACATCCATCCATCTAACCGGGTGTCCATCCATATATCCATCCATCCATCTATCTGAGTGTTCTTCCATCCATCCATCCATCCATCCATCCATCCATCCGAGTGTCCTTCCATCCATCCATCCATCCGAGTGTCCATCCATCCATCCATCCATTCAAGTGTCCTTCCGTCCATCCATCTATCCGCGTGTCCATCCATTCATCCATCCATCCATCCGAGTGTCCTTCCATCCATTCATCCGAGTGTCCATCCATCCATCCGAGTGTCCTTCTATCCATCTGAGTGTCCATCCATCCATCCATCCATCTATCCGAGTGTCCGTCCATCCGAGTGTCCATCCATCCATCCATTTGAGTGTCCATCCATCCTAGTGTCCATCCATCTATCCGAGTGTCCATCCATCCAAGTCTCCATCCGAGTGTCCTTCCATCCATCCATCCAAGTGTCCATCCGAGTGTCCTTCCATCCATCCATCCATCCATCCGAGTGTCCATCCATCCATCCGAGTGTCCTTCTATCCATCTGAGTGTCCATCCATCCATCCATCCATCTATCCGAGTGTCCGTCCATCCGAGTGTCCATCCATCCATCCATTTGAGTGTCCATCCATCCTAGTGTCCATCCATCTATCCGAGTGTCCATCCATCCAAGTCTCCATCCGAGTTTCCTTCCATCCATCCATCCAAGTGTCCATCCGAGTGTCCTTCCATCCATCCATCCATCCGAGTGTCCTTCCATCCATCCATCCATCCATCCGAGTGTCCCTCCATCCATCCATCCATCCATCCATCCATCCGAGTGTCCATTCATCCGAGTGTCCTTCCATCCATCCATCCATCCATCTGAGTGTCCTTTCATCCATCCATTCATCCATCCATCCATCCATCCATCCATCCATCCATCTATCCGAGTGTCCATCCATCCGTCCATCTATCTATCCATCCAAGTGTCCATCCATCCTCCAAACTATTAATTTATCCATCAGATTTTTTATGTTTTTCCATCTATCTTCCATCTATCCTTCCATCCATCCATCCATCCATCCGAGTGTCCTTCCATCCATCCATCCATCCATCCATCCGAGTGTCCCTCCATCCATCCATCCATCCATCCATCCGAGTGTCCATTCATCCGAGTGTCCTTCCATCCATCCATCCATCCATCTGAGTGTCCTTTCATCCATCCATCCATCCATCCATCCATCCATCCATCCGAGTGTCCATCCATCCATCCGAGTGTCCTTCCATCCATCTGTCCTTACATCCATCCATCTAACCGGGTGTCCATCCATATATCCATCCATCCATCTATCTGAGTGTTCTTCCATCCATCCATCCATCCATCCATCCATCCATCCATCCATCCATCCGAGTGTCCTTCCATCCATCCATCCATCCATCCGAGTGTCCATCCATCCATCCATCCATTCAAGTGTCCTTCCGTCCATCCATCTATCCGCGTGTCCATCCATCATTCATCCATCCATCCATCCGAGTGTCCTTCCATCCATTCATCCGAGTGTCCATCCATCCATCCGAGTGTCCTTCTATCATCTGAGTGTCCATCCATCCATCCATCCATCTATCCGAGTGTCCGTCCATCCGAGTGTCCATCCATCCATCCATTTGAGTGTCCATCCATCCTAGTGTCCATCCATCTATCCGAGTGTCCATCCATCCAAGTCTCCATCCGAGTGTCCTTCCATCCATCCATCCAAGTGTCCATCCGAGTGTCCTTCCATCCATCCATCCATCCGAGTGTCCATCCATCCATCCGAGTGTCCTTCTATCCATCTGAGTGTCCATCCATCCATCCATCCATCTATCCGAGTGTCCGTCCATCCGAGTGTCCATCCATCCATCCATTTGTGTGTCCATCCATCCTAGTGTCCATCCATCTATCCGAGTGTCCATCCATCCAAGTCTCCATCCGAGTGTCCTTCCATCCATCCATCCAAGTGTCCATCCGAGTGTCCTTCCATCCATCCATCCATCCATCCGAGTGTCCTTCCATCCATCCATCCATCCATCCATCCATCCATCCATCCATCCATCCGAGTGTCCATTCATCCGAGTGTCCTTCCATCCATCCATCCATCCATCTGAGTGTCCTTTCATCCATCCATCCATCCATCCATCCATCCATCCATCCATCCATCCATCTATCCGAGTGTCCATCCATCCATCCGTCCATCTATCTATCCATCCAAGTGTCCATCCATCCTCCAAACTATTAATTTATCCATCAGATTTTTTATGTTTTTCCATCTATCTATCTACACATTTGTGTGGCCATCCATCGTGTATACTACACAGTCCAAGCTTGTTTGCCAGTGTGATCTCTCCATCTTATCATTGTCATTATTGATCTTCATTTCTGCTCGTCTTGTCCCAAAATCATCTTGGGCCATTTGAATTATCCTAGTGTGCTTTATGAAGTTATTTTTGGCAACTGAAACTGCATCTAGCAGTAATAAATGAGTGTGTCTAGAGCCTGCATCAGGTACTATGTCCACATTTCTTTAATATACACAGTTGTTTTCATCTTCCTGGATTGGAAAAATCTTTGTAAAAAATCTGTGGAAAAATATTTCTATACAGTTTTCTATCTATCTCCCTATGGATGTAAATCAAGCATTCAAGGAAAAACGTATTTGGTGGCATTGACAGGCGACACAAAGACATGGATTTAAATGTTATAATCATTTGGGTATAAAATGGGTACACACATTGGCAAAACATAAAATGGAAATCAGCTACATCATAGCTATATTTTAGCAATCAACAAACTGCAGAATAACTCGTTACGTTTTGAAACAGAGCTGAAATGCTATGCGTCCCTTAAAATATATTAGGGAATTGTGGCCCATTTTTTTCTCCACAGGACCCCAGCATCCACTTTAATTTCTCCTCAGACGCTCTTGCCTTCAAGGCAGCCTCATTTAATTTTCCATCCATCTCTACAGGTTAATCTCTTCTCTCATTCTCCATCAGCTCTCAGGTACGGGGGAATCTAGCAGCCCCTCTCTGGCGCGTCACAAACACTTACCATCAACACACTCACACACACACACACTTGTTCCCATTGCTCTCTCTCTCTCTCTCTCTGCTCTCTCGCTCCTCCACCTCGGGCTCCGTCCCTCAGGGCCTCCTCTTTGTCGCTATGGAGACGCCGGAGGAGCCCAATAGGAGCAGGATGTGTGAAGGTTAAAGTTTGTCTTTCTCTTGTTTCTTCTACGTCTTGAATTTTTCCTTTCTTGCTGGAGATTCGTCTTTGTCAGGTTAATTTCAGTTTGTTTCATGTCTGGTTTATTCTATGTATGATTGTTGTTTTTGTTTCAATATATATTTTCTACATTCAGGTCCGTTTGCGAATAAATTCAGTATACCGATATGAATTAAACTGTGCTGTTTGCTGTAAGCAGAGATTTGTGAGAGAATTCATTTTGAGGAAATCCTTTTAAAATTGTTCTCAAAAAATGACGTCTGCTGTTTGTTCAAACTACTTATTTAAAAAGACCTGAATCAACACAGTTGAGTTTTTTTTTTTCCGGAAACAACTTAATTGTTTTATGTTCAATCCACTTAAATTTGTAAAAACTAGTGAAATTTCTGCCTTAAAACTCGCTGATAGGTCACCTAATCTGCTCCTGCGTCAACAGCCACTTTCACACAGTGATACTGGTAAATATCCGGAAAGTTACCGGAACAATTTTACCAGTAAATTCAAAAAAGTCCGGACCCCTGTGTTGTTAATCTAACGTGAACACAACAATCCTATGAAAAAAATAATTTAAAGGCTGATGCCTTTTCATTTGCATGTTGTTGTTTTTTACTATTAAAAACTAAAAATTTTCTGTGGGTTATGGTTAAAATATCGTAATTCTAATAGTTTAATACAATTTATTTGACTTTTGGAAATCATCAAGCAACACCCTGTTATTGTCCCGCGATCCCACTGTCATTGTCCCACTTTAAATGGTCACGAAACACCAAAACAGATTTTTTGAGCTGTCTACAGTCATATATGTGTCCCACGATTTTATAAACACTATAAGGACACATATATTGCACTAAAAAGTGAAAATTGGTTGTTTTTGCGTTATTTTGAGCAAATTCGTTCTTCCGGATTGAAACGAATTTTTGAAGCTGCGTCACGGCCATGAGATATTTAGGTGTAAATCCAGCCGGAGAGTGGCTGTCTGTCTTTTCTAGGACGTTCTTACGTATCTGAGTGTGCAGTATTAATTCATGAGAAGACGTGCTTCAAACCAATCAGCGCACTCTATTGTGTATGACGTGAAACTTCATTAATATGCATGATAGCTCCGGAGACTGTTTACCAGTTTGCAGTGTTCAGACGGCAGAGAGACGCTACGTTGTGTTGCCAAAACAAGTGAAAGTACAAGAATTTCAAGACAAAATCGTAGGTGTTATTAGTGTGTTGCAACGAAGGTTTTGTTTTCATTTTCCCTTTATGAGAGAGCAGCTGGACTCACGTGTGGATAACAGTGCACGCGACACGCGACAGAAACGCGTTTGTAAGGAACATTTTTACCCGAGAGCTTTTTCTCATCTGGAAATGGTGAAATCCCGATTTGCCGCTTGTCTACTTTTAATAAAAAGACACAGCTCCAGTTTGATTGTCTGTCTACAGATTTGGTAAGTGTTTGCAGTGGACTGCCCTTTGTTTAAATGCTGCTCTCCGAGTGTAAACATGTAAACACAAACTATTCCCGTCATGCAGCATTTTCGCTGCAATTTGTGACAGGATAGTCTAGACACACACGGCTTTCTGACGCTACCTACCGAGTACATAAGTTACAGAGAAATGCGGAGGATTTTTTTCTCTTATTCGCCGTATCAAATCAGCCTCTGTGTGTTTGTTTTTCCTGTCAAACTTAGCGCGTGCCCAAATGTTAACTCCCTTCTATGCAAAATCTTACCCTCTTTCCCTCCCCCGACACTCCCACACTCCCAGAGCTGGACACGCCCAACTTTCCTGACTTTTTTCAAAAAAGAGGTGTGAAAACACCCTGCTGAGACAGGGGGTTTCGTGGCCCTTTAAGAACCACTGGTATAGCAGAAAATGTTTGTGGTTTTAAAAGCTTGACTTGAAACCGGTCATCATCCCATGCCTAGTAATGAGAGGTAAATATTGTGTGGAAGTGATGAAAACCAAACATTATGGACTGGGGATGCACAATATCAGTACCATATTGATTATTTGCTGAAATCAGAGATTTTATTTTATGGTATTGGTTGACAGGGATAGATGGTTACTTGAGAATGACAGTATTGTTAGTGTTAAGTAAATATATTTAAAAAATAATTTCTGTCAATTGAAGTAGAGCTGAAATAAAATGTTATATAACTGAAAAATGAAATTATAAACTTTATTTCAGTTAGTTTCCAAGAAAATATTTTACATTAATTTAAAGTTCTAAATGTACAGCAACTGAAATAAGTAATACATCTAAATATTAAAACAAATAAAAACTTTAAGCAAAAAAAAAAAAAAAAAAAAAAATGAAAATGAAATGAAAATTCAAATTCAAATGAAAACCAAAAATACAAGCTAATTAAAAAATAATACTAACTAATATTTAGATTTTAATTTATAGTTTTTATAACGTCGGAATTTTATAAAAATTGAACGTTTTTGTCATATACCAAAAACTAGCCATTTTTGAAATGTATATTTAAAAGGGATAGCTTATGGTAGATTTACTTTAACTAAAATTAAATACATTTATTCCATGTGCTTATTTTAAATCGATTAGAATTTGTACTGGTAACATTTAAAAAGATAGATTTTTAATTTTAATTTATTTTGTTATAATTTTCTGTTTAATTTTGGCAAAATAGTTTCGAATTTTAGTACCATCAGCAATCGATTAGTTAGTTATCATTTAATTGGTATTAGCCAAAGCTTTAACACCTGTGCCACTTAACACACACATTAACTTTAGATTCTTCTTCTGTTTCAAGACAGAATAGCAAGATAAAATATAAGCTTAATATTTGTCAGAAACATGAGAGAGTGGCAAGTGTTGGCAGACTGTTTTGTAGTTTCATTTCATATAGCCTTTTAACCGACTGTTATTTTTGCTGAAAAGCCCTTGAAGGTCATTCAGACGTCCTGTTGTTTGGTGCTTGTCGTTGAAGAGGTATGATAATGGAAATGAAAATGCCCATCGGTAGAGATGAGAGACCCTGGTCCTTCAGATTGGGCCCGATCTACACACACACACGCGCGCACACATATATATCCCTCTCTCTTTAAGCCCTTCCGTATGAAACCGGCAAGCTGTGCAAACACAATTTGTCTCTCCTTCAGATTCATACCCCACCACTCTCTTCACCAGACATTTTCATAATTAATGTGGCCCCGGCGAAGAAGCCCAGCTGTGGAGCCCAGGGAACATATCGATTTATTGTTGTGTCTTGATTTAACAGCACCGCCTGTCTCGCGCTGTTTTAATAAACACACGCCTCTGTGAAAATCTTTCTAGAAGATGCTTGAATCTGCTTGCAAAGCCAACTGCTCGTCTCACAGCAGTTTTTGGAACATCAGCAAGTTTGTTCCTCTTTGAAGCTTATTCTGATCATGAACTAATCAGTTGCATATGAAGTAATGTGACACACTGGTCCGGACTGACTGTTCCTATCTTTTTTTTTTTTGGATATTAAGTTTCATGTAGGGTGTGATGGAGCCGTTTGTGAATACGAGACCCCTGCTCTTAAAGGATCACTTCACGTTTTTGAAAATAGGCTCATTTTAGAAGTCCCTTAGATTAAACAGTTTTTATTTAATTAAGCTGATCTACGGATCTAGCGGAAGAACTTTTAGCATAGTATAAATCATTGAATTGGATTAGACCATTAGCATCTCACTCAAAAGTGTAAAAAAAGTACTTTTTCCTATTTAAAACTTATCTTTTCTATAGATACATTTGGTACTAAGACTGACGGAAAATGAAAAGTTGCTATTTTTTAGGCTCATACGGCTAAAGCCATGGTCGCACTAGATTTTGAGCTTGGGAATTTCTCTTGTGTGGCGCTACGAAAAAGTGCAGGATAAAACAAAACAATTTGACAGTTGGTAAAGTGAGCGATTGCTCCATATTTTAAATTTCAGTACATAGAGATCATGTTTTTGATCTTTAATTGGTCTCACGCAATCACGTAATGTGATTTTGCAGGTCAGAGTTTACCAAGCTTGAAGTTTGGAGCGCAGCGACATGCAAAACTTGTTGCACGAGCTTGTGTTTCCGGTCTGTTGCATTCGCATGCATGTGAATGAAGTCTATGGAACGAAAAGTACAGTGTGAAAGCAGCTTTAAGAACTATACTCTCTATTCTGACTTAATAATTAAGGAGATTTGTTGCCATGGCTTTAGCATGTCACCAGCTACAGTAGCTAACTAGTAAACACAGCTGCATAATATCATTGTGCCGCCTTCATTACCAGTCGTTATTAAAATTGCCCATTAACATTTAATTGGTGCTGTTGGCCAGTTTCTTAAAGAGGTGGTCTAGAGTGTTTTTTTTTTAAAGCTTGGTTGTCTTTTATAGGGTGCAAAACAATGTGTGCTTGTGCTTCATTTGTAAAAAATAACCTTATTTTTACAAACACCTTACCTTAATTTTATACTGCTACTCAGCTAACATGAAAACGTCTATCATATTTCTTGGTTCCTACCAAGGCCTGCCCTTAACGGGCTCTGATTGGACAGCTAACCTAATGTGTTGATTTTTGGATCGGCTCCATATCACCAGGAAACACACCTCTTACTCAAATAGTCCTCGCTGCAGCCGGTAGCGCAGTGATGTCATGTATTGTATAAACACTACGTCACGTACATTGAAGAGCTCATGCGCAACATGACGTACTGCATGGCTGTGTCTGAAATCGCATAATTGCATATTAGAACCTATCCTCTGATTTACACTCTGGAGCTGAAGGTGGTGGTAATGCACCAAAATGCGTGATGCCAACCATCGTAAAAATACAAGAAGAAGTAGACGTTGCAACCATAGGCTGCTTCCAAAATCGCATACTTCCATACTAGTACGCTAAAAATAGTATGTAAGCCGAGTAATATGTCCGAATTCATAGAATTCGAAAAACATCATGTGAGAAGTACCCAAATGACCTACTATCGGCGAGATTCTGAAGTGTGCATCCGATGCACGCTACGCTATCCCACGATGCACTGTGAGAGAATTCTTAAATAAGAGTGAAGCGACACAACTGACGCGGATAGGTCACGGTATCATAACAAAATGAAAGACGTAGTGCATCCGAGTTCCATTCATACTACTCACATTAATACTACATAGAACGTGCTTTTCTAACAGTCGAGTAGTAAATTCAAATGCATTACCTACTGAGTAGTAGGCGATTTCGGACGCAGCCATAGGCGTCTATTATAATGTCAATTTTGTAACCCGCAAGCTAACTGTGATGGTTGGATTTAGGGTTGAGGTATGTGTAGACTGTAATAACACACACTGTAATGTGTAATTTAATAAATAATACAAATAATTCTAATTTCTAGCGTCAACTGGTACAACATGAGTGTCCATGTAATGGCGCATTCATTCATGAAATAAAAATACTACAGGAGAGTCGCTGCGCATGCACGCTAACACATACGTGACGTCGACATACATGACGTTGACATACGTTTTGTCACCATGCTACAGGCCGCAGTAAAGGTGTCTCCTCTTACTAGCAATTCTGCATTTACTGTAAACTTTTGGTCATGCCTGATCTAAAATTTGACAAGTGTCTTTCATATATATATATACGGGTTATAAACGTGTACAGTTGAAGTCAGAATTATTAGCCCCCCTTTGATTTATTTATTTATTTTTAAATATTTCCCAAATTATCCAGGAGCAAGGAAATTTTCACAGTATGTCTGATAATATTTTTTCATCTGGAGAAAGTCTTATTTGTTTTATTTCGGCTAGAATAAAAGCAGTTTTAATTTTTTTAAAACCATTTTAAGGTCAAAATTATTAGCCCCTTTAAGCTATATTTGATTTCGATAGTCTACAGAACAAACCATCGTTATACAACGACTTGCCTAATTACCCGAACCTGCCTAGTTAGCCTAATGAACCTAGTTCAGCCTTTAAATGTTATTTTAAGCTGTATAGAAGTGTCTTGAAAAATATCTAGTTAAATATTATGTATTATCATGGCAAAGATAAAATAAATCAGTTATTAGAAATGAGTTATTAAAACTATCATGTTTAGAAATGTGTTGAAAAAATCTTCTCTCCGTTAAACAGAAATTGGTGAAAAAATAAACTGGGGCTCATAATTCAGGGGGGCTAATAATTCTGACTTCAACTGTAAGTAATATGATAGTATCACATCTTTTGCAAACTCAAGTTCATTATTATTATTTTTTATTATTATTTATAAGTTCATTGTGATTTTTAAATACCCAGAGGTTTGAAGAATCCACTCAATGGCACACAAAATGCATTTTATTAAAAAATAAGTAAAAACGTTTCAGTATCGATTGAAAGCGGAGTTGGTATTTTTGATAACTTTAGATTTAATCATCACAAACCATCATCATTTACTTCTCCTTAACTTCAGTTTTTGTTCTGTTGAACATTAAAGAAGTTAGTTGAAAATCGGTAACCATTGACTTATCAGGAAAAACAAATACTGGTTCTCAATTAGTTTGTGTTCAACAGAAGAAAAAAAAAACATGTTCTGTTGTGTTCAACAAAAGAAAAAAAATGGTTTGGAACAAGTCAAGGATGAGTAAATAAGGACAGAATTTTTATTTTTGGGTGAACTATCCCTTTAATACCAGGTGTAAATGGAGCCTAATATGCATTTTGTTTGATCAGATTTCAAATAGATGAGGCAGACACATTGCTCTGTACCTGGTGTTTTTATCTGTCTCATTGTTCTGCTTTTGACCACTTCTGTCCTCATTTTTTCATTAGCAGGGTCATATAGGCAAATAACTAAATGGCTGCTTTTTCATCTTTAAATCTAATGGATGAAATGCGCTAATAATAATGACAGGAGCATGTTTCGATACTGCTTTGATAGCTGCTGTGCCCTCAGCAATAAAGCTAAAATAATTGGGCGGTAACTTTTCTAAAGCTTCTTTTCTACTGCATGGTATGACTTGGTGTGGTTTGCTTTACTTTTTACTTATACACAGTGCAAACCCCACACATAGTTGTACTTCCCTGTTCCAAGCCGTACCATGCAGTGGAAACATGCCATGATGTATATCAGTGTTTATAAAAGCTGAAACTCATAGATGATAATACTTAGAGTTATTTACCAATCACAACTCAACAGACTGGCACATATAACCAATCAGAGGAGAGTAAAGACTTTTGAAAAAGATGGAGTTTGCAGAGACCAGATATTTAAACCAACCATTTTCAGACACCTAGAAATGATCTGTTGCTGGAATGTCTATTATAATATGAATATTAAAATATAAAATGAATCCATTGTTGGATGTAAACCTTTTGTAGAAATTTAAATGTATTCAGATTTTCAAAAATCAAGTTCAAACATTGGGAAACTCGAGTCAGGATACTGTTTGTCATTGGTTTGTTTGCTGCTGCAGAGCTGCAGAGGAGAGCAGGTGGTGGAGCAGGAGGCTGGGGAAGAGGGGAAGTCCAGCTCTATGACACCCCATATGAGGAACGCGTCCCAGGACAGCCGGATCTGCCTGAGGAGGGCAGAGAGAGCAGGCTGCCGCAGGATGATGATAGACCCGCAGATGAATATGACCAGCCGTGGGAGTGGAAGAAGGAGCACATCTCCAAAGCTTTCGCAGGTAAGCAGCCCTGCCATTTTAACATGCTTGGTGTTTTGAATCAACTGATTTTTGAGGAAAAAAATTGAAAGTAGTCTATTTATCAGACTTCTTCAAAGCTTTTCATTCAATTTGTTTGTTGTGAATTATTTAAATTGGTTTACTTTATCATTTTTAAATGCTATTTTTTCTTATTTTTAAATAAACAGTAAGCAAAAAAGTTCCTAAAATAAGTTACTAAAAATAACTATAATTTCATTTGGGCATGTGTCAATTGCCTTTTTTATTTACCATTAATTGTGTTCATATTTATATATTGATAGTTGTATGCTTATATTTGACCTGTTTGCATTAATAAATGAACTGTATTGAATAAAACTAAGGCTGGGCAATATTGCAAAAACATTTATCACAATATCATGTTTCATGTCATTCGATATTGATAATTATTGAAGATTTTTTAACAATTCATTTTGGAATATTAAAATTTTTTTTTATTTAACCACTTTATTTTAATTTACCAACATTACTAAGGCAAATCGTTTTAATAGTCAAATACAAAAATATTTAAACAAAATATCTGATCTTTTTATAATAAAATAAACATAAGTGTCATTGCTTTCCACAGGTTTGAAATATACTATAAACACAGCTTTTACCCACAGCACATAAATGGTTAACTACATGCAATAAACAAAAAAATTATGTGATTTATAACAATATTTTTATTTATTATGACACTGTTATACACTTTTCTTTTTAATGGGTTAAAGTTATTTTTAAAAAGGCTGTTGAAATAAAAGAAATCCACCATTTCTCTTACTTTTATGCTATTTAGGAGCCATGTGCACCCACTGACAGGTAAAGGCTTCTCTCTCTCTCTCTCTCTCTCTCTCTCTCTCTCTCTCTCTCTCTCTCTCTCTAAAGTAGCTTTATTGGCGTTTAGCATGCTTTATTTTATTATTAAAGCATAATATAGTACAGTATTGCCAAAGCATTTAAGATATGTATAATGTAATATATTAACATCGTTAAATTAATAAAATATACAGCAAATGATAAATAAATAACAGAAAAAAGTAATAAAAATAGACTTATAGAATTATTGCTAAAAATTATAATACTTACTAGAATAAAAATGTGTAGATCATTTAAATAAGGCAAATTAGTTGATTAACCAATTCTAATGATGTACAAATATTTTGCAGCCAAGTTTATCTGAATCGTTTGTTAAATCATTAATCATTTAATGTTTTTTCTCGCGACTGTGGGCACGCAGTCTGCAGCGAAAAGGTCATGCAAAAACGCGTACAAATAACGGCAACTCTAGAAACTGAAAGTAATACCCCGAATTTTGGACATTTTAGGAGATTCAGAAACTAGGGTTGGACGCATTTTGGTGCAAAAAGTGCATCTCTGCGGGTCTGCAGAGCATGTGAGTGTTGACAGTTCTCGCACACACAGAACCAGCAGTAGGAAATGTGCAATAAGAGAAGATTTTCCACTGGTTAATCGATTGCGAATGTTGGGCTTTTTTGGACAGATACAAACAGTGTAAAAGGATGATAATAAATAGTATTGTTCATGTGTCACCACCAAATATACTTGGCCGGTGTGATTATACCTAATATATTAAATTGGTTGTAGAAATTTGAGGAAATAAATGAATTTAATCTATTTTGGAATAAGGCTGTAACATAAAAAAAATGTGGAAAAAGTGAAGCGCTATGAATACTTTCCGGATGCACTGTATTTATTTAATTATTTATTTATTTATTTATTTTTTAAATAAATGAAAAAATATGTGTGTGGCACAGCACCAATGGAGTAATCTAATATAGCTATGAGATTTACATGTAGATGAAGGATTCACTTGTGAAAAGTTGCCTACAGCAGAAAGGGCACAAAGAAGAAAAAAATCAATCAGCTTAAATCATTGAATATCGTATTTCACTTGCAAACATGTCATACTATGGAAGTCAAACAGGTTGTGAAGCCTGTTTAGTGTTGACTTTGTTTCATGTTCATCCGCTGCTTGGAGGGCCAGCTTTATAGATCGCCAGATAATGATTTAAAGTGTTTTGGAAACAGAAGCCTAGAACGGCAATTAGGAACCACAGAAAAGATCCAGTCCGGCCTGTAGAGCGTTTATTTTTCATGTCCTCCTTCGGTTTATTTTGGTTTAGGTCATTACCATTTTTTCGGTGGTAGAGGGAGGCGAAAAGTGCTTCATATGGCTGTTATTGGATGAAGGGAATCGTCCCCGTGTGTGTGCGTGTTTTGCAGAGCTCCCGGCCAGTAGATGAAAGCGGTGCCGTGGGGCCAATCCTGTTTAATTGAGCTGTATCTCTGCATCAGGGGTCAAGGTGACACTGGAATAAATCATCCTCCCGCCTCGCTCACCTCCAGCACACTTTTTCCATTAATTAAGGCCGTTCACAGCACGTCTGAGCTTCAGGACGGCAGAAGCAGTGGTCAGCAGTGCCATGCATGAGCGCAGCACTAACCCACATCCAAACTCCAATGCTTTACTGCTGCAAAAAAAAAGCACTCTGTATTTTTAGCTTAGAGAGAGAGAAAAGGGGTCTTCGGGAACTGCTGATGTGATGGCCTGCTTTTGTAGCACAGAAATAAAACGGCAGAATGATTTATAAGCAACAGAAGTGTGTTATGTGAGTGTGTGATAGAAAAATAAGGGATAAAAAAGGGATAGTTAACTCAAAAATGGAAGTTTGGTGGTAATTTGCTCACCCTCAGGCCATATGAGATGTAGTTGAGTTTTTTTTCTTCATTAGACCTTAAAAGGAGATGGTAACACTTTATTTTGCTAGTGACCAAGGAGATTTTAAGCTGAAACTACCTGAGTTTCTCTCCACAGATGTGAATTAGCCTTATGTGCAAAACTGGATTATTGCATAAAACATTTGCAAATAAAAGCACCATTTTTATCTAATCAGTTAGATTAGAGAGAGAACAAAATCGTCACTTCCTGATAAACTGAAGCCAAATATCAAAAAGATTAATGCATTACTTGCACTTCAGTGGACGCAAACAAAATGCAAAGAACGTGAGGTGGCCATTTTTATGACCAAAACAACATTGCATAACAACATAATGTTTTACAATGTGGTCGGTCCACTAGTTTGTCCATTAATGTAGTGCCATCGCATTTTTGATATCACATGATCTTTTAAGACAAAATCACTGTTTTAAAGGGCCATGAAACCCCCCTCTTTCAGTTTAAGTCTACCTTAGAAATTTTTCAAAAAATCCTCTGAGATCTGCGAGGAAGAGTGAGCGTAGCCGACAGTGCAGGGGGAAAAAAGTGGAGCGAACAACTGTTAGTTGGCTCACAAAATGACGCAAACCATGAGGAGACCCATGATTTTATTGTTTACAAAGTCAAAATGCAAAGAAAAAAACAATAAGTAATTAAATGCCCTGCTACATTTGTCATTTGTAATTTCATATACACATAATCTAAATTTGTTATATCATCATAAAGATAATCGTGTTTATATAAACACTATAAATGAGGAGGACTTCTCTCCTCCTTAATCCTCGGGTCTGAATGCAGACACAATGAATAGCAGTGCAGGTCTCTTGCCTTGTCTATTCCAACCATTAACTCTGCCGGCAGTCTGGAGGATTTTAAACATGTGCGAACACAGCAGCATGAATAAAGGCGAATTGTCTTAATGGTAACCTGATGGTAACGAACTCAACTGATAAAAGACAAAATTCTCATACAGCTCTCCCGACAAAAATGCTTTGCTGCAAACCAACAGCTTTGCTGTATCGGCCCGGATCGAATCGCAGTGAAAAACATGCAACAAACCCCGTGGATCATGAAAACAAACACATACGGCCCATGTCCCACCTATTCATTGGGTCTCACAGCTTGGCAGGTCTGCTTTGCCTTCGGAAAGCACGTGCTCTCGTGAGTAATTAAGAAGCAGGGTCTTTTCATAGGATAGGAAAACTCCGCTCTGAATAATAATGAGAAACCAATGCGTCATCACTCCACTAGCAGATTCGCGCTACGTCACTGATTTTGATCACGCCTCAAAAATTATTTTAAACCCGGAAGATGAAATAAGCTAACAAAAGCTCAATGATCCACTTTCCCCAACAATTAAAGCTGACAGGTGCTAAAGCTGGAATTATACTTTCGCCTGGCGCCGCATCGCACACCTCCGCTGACTGCGCGCGCACCTCGCGAAATTGACGAGGCTTTTATACTTGCCACGTTTGCCGTTGTGATATTCTTTAAAGCGACATGGGGCGGTCAAAAGAAACTTACCGTAAAATCAGACGGATAAACAGAGAAGTAGAAAGTTTCCGGAACTACGTCATATCATTAATAACATTCAATATTTTTAAACTAATTATTTTTATTGTTTTTGTAAATTATTTTAATGATTATAAAGATTTTTATAACCATTCAAGATTTCTTTAATCAAACTTTGATGCATCACTTGCTTTTGTTTATATCTCGGACAGTTTTACCTATTAAAATTAATTTAAATATTAATGACAACAGAACATGGGTTACTCTACAAATATATTTTTGTTATGGCAAGAATAAAAGCAAAAAAAAGCACACTTACCTTAACAATACAAATGTTTTTTAGATTTAGCCCGCTCCACTATTCACACGTTACTGTCTGGCTAGTTTCTGTCCTATACTTATGCTAAAAAGGCAATAATGGTCCAACATTCCTGACCATTATCACCAATAAAGCCAAGAAAAACAGGCCATCAGTATATTGTAAACCGACAGGTTCAAATATTCCTTTCCAGTTATCAAAGAAGTAATTTGTTCCTTAATTATAGTTTTGTAACTATTAAATTGTTTTAAATTCAAAATTGTAATATATACCTGTACATCAGTGTAAAACCTATGACTGGTGGAAAAACATATTTCTGTAATTGTGTAGCTGGGTCTCCACTTTTGCCAAGGCCTCTTTTGTCTTTAACAAACTTATCCTCAGGTTTTTCCAAACCTTTTAACAAAAACTTTCCTCTCCCACAGCTGTTCCAATTTCTAGCCAATAATTATTGATCATCAGGTTATCTCTATGAACACGGATCATAAAGATGTCTGTATAGTCGTATCTGTTTCAGACAAAATCTCTTCAAAGTGTTTCATATTCAACTCAAATCAAATGCGGCGCCACGCGCACTGTTTGTCCGAGTTTTAACAAAAAAAACCATGCGCTCCGCTGCCCGGAATCATGTCACGCGCACCCAAAGCGAACCTCCGGAAACACATCGATGACGTCACATTCGCCGCCCGCACAAGCAAACTAGCAGACGTGTCAAGTGTAAACCAGGCTTAACGCTGTCTGTTAAAATCTCAAAAAAAGTACTCCAGGGTTTCTTGAACCTTTAATGGCTTTTTTGATGTATGCTGGCATTTATTTGGTAAATGTGTTTCCATCATAGTTTATGCACTTTTTTTATTGCATAAAAAGTTGACACTACTCAGATGTGTGCATGTTTACCAATCTTAGCATCTAAGCAATTGCACCTAAAATAGGTTGATGATAACCTAGCTGCGGTTGTCCAATGATTCATAATATGCAAGTCAATGTTTACAACATTTTTACTTTAAATCCACAACCTCAGCAAAGAACTCAATACAGTATATACACATACACACTCCATATACAGTCATGTAATAAAATTAGCACACCCTATAAAAGCCTGGGTATTTTGTAAGGTTTTTTAATAAATGGTTATGTCATCTCTATTTTAAAAATGCTAAATTATTAATGTACAGTAATATAACTAAAACAAAAAACTGAAAAAAAAAAAAACTTTTCTAAATGTAATTCTACAAAAATGCACATTAGGAAACATTTAGGACACCCTACCCCTTAATAGCTAGTGTTAACCACTTTGGCTGAAATAACTGCAGTGAGACCTTTCTTGTAACCATCTACCAGTTTCTGACATCGGTCCGTGGAAAGTGTAGCCCACTCTTCAAAGCAGAATTATTTTAGCTGTGAAATGTTTGTGGGGTTTCTTGCATGTACAGCTCATTTCAAGTCACGCCACAGCATCTTAATAGGATTAAGATCTGGGCTTTGACTTGGCCATTCCAGGACTCTCAATTGTTTTTGTTTTTCTTGGTTGATTTACTTGTATGTTTTGGGTCATTGTCCTGTCTCATGGTCCAGTTACATCTCAGCTTTAATTTTCATACAGATGCTCTCAAGTGTTCCTCAAGCACCCCTCTGATACACTATAGAACTCATGGTGGATTCAATGATGGTGAGCTGACCAGGTCCTGCTGCAGCAAAGCAACCCCAAACCATGACACTTTTACCTCTGTGTTTCACACTTAGTATGAGGTTCTTTTCCTGCATTGCTTTCTTACAAATGATTACAAATACAATAATGAATATTGAATAATGAATACAAATGATTGTCTATCTGGCATATAAACATATTCTTTTACTATAATAAATATTCAACAGTAAATTAAATTAAAATTATGAAAATTAATTTTCATATTGGTGAGTCATTTTTTATAGCTCATAACTTTTCGAGAGAAAAAGTGCAGACGCTGAACAAGGATGACTCCTTTTATAATATTGAGCACATGATTTTTGATTTCACATGGTCAACGTTTGCATAAAGAAATTTATTCTTTTGACTTGATTGTCCAACATTTATAATGTTGAATACTCCACTCCACTGAATAGCGATGCTGAAAGCACTGGTGTGAGAATTTTTTATTTTTTATTTTTTTTTACATGTGTGCAAGTGCAGTGATTTGTGTGCAGAGACAGGGGGCTGGCCTTGCGAGTGGAGGGCCGCAATCAGTCACACACTGACACCTCCGCTCTCCTTCAAGCTCCCTCCCGCTCTCACCCTTTCAGCTCTGACAGGTTTGTCCTCCTGCGGCGCTGACACACTCAGCCTGATAAACCACCGCAGGGGTGCAGGGGCATCTCGATCTGCCTCCTCCCCCATCAGCCCCTCCAGCAGTGCTGATTATCACACTCAGGGGAGAGACCGAGTGAAAAAGAGGACTGGACTGAGGGGAGGATGAGCTGAGGGCGACAGAAAGACAGAGGGAGACTTTAAAGCATCTTTAGCATTTATACAGCCAATTTCAGCTCTAGAAATGACTTGTTGTTTGGACCGTCTTGAAACCCTCAAACCTAAAGTATACATCCTTGTTGGTCCATTTTCTGTCTTCGACATCAGGAGATTTATCGCGATTACCAACAGTTGAAAATAGTATGATTCCTTGTAGGGCTGCACAATTAATCAAAGGCGATTTTGATGCAGGTTCTGTAATCAGTAGTAAATCTCCAACATGTGCTTTCAGATGGAGCAGCATTTACTACAAAGAGCCATAGTTTACTGACAAGATACACAATATCGTGTTCATCAAGGGTGTAATTTTCACCGTTTGTGTTATTCTACTACTTTAAAATGGGTTTATCATAGGGTTGTCACGATACTGGAATTTGGTACCAATCGATACTGAAATTTTAAAAACGTCCATTTCCCACTAACATTTAAGCGCTGGAGAGTTCTAAAGCCACGATTCATCAGCAGATCACTCTTACTGTATGTCAGCTTACACTCAGTAAACAGCGGTGAGTTCACTGGCCAATCACAGTCATGTCTGTCGAGCACTTGAGCATAATGGTATTTCAGCGCTGTTTAACAACATGCTCAACAGCGCTCAAATGTTTGCGGGAAATGGACGTTCTTAAAATGACAGTATCGATTGGTACCGAATTCCAGTATCGTGCAACCCTAGTTTATTATGATTTTTTTTTTTACTGCGTACCATCATTTCCACGTAGTAGCATGTCCAGGCTTTTGATATGTGCATTCTTATCCATTAACTTCATGTCAATGCTCTGACAATATATGAATATTGAATATGAATATTCTCACTAAATGTGCAAGTATCACGGTTGCGGCACATTCTGGGTTAAAACGCCAAGCAGCAACTGATATATATCACGATATAGTACCATTTCTGTAAATTCAATCAGTTAGTTGTTTATATATATATTGACCACATTTACATTTGAAAGTATGCATTAGAAAATCTACTCATTCATATCTGATCATATTTTTTACTTTATTTAGATCTTAAATATTTGACTAACAATGTAGAAATATAAAATAAATATTATTAATAAAATATAAAACACTTAAAGTAATGACTACAGGTTCAACGTAAAAAAAATAAATGTCGCTTAATAAAATGCAAAATGTAAATATTGTACTTTTAAAGATTGCAACTTTCTCAGGATGTACAGTAATTACATGTACCATTACACTCCTATAAATTATAAAATTGTATTACCATTACAAGGTATTTTGTGACACCATTAAAAATAAGCGATAGAGTCTAATATGAAGCGATAGACTTTTTATTTTGTTGATAGGCTTATATATTGTCATATTGCACAGCCGTACGAGTTGGTTAATTCAGCATAATTGTGTTTTCTGTCAAACAGAATCTGTCTACACCTGTTGATGTTGGTCTAACATTTAGGAGTTTGTGCTGCACAAAAAATTGTTAATGTAAAATTTCTTCATTAACCAAGGATGATTGTCTATGCATGAAAATCAATTATAAATTAGCAAAAATGAGCAATAATTACCCTACATAGTAATTTTGCTTCTGTTTATGCACAATTGAAATTACAAAGTAATTATTGAATGCGCATGGTTCATTTTTTATTTTTTCTTATTAGTTTGAAATAAATGTTAGTTCAAGCAGCTTAAATATTTTCTGGATTTTATATCATCATAGTCCCTAAGTGTATACAAATGTAGGAAATTAGATGAAGTGCTTCTGTGAAATGACTCCTTGATTGTGTGTTTATTAGTCATGTCAAGGTCACATTGCATCAGTAAATCTTCTGTTTATTCAGTAACTGCTTTCAGGATTTCCTGGGTTTCTTTATCATGGCATATTTGGAGATTTGTGAGGGCGCCCTCTGGCCTTCAGATGAGATTTACTTGAACACAGAACATACTACCGAACCGTGCTTTACTGACAAGATGTGCATGTCCATTGCTTAATATTGCAACCCTAATTCCTTATTATATTAGTACTTGTGCTTTAAAAAACAAACACAAGTTTTTTACATCATGCACTCTTACAAAAATGCTCCATGCAAAACAAAATAGGGGTTTTCACAGTGGTGTCATAGAAGTCTTCAAAGAATCAGCTTTCCATAGATTTAATAATCTAAAGAGTTTTTTCTCTCTCTATAGAACCTTTTGTGAAATGAAACAAAAAATCCATGGATATAAAAGGTTCTGAGAAAGCTCATTTTTAATACTCCAGGACTGCTTAAAGATGCTACTCATTATAGAGGCATGATATTAAAATAAATGTTTAATCACTACAGCCTTGGAAAACTCTGCTGCTGCTTCTCCCACTGTCTGACACACATCTGAAGCATGAACTAAAAGCTCAGCGTGTGATACTCTCGCTACAGCACTGTCTTGCACTTGAATGGTCAAATGCACACAATTATGTCCGAATGCTCATCTTGGCAAATATCCCGGTAAACACATTCACAAAGGTTTAAACGAATGTAAACAGCCGAGAAAGCATTAATTGGGCTCTTTTAAAGCTTTTTAAGTGACTGCTGCCCTCTGTATAATTCAATGTCAATTAAACAACAGCATAAAAGGAGTAAATCACTCTCAGTCTTTACCAAATCACTGAAGCATCTTTATTAATAATAATCCATGCAGTGAAGACAATGTAGTTTTGTTTACTTATTTGTTTTACATTTGACTGCTTTATTCAATTTCTCTAGCATTTCTTGCTTTTAATGATGCTGTTTAAAAATGTTAGCAGTTTATTTTCATTTATGTCTTTCACTGCATTTGATGTTTTTCAAGTTTCTTGTTTAAGATCAAACAATTGATTCAAATTATGGTACATGCATACATACACTAGTCTTATCGCCTATTCAAGTTTTAGGAACAACTTCTAGTTGATCATTCGGTATCAGAAGTGGCTTATATGAAAGGCAAAGGAGTCTAGATTACGCTTATTTTACCTAAATAAAATATGATCATGCCTTGACTTTTAATTATTTAATTCTGACAGTAAGGTCTGACTTTGCTTAGACAAAAGTCTTGTCACTTAACAGAAATAATGTGCATTATAAAGTTAAAGTGCAGTGGAAAAAGAATTAATGTTGTGTTTGACTCCCATGAGCTTGGACGACTGCATTCATACATCTCTACAATGACTCAAATAGCTTATTAATAAAGACATCTGGAATGACAAAGAAAGCGTTCTTGCAGCATTCCCAGAGTTCATCAAGATTCTTTGGATTCATCTTCAATGCCTCCTCCATCTTACACCAGATATGCTCAATAATGTTCATATCTTGTGACTGGGCTGGCCAATCCTGGAGCACCTTGACCTTCTGTGCTCTCAGGAATGTTGATGTTGAGGCTGAAGTATGAGAAGGAGTGCTAACCTGCTGAAGAATTTGCCCTCTCCTGTGGTTTGTAATGTAATGGGCAGCACAAATGTCTTGATACCTCAGGTTGTTTATGTTGTCATCCACTGTGCAGATCTCTCGCACGCCCCCCATACTGAATGTAACCCTAAACGATGATTTTTTTTCCTTCACCAAACTTGACTGATTTCTATGAGAGTCTTAGGTCAATGGGGTTCCCAATAGGTCTTCTGCAGTATATGTGATGATTGGGATGCAGTTCAGCAGGTGATTTATCTGAAAAATCTACCTTCTGCCACTTTTCCAAATGATGAACTAGAAATCCAGTTATTATTTGTTACTCTTACAAGTGGAATCAACGACAAGACTTTTATCAGGTAGTGTACATGCATACATATAAAACTATAAATTAAAGTAGATGCCATGAAACTGTCCACTTGTAAAAGGGCAAGAGGAAAAAATGAGTTATACTGTATATAATAGGATGCTTTTCTAATTTTAATAATTAAAATAATAATAACAATTATTAGCATTATAATGATGGGATAACATTGCATTGCCTATTTGCTCAAATATGAAGTGGAAAAGTGTATTTTTCTTCAATATTCAAAAAGCTTTATTTTTATTTAATTTATACTAATTTTACTGATTTTTAAACATGCTATGTTACATAATTTATGTAATATTTAAGCTCACTAGAGGGAGCTTATGGTGTTACAACATGCTAACATGCAAACCTGTCGTTCATGCAGCTGTAGTAGGCCTATGAAGAGTGTTATAAATAGCTGACAATGTTGCAGCTTTCATTTTACTGTGTCAGATGTTAAAGCAGCATGCTTTTTAAAAAAAGGCAGTGGTAATGACAAAGCAAATTAGCATTTAATCACTATGTCGTATCTGTTGAGTATTTAGAAGCCTGTTTTCAGTGCTGCTGCTTGTTTCACATTCAGAGAGGTTAGCCAATCAGAATAGTGTTCATTAGCATATAGTAGGGCTTCATAATATGTTGTTTCATCATCTGAATTGCAATCTGCGCATCTGCAATAGTAATCTCAGGATTATAGTTGAGCAGCACAATACATTTCAAGAGTGTTTAAAGCATTCAGGCACAAGAAAGTATAATGTGTGTAACTTTTACCCCCAGTTTCACAAACAAGGTTTAAGGCTAGTCATGGATTAAATTGCATGTTTGAGCTGTCTCAACTAAAAATAACTTGCAGTGAGATGTCTTAAAATATGTCAGTGTCATTTTTTTGTCTACAGGTGCACACCAGTGATGTATTTTTCTAAGGCTGTTTTTTTAATGTGGCTTAAATAGCGTAATTTAACTAAGGTATAGTCCTGGCTTAAGCTAAGCCCTGTTTGTGAAACTGGGCCTTAATGTTTAAATATTAATGCTATGAAGACTATATGGAGATATTTTACTTTTGTTGATTCAATTTCTGTTCCTGAATACTATTTTCACTGCCCAGAAAACCGAAAAGAACCATTTATTTTATTTGTGTTTGTGTTCTATTGTATTTTTCTATGCTTGTAATTTGTGCAGAGATGGCAAAAGTACACAAATCCTTTACTCGAGTAGAAGTACAGATACTCATGTTTAAAACGACTCTGGTAAAAGTTGAAGTACCGATTACACTTTTGTACTCGAGAAAAAGTAAAGAAGTACAGCCTCAAAAATGTACTTAAATAAAAAGTACCCATTACTACTACATGTTGTAGTTTCACTAGGTAGGTAAATATCCGGTTTTCCCCATGTGTCATCATCCTGACGCAAACTCACAGTGTTCAGCATGTAGTTTTTCAGCTGTTGGATCAAAAACAACAGCTGCCATTCATGTTCATACACTCTAAAAATAATTCTGTAGGCCTGTATATCTTTATAAATAATGTCTTATATTTTACACTGAATTCTGTGCAAATTATTTAGAATTTTATATTTAAATATATTTTTTTGAATATATTGAAAATATATTTTCTTTTGCTAAAATAAATACTTATCGTATTTGACTGCATCATACATAGTCATGTAATCAATTAAAAAATCTATGAAAAAACATAAACAGCATAAATTCTGTATTAATAAATATAAACTCATTGAAAATAAAGGAAATAAATCTTAATGCATTAAGTTTTTATAAAGTATTTGATTGTTTTAGTACACTAAAATGTACAAATCTTTACAAAAAAGCACTTTTTTGCAGTATTAGATTGAAAGACCAGGGAAATCCTGTGCAGTATGATCAGAAGTGGGCAAAATACTGTTAACCGTAAGCATTTGTATGGCATATGTTTGAACTGGAATGTGTCTCTCTTGTTTACCTGTGATCTGATCGAGCAAAATGTGTCTTATTACTGTGTAAACAGGGCAGCATCAGTCATGTTAAATTCGCCAACTCCCTCTGTCTCATCTGCGTAGTCATTTTTGCCTTTCTCATAGTAATCTTCATAAACTAGCCTATACGGTGCGTTATAGCCTTGGTTAAAAAAAGCTGTGCACTGCAGTACGCAGGCGCGCAATGACGAAAAAACACTGACTGCATCAAAAAAGCGCTCAAATTGCACAATGACAAGAAATAATATAGATCATGCAACCAAACACATGAAAACGAAAGTAACAAGTCTGATTTAAAAATGTAAGGAGTAGAAAGTACAGATATTTGTGTAAAAATGTAAGCAGTAAAAGTAAAATGTTGTCTAATATGTAGTACTAATACCAGAAAAATCTATACAGTCTAATACAATCTAATACAGTAACAAAGTATTTGTACTTCGTTACTTCCCATCTCTGAATTTGTGTACTACATTTCATGCAGATTAAACCCCTATGGAATCATCCCAATCAATCTAAAATTAAAAAGCATTTAAAAATGGAGCTTTTCAAGTCATCTGCTGAAATTGTATTCATATCGCAATGAACATGACTGAAAAACAAAATATCTCAATATTTTTTCCAATGTCGTTTAATCCTAGTGTAACGTGTAGTCTTCTTTTTAACACAATTCGCCAGTATATTGTGTAGCCTTAAACTCCTTTGCTTGCATGTTGACATACCTTCCAAACAGATGCTTTAGTTTTATTTCCATGATGGCATTAGCAAGAAGTATAACTAATGCGAGTGGCCCTCAGGAAGAAAAAATAAAAATGTCCCATCTGTTTCCGGCGCTTTTTAGCACAATCACTCAAGGTAATGTCATATAAAACATGTCCCAGACTACTTTGCTTGCATGTTGACATACCTTCACAACAGATGGTTTCATTTTATGGTTTTATGGTGATGCTTTTCCTCATTTCTCATTCAAAGATGTTGGCTAATCAGAAAAGTTTGCATTAGCATATAGTCTTAAAGGAACACTTACAAGTGACTACCAAGCGGCGTGTGAAGCTTTTTAATGTGACCGCTCGATATATAACATCAAAGAAAACCTGTCCCAAACTCCTCAGCTTGCGTGTTGACATTCCATCACAACAGATGGTTCGGTTTTATTTGCATTTCAGCTCCGTTTTCCGTCTCGGTTCGGTTGTTAAAAGTGCGGCGATGACGGTAAAATCTTGGCCGCAGTCCAGTGAGCCTTAATTAGGCCATTGCAAAGCTGTCACTATCCACTCAATTACCACAATCATTTAAGCCACACGGCTGCCCGGCATGTCCCTCAAGCCCCTCTGCACTCATTACCACGCTAATCAACCACTGAGATGCATTCAGCAACACGCCGGTGACTGTAGATCATCGAGTCGCAATGGTAGAGGATGTGGATGCCAGTGAAGCTGTCTGTCATCCATGTTGGCATCTATGCATTTTGTGATTACTTTTGTAGATTTAAAGGCGTAGTTTACCCATGAATGACATTTTACTCACCATTTACTCTGTACATTGGTTACAAACCTTTTTCATAAGAAGGCGTTTTGAAGAATTTTGGAAACCTGTAGTCACTGATGTTAATAGTAGGAAAGAAAATACTATGCAAGTCAATGGCTACTGGTTTCTGTCTTTCTTCAAAATATCTTCTTTTGTGGTCATCAGAACTCAAATAGGTTTAAAATGATCACAGATATTCATTTTTGTGTGAACTATCCCTTTGGAGGCTGATTCACATTACAGTGACAGATGCTGACCAACTTGGACAATCACCAAATTACATTGTCACTTCTCAGACTTTCCAAGACCTTCCAAACACTGATCCAGAAGCGGGAACAAACACCATCAGACGCCAATAGGGGTGATGAAATCATACAAGACAATCCAATCAAGGGTCTGCTGCCGTTGTTTGGTGTCTGCTGCTCCAAATTGGCCACGTGGAGTAATAGAGTGAGGGATTGTGCATGAAATCTTTAAGCAGATGCACCCTCTGTGTTAGTGTTAGCCTTCAGAATTGTCTTAATACTTCATGGCATTGATTCAACATAGTGCTGGAGATATTCATCAGAGAATTTGGTCCATTTTGACTTGACAGCTTTAGACAGTTGCTGGAGATTTATCGACTGCTCATCCAGGATGTGAATGTTCCATTCCACCAAATCCCACAGGTGCTCTACTGGAGTGAGTTCTGGTGACTGTAGAGCCATTTGATCTCATGGACATGTTCAAAAAAAACCAGTTTGAGATGATTTCAGCTTTGTGGCGTTATCCTGCTTTATATAATCATAGATTTATCAAGCATTTTTTTTTTCAACCATAAAAAATAGGTTCAATGTGGTCATAAAGGGATGGACATGATCAACAACAATACTAAGCTGGGCTGTGGAATGCTCAGTTGACATCAAGGGGCCCAAACTGCCAGGAAAAAATCCTTCACCCTAGATACAAGGCAGCATGAGTCTGTGCACTCATATTTTTACCAACTTCTGACCCCACCATCCAAATGTTCCAGCAAAAATCAAGACTCATTAGTTCAAGCAACCTTTTTCCAGTTTTCAGCGCTGTGCCAGTGTGAATTCTAGCCCTTGGGGCAATGTTTTCAGCTAAAAATGAGTCAAATTTTGTACATTTTGTCTGTTTACACACATTTTTGCAACACGTAGGAATACTCTATTGTAAAGTACATTAGGTTAGGGGCGAGCACCACCCTATGTTCTTTTGGATAGATAGATAGATGAAGTAGTATAGATACGCAGAAGACCTCTTCGTTTGTTTATTTGTTCATCGTTTTTGATGTTGTCAGTTATAATACTTTCGTGGTGAGTTAGAGATTTAGGTGTTGTTCTTTTCTTTTTCTTTAGCGCCGCCCACGTTTCTTCTGCAAGCTCTCTTCCTCCCCCCATCATTGTGTTTGTTTCAACAATATTGTATATATTGTAAATAATATATTTTTTTGCAATACCTTCTTTTTCTTATTTTAGATTAACTTGTTTTTTTTCACTTGGTAGGCATAAATAAATTCGGAGTTTTTGGATCTACTTTTGGCTGTCTTTACACTTTATTCACTGTATATAATAATAATAATAATTCCTTACATTCATATAGCACTTTTCTGGACACTCAATGTGCTTTACACATTTTTGGGGAGGAATCTCTTCATCCACCACCAGTGTGCAGAATCCACCTGGATGACACGATGGCAGCCATATTGCACTAGACCACACACCAGCTGATTGGTGGAGAGGAGACAGAGTATTAAAGCCAATTATGATATGGGAATGGTTAGGGGGTCCTTGGGCAAGTTTGGCTAGAATGCTGTGGTTAAACCCCTGCTTTTTTCGAAGGACATCCTGAGATTTTTAGTGACCACAGAGAGTCAGGACCTCGGTTTAATGTCTTATCCGAAAGACAGCGCTCACTGACAGTATAGTGTCCCCTTCACTATACTGGGGCGTTAGGACCCACACAGACCACAGGTTGAGGTTCTCATTTTGGCCTCCCTAACACCATTTCCGGCAGTAACCTTGCTTTCCTATGTGGTCTCCCATCCCCTACTGACCAGGCCTGCTTTGCTTCAGTGGGCGACCATGTGAAAATTAGAGAGAGCTAGCTGTACAGTATAAATTCATTTTAATTGTAAATTTAAATGTCAAACTCCATTTCCCCTAGACCAAGATAAGGGAGTTGTAACAGTAATACAAAAACAGTAATACAATAATTTTTTGGCCTTTTTCACTGATTTGTAAATGTGGATTGTTTTGGAAATGTGTACACTTGAAACCTTTTCAATCTGAAAGGGAAAAACATTTCTGCTCTTGGCTACATCGTTGTCTTCAACATAGCCTCAGTTTACTGTTCTCAGCTGACAGGAGTGTTACCAGTGTGGTTATTCCTGCTGATGTAGCTCATCTGCTTTATCACATCTTAAATGTAACAAGTGGTAATTTAAGTTTGTGTTGCCTTTCTTATTGGCTCAAACCACTCTGGTCATTCTCCTCTTACATCATCAAGGAACTTTCACCCACAGAACTGCTGCTGGATAATTTTCCAGACAATTCTCTGTAAAAACCACAGATAGCTGTACAAGAAAATCCCAGAACATCAGCAGTTTCTGAAATACACAGATCAGTCTGTCTGGCAACCACCCTAGTACAAAGTCAATTAATCATCTTTCTTCCTTATTCTGATGATGTGTTGACCACATCTTAACCGTGTCTACATGCCTGAATGCATTGAGCTGCTTTAAAGCTCCTCACACACTTGTCCTGCAACTGAAAACTGAAGTGCCAATGATTCAAGTTGTGTGGAGGGTGTTTGGTCTGGCTGGAAGGCCTTCGGAGGGGAGCATGGTTTGTTCAAGTGAAATGGAGAGAAAAAGTGGTGTCCTGCGTGTCCCGGGTCTGTCAAGCCACTGTAAGCAAGCCTGAGGGAAGCGAGAATAGCTCCTCTATCAATTTATTTCCCTCTCTTTCTCTCTTTTTCGCTTTGTGACAGTAATGAAAAGGCATGTCCTGGTAATTCGCTCTTGCACAAATACACTGAGGCAGGAGGGAGAGACGGAGAGACACATGCGGGGGGGGGATGGAAGAGGGAATATCATCTCACTTAAGAGGAAAAATGAAAGCGAGAGAGGAAAGAGGGCGGTAAGTGGTTTACAGAAGATAAAAAGCTCAGACACTGGAGCGGAAAAGGATGAATGTAATGAAAGGAGAGAAATGGGATTTTCTTAGTACTGTTTTCCGGTAATTACGAGAACAGTAAGTGAGGTAAATAGCGCATTAGCTTTATTTATCGCCATGGCCAATATTACAGTCCCTCTGCGGTAAATATAAATATGCATTTCTATGGAGCATCTCATATTTCACTATGTTTTGGAAGCTAGCTGTATAAAATAGATTTCAAAAATGAGTTTAGTGGCGAGGAAACGTTATTCAGTCCTTTAGATGTTGTTTAAATGTTTGTTTACATTTTTTTTTAGTAATAATCATATAGATCAGCTATGGAGAGATTTAATCCAGTTTCTTTGATTTTACAAAAAATGGCTTGGTTTTGTTTCACAAATTTAAATAAAAATGTTGTCGTTTAGATCCAGTTAAGTATATATATTAAGTGTTAGACATAATACTAATGTTTTAACTTCAGAATAGTTAAATATTTAGTGGAATAACCCAGATTTCTTTTATCACAACAAAAACATTCAAACATTCATTTTCTGGAAAAAAGCTGTAAATTGCAATAGTTTGGAATATTGGAATTTGGAAGATTATAACATTATTTTACTAATAAATGCCTAAAAGCCATACTTAATAAAAACAGAGAAACTGTGAGTGTAGATACATGCAAAATCAAACACATAATACACTACGTGACAAAAGTCTCGTCGTCGATCCCAGTTGTAGGAGCAGCTAACAATAACTGGACTTCTAGATGATCATTTAGAAAAGTAGCAGAAGGTAGATTTTTCCGATGAATCATCTGTTGAACTGCATCCCAATCATCACAAATACTGCAGAAGCCCTATTGGAACCTGCATGTACCTAATATTCTCACAGAAATCACACAAAAAGTCATGGTTTGGGGTTACATTCAGTATGGGGGCGTGTGAGAGATCTGCAGAATGGATGGCAACATCAACAGCCTGAGGTATCAAGACATTTGTGCTCCCCAAACTCACAGGAGAGGGAAAAATTTTCAGCAGGATAGCGCTCCTTCTTATACTTCAGCCTCCACATCAAAGTTCCTGAAAGTAAAGAAGGTCAAGGTGCTGCAGGATTGGCCAGCCCAGTCACCAGAGATGAACATTATTGAGCATGTCTGGTGTAAGATGGATGAGGCATTGAAGATGAATCTTGATGAAGTCCTGCAAGAACGCTTTCTTTGCCATCCCCGATGACTTTATTAATGAGTTATTTGAGTCATGGCAGAGGTGTTATAAATTCAGTCGTCCAAGCTCATGGGTGTCATACACAACATTAATTCTTTTTCCTCTGCATCATGACTTTATATTCTATGCTGTACATTATTTCTGTTAAGTGACAAGACTTTTGTCTAAGCAAAGTCAGACCTTACTGTCCTAATTAAATAATTAAAAATCAAGGCATGATCATATTTTATTTTGTAAAATAAGCGTAATCTAAAGGCCTTTGCCTTTCATATAATCCACTTCTGATACCAAATGATCAATTAGAAGTCAAGCTATCTTTATGTCTATCTATATATATAATAATAAGTAAACATTTGGTGCATTTTGTGAAAGTATATTGAAAGTATGCCTTATAGCATGTTACACTATTATGTTTACTGTGAATATCAAGAAATATATTACTCATTGTAAAATGCCTGAAAAGCACTGTGATTTATTCCTCTGCATCTTCCGCACCTATATTGTCACCATTAGCAGTAAAACCTATGCATGTAAGACACCCCAGCGCGCGTTAATTGAATCCAGATCCCTAGAAAAAAAACCTCCAGATGAGATTTTACAACGCACATAAAGCGCTACCAAAGCAGAAAGCGCATTAAGAGTTTGTTTGCACCTTCGGTAATAACATCTATTGTGTAAATTGAGACTTAATCACAGTTTTCCAGTGATCCAGATATCGTTTCTTTTTACGAGATGCACAAATGAGCCTTTCATGACTCCAGATGGAGTTTCGCACCGAGTAATTTGCCGTCTCGGCACATTTCTAGCCGTTTCTCAGTAGGTTTGGGCTTTAATAGTAATGATGAGGGAATGGAGTGGCCATCTGTCCCGGCGTGATGTATTGTAGCCGAGAGATGACCTTTTGTGGCGAGTGGCTGTGGGTTTTTTGCTGGACCGCGGCTAACAGGCACTGATGCGCTGCCCTTTGTCACTCTGACTGGGTCTGACAGGCCTGCAGGAAGCGCAGGACTGATGATGGGACGGTTCGTCTGGAGCATTAGAGGCGTAGAGTGGAGTATTGGAGAAGATGATTAGACACCTGTAGAGTTGAAGAGTGAGCTCTCTGTTTTGTGTGAATCTGGATAGACTGGAAGAAAGATAATATATATTTATCTCTTGTGAACATACACATATACAGTTGACATCAGAATTATTAGCCCTCCTGTTAAATTTTAATTAATTAAGTTTGGTTTGATGAACACATTTCTAAACATGATAGTTTTAATAACTAATTTCTAATAACTGATTTTTTTTTTATCTTTGACATGATGATAGTACATAATATTTATTGTATATAATTTAGTATTCAGTTTAAAGTGCAATTTAAGGGCTTAACCCTGGGGTATGAAGAATTTAGGGCTTGACCGTATATGTATGTGTGTGTGTATGCATATGTTTACATATGTAGGTAACACTTAAAATAGTGCTCCATACTAAATAATGTATTTACTAACATGAACGAACAATTAGTTATAGATCTATTACAATAGTTCAGATGCAAAAACCTTTAAGTGCCATCTGAAATTTTCTTCTAAAATTAACAATTATTCTCAGGCTCCTTTTGTGTAGTTTCAGTAATTTCACTTTTATGGCAAGAATAGGTTCTTGGCATTGCCTTTGTAGTGAAATAACTAAACATAAACATAGGATTTTGAGATAAATGATAATTTTAGAAGAAAATATCAGACGGCACTTACAATTTATTAACTAATTTAACAATTAGTTGTTACTAATGTTACTAATCTAACAAGTTTAAATTTTAATGTTGCATTAGTAAATGTTGAACTAGGATTAATAAATGCTTTATAAGATTATTCATACTTAATGTTAGTAAATAAATTAATCTATATATATTTGAAGATTTCAGATTAAAAAGCTTCTAAGTAAAATGTTCCTCTTAAATGAGCATTTTTTTCTGCCTCCTACATTTTTGTTCAGGTATTTTCACTTCAAAGGGAATGATGAGAACCTATTCATTACCATAAAAGTGAAATTACCAAACCTACACACGAGTCTGAGAGGAATGCTCAGTTTAGAAGACAATTTCAGCATGCACTTTAGAGGCTTTTGCATTTAAACACATTTAGCTTCATATATTATCATGGTTTAATATTATCCGTGTATACAGTATGTAATTAAATTTAATATTACCAATATTACAGCATTTTTTATATTTAATTTCATTCATTCATTCGTTTTCTTTTCAGCTTAGTCCCTTTATTAATCTGGGGTCACAGCGGAATGAACCGCCAATTTATCCAGCATATGTTTTACGCAGCGGATACACTGGCTTTCTATTAAGTCACGGATTGATTTTAAGACCTTGATTTTAGCCTTCAAAGCCGTGCATGGGCTAGCACCTGGTTGCATTTGTGACTTGATGACTCTTGCCACTCCAGCCCGCAGTCTTCGTTCGGCATCGGGACTTACCCTGTATCAGCCACCCTGTAAACTCAAGACCATGGGTGGTAGGGCTGTCTCATACAGTGCACCTAAGCTGTGGAACGCACTACCCATCAGCATTAGGAATACCACTTCTCTGGACTGTTTTAAGAAACTTCTCAAGACTCACCTTTTTAGCATTGCTTTTAACTTAGGATGATAATTTTGTTAACGTTTTTATCCTATCTTATGGTTCATATTTTTATTGTTCTGTTGCATCTTTTTTATTGTTGTGCTGTTTCTGCTATTGTTGGTATTTTGTCTTGTATTGTTAGTATTTTGCCTTGTAGTCTAAGAAAAGTGCATTACAAATAAAATGTATTATTATCATTAATATTATTATTATTATTATTATATAATAGCATATTATGTACATAGTTATATAATCTATTATTTTGTTAATTTCTTTATATATATTTAATTTTTGCTGTTTGTTTTTGTAAAAAAGAAAAAAAAATCTGCTATTTATATTTTGAGATATTTATTTCAGTTTAGAGAATATTTAAAGACCAGTAACTGCGTAATAAATTACAAAAAAAAAAAAAAAAAAAAATTAAACCCAGTCAAATTTCTATTAATCTTATTTCTATATATGTCTATATTACAAATATATTGTTATTATTTTGGGTAAATGTGTACTTTTCTTAATTGTTTATTCTTTGTTTTTTGTGTTAATTTTATGTACAATTTTTAAGTATACAGTATAAATTATTAGTTTTTATTTTAGTATGTTTTTCTTTATATTGCCATATTTTGCTAATATCCATGTGTGTATAATGCATTTAAAAAAGCATTGAGTCTGGAAGCATGCAATTAAGTTGTCCTGGTCAATGGGTCACTTTAGCTGCTTCATTAAGACTCACACTGGGTCATTTGTGGCACCAGTAGAATTATTGGTGGAATTATGTGGATTATTCGCAGTGTTAGCCAGGTTTGAAGGAGGATTAGCGGGTCCGCGGCTCTGATTCTGCTCCTCCAGATGGGACCATTGTACCGCGCCAGGCATCAATAATGCACAGAGAGCGAGGCGAAAGAGTCTGTGACATTCAGTCTTCAATAATTCAGCAGTCGGCGGGGGACGTTTGAGCCCGCCTGCTTCTTTCTCCAAACATCACCCCGTCGTGTTCGATGAAGGGGGTGGAGGTGTCGGGTGGTGGTCTGTTTATAAAGATGTCACCCTGCTCCCCTTCGGCCTATTCTTCATGTTGTAATCCTGTTGAGGAGTGTGATGTGCTTGTATGCATTACAAGACGCCTTGTATGCGTGTTGTGATTGAGATTAGAGTGGACTGCTATGAAATATTTAGAACATGTCACATTATGATTTTTTTTTAAATACTATGAAAATTCAGAAATAGCTAATTAATACAAAAATCATGTTAAATGACGAGTTTATTTGCAACAGAGAACTGTCTTTATTAATTTTCATATTTTTGTCAATTAAAATATTTAATTAATAACTGTTAATTAAAACATTTATTAAAACATTGGTCAAATGCACTGAAGAAAATGATTAAATTTATTTACTTAAAT
Source organism: Danio kyathit (assembly GCA_903798195.1). Taxonomy (NCBI): domain Eukaryota; kingdom Metazoa; phylum Chordata; class Actinopteri; order Cypriniformes; family Danionidae; genus Danio; species Danio kyathit. Next base: position 29,257,465 of record LR812540.1, read on the forward strand.
TTTTTAAGGTAAGTGGTTGCAAAAAAATTATATAAGCTGAATTTAAACAAACAAATTAGGTTGAAAATTACAAAGTTTAATTTGTTTGTTTAAATTCAGCCCATATAAATAGTTTGAAACTACTTATCTTAAAAAAGTAACTTCTGTAAATAGCAGAATAATGAAAAATTCTGTCGTCATTTACTTGCCCTTATGTCATTCCCAAACAAAGAATTTAGTTCATTTTCACATTTTAAATGGGATTTAAGAAATCTCGGGTCTATTCTGCTAGTCTTTCCTGAAAACTCTGGCGTTAAAACAACAACAACAAAAACAGATTAAATTCAGTTGTTTTATTTTTTCCACATGTAAGCATTGTTAGTTAACTATATTTAGAGCATTCAAATCTGGGCACAGATGTTCAAGCATGATTGTTTTAAAAGCAATATATTGTGAGTAGGTGTGTTTATTATGGCGGCCGAGAAAGCTTAACATTTAAAAAAAAAACACGTGCAATTACAAAAAACCCAGCAAATTAAAAAAGGTCCTCATCTGTTTGACAGCAAACATGCTGCAAATCCTCACAATGCATACACATTTATAAAAAACTCGCTGCATTTTCATGCAATGCAAACAAATTAATAAAACGCGCTGCATTTTCTCACAACGCAAACAATTTACGAAAACGCGCCACATTTTCTCACAACACAAAAAGAACGGAACACAACAGAAATGTTTCAAGGGGACCCAAAAACGTGACTGACGCCACTGTGCCGTGACTATTGCTCAGTGAAGTTGTAGGTGATCTTTGATCTGTTTATTTTAATATCTCGATTCCTGTGTCTTTAGTGTTTTTAGCCTAAATAACCATAACCTAAATAGCCGGGTATGTCACGTTTTAGGATCTGCTTAAAACATTTCTATTTCTTGTTTTTGTAAAATGTTTGCGTTGTGAGAAAATGCAGAGTGTTTTATTAATTTGTTTGCAATGTAAGAAAATGCAGTGGTTTTTTTCAATTGTGTTTGCATTGTGAGGATTTGCAGCACGTGTGCTGTCAAATGGATGAAGATCTTTTCTTAATTTGCTGCTATTTTTTGTAATTGCATGTCTTTTCTTAAATTTCAGCACGTTAAGCTCTCTCAGCCACTGTAGTTTATGCAATAATATATGTTACTATATAATTTGAGTAGAAATACAGAAGCCACCAGTGTCTAATAACATTATGAATTTCATATCAAGATTATAGTGTCTAAATTTATTGTTTTAAATGTATTGTTCATAGGGCTGCACGATATTGGAAAAATACTTTATTTTTCTGCGATAAATCTTGCAATATGATATATAGTTTCACAAGATATACGAATAGCTCAATTTGAAGGTTTTCTGGGGAGTTTATCAGTATTTAGGTAAAGAAATTGAAAAATCACAATGAAAAGTCCAAATTCTTCTTAAAGGTGCTGTATGTAAGTTTTTTTTACTCTTCTAAAGCATAAAACTACCATAATATGTGTGCAGATATTTAAGAAGCATCCCAAGTGAACATACTTGTTTAACTGAAAAACAATGCTGAAGTCAGATATTCTGCTTTGAAAATGTCTTTTCCGTGCCGGAACGCTGTCTTTGTTTAGGTAATTTTCACATGCATAATGCCAGTTTAGCCAATTATAATTCAGCACCCCGGGTTGCCTTGTTGGAAAACAGCGCATTTCATTCATTCATTCAGAAAGGCTCTGAAAGCATGCGTCCGTGACCTAAAAGGACAGTATGGGAGACAGATTCAGTTCCACATGAGGTCATTAATTAGCAAATTACATAAATATTACGAACGTAAACATTAGGTGAGCAGGTTACATTGTAACCGCGCGTCCTAACAACACGCTGTGACGAGAGAGGCAGTGACCAGCTATTTGGCTGTTTGCACCAGACCGACAGAAATTTAAATACAGCCTTTCAGAAGCACAGAATATGCACTCACTCACGAAACGGTAAGGTTTAGAATCTGTTTAATACATGTTAACCCACTTTAACATCATTAAATGTAAAATGGCATTCAAACTCATTGTTAGCATTTAGCACCGAATAAAGCACACGAGATTTACCTGAGGTGATCACTGTCATAGGTTTCACAAGTTCAGCTGTGAGAAATAGAAGCCGTTTCTAATCATTCAATTCGAGGTGTTGGTTAGGACAAAAACTCCCTTTAATATGGAAAATATTCCCTCTGTCGCGTGTCGTTGCTTTTATTTAGAACACAGTTTAAATCACTCGCTCCTTGTATTCAAACTGGCAACCCACGCTCACGTTTGTTTTGATCCAGGAGTGCAACACCTAGTTTAACCACTGGGTGTCAAACTTACATACTGCACCTTTAAATCAAGTATTGTTTTGTTGTTAATTTCATGAGAAATAAGGCAAAATTAAGAGTTTTTTCTTAAAACAAGCTAAATTATCTGCCAGTGGTGTAAGTAAAAAAATCTTGTTTTTGCTTTTGAAATGTAAATATTTGTACTAGATACAAGACAAAAATTCTCAGTAAGAAAAACTTTCTTTTTTGTTGCATAATTTAGATAAATTGCACATAAAACCTGCAATTAAATACAATTCTGTTGCTCCTGGTCAATTGTAATCCAGACTGAAATTTGCAGATCTTGTGATGTGACTATTGCAGATGAGCATATTTCGATATCGATGCTGAAACAACATATTGTGCAGCCCTAATTGTTATACTTTTTTTTTTACGTGATTTTGTTAAAATGAGCTTATAATGTTCAAGAATAACTGTCTGACACACACACACACTTAAGGCAGTTTTGTATCTAAAAATGAACAAATAACAAATAAATTAGCAGCTTTATGCGATTTTGTGGTTAAACAAGGATCTGTGCATTTTGGATTTGTTTACTTTTGTTTGTATTATTTCATGTACATAGTTTGTTGTTGTTGTAGGAACATTAGATTGTCTTATTCAAGGGATTGTTTGCTAAACCTGCACTTGGAAATCTACCTCACAGGGATCCAGGTTCATCTTGTTTTTCCATAACGCTGCTTTATAAAAGGGCTGTGCGATTGCACAAAAATCTCTAATTGCGATTTTTATTTTTATTATTTTTTTATTATTATTTTTTTTATTGCTATTATTAATTTTTTTTTTTGACTGAATTGTGATTTGATTTGTGATTTTAATTTTGTAAAGTCAACTTTCAACCTCAGACCAGTAATCTCAATAATGTGCTGCATTATTATTTCATACATTAAATTATAGAAAGACAAAATACTTTGACTGTATGTTTAAATATTTATTTATAAACCATTTCTACATACATTTATTTACATAACTGCCTATTGCAATGTTACAGGATTTACCGTTTTCAAAAAATCGTATTAATCACTGTTTTAAAGATATTGAAAATTTGAACCCATAGTATTAACCGCCATAAATTTTACAGTGGTTTATTTTGTCACTGGTAATGATGACAACACTAAATGTGTCACAATGACCTCTATTTGAGTGCATGTATATTTATGTGTGTTGCTAATGAGATTTATGAGATTGAAATGCTAATTAGATGTTGAGTCAGCTCTCACATTGCATTTCCTGCCTTATAAGTAATGCGTGAAGGCTGACGTCGCAGGATTGTGTCTCTCTTCTTCTGTTATCTCTGTTTCACGTCGTCTTATGCTGTTTTCATCATTCACTCTCTCCTCGCCGGCGTAGATATGAAAGATCTGAGCGAGCTGCCATGGCCTCCTCCGGTCGGGCAGCTGGAGGAGGAGCCCATCTGTGGCGAGCAAGGTGAACTTTGACCCGTCCTCTCCGTTTCTGCCGCTCCAGTGTCCCGCATCTGTTGAGCTCGCTGTTGAGTCATTGCACTGCTCGAAAAAAAAAAACCCTCCCGTTTGCTTCCCATTTGATTTGAAACACTCCCACTCAGTGCTGCTCTCATCACAGGAGCATGTGATGAATGCATGAGGTCAGTTCTGTCCTGCAGGCTTGCTTTTACTGGGGATGCACCTAAATTACAGTTCAAGCTTTCACCAGCTTTGCTGTGATTACACTGTAATTGTAACTTAAAACTAAAAGTGTTCATTAATTGCTACACATCTAAATTTAACTGAACATAAGTAATAGATTAACATTTTACGCACAAAGTTTCTAATATTAATGTAGAATTGCTAATGTTAATAAAACTTAATATTACTGTTAGTAAAAATTTTACAAATGGTAAAAACATTATCAATTCCCAACACCTAAGCTAAAATGTAAAAGGAAATAAAAAATTATTAATGTTAAATCTATAAATAATGCTATATTAGTATATAAATAATACTTAATATTACATACATGTAAATTCATATGCAATAACCAATAAATGGCTGAGATTGGTTGTAAAAGGATTTCTCTAAATAAAATAAAAGTCTAAAAACTTTTCACAATATTCAGTTTTGTGAATGGTTGCATTAAAGACTTTTTTAAGAGGGCATCAGATGATTACATAATGTCAAGTCCATGAAATGAGCATTGAATTAAATGCCTAGCAGTAAATATATTTGATAAATCACTAACTGATACGATGCGAAAACATTGTGAATTGTAGTTTTAATCTATGATGGTCATTTTAGATTATGTGTGGCAAAAATAATCCAAATGTAAAAATAAATTGAGATAAGAGCATGTGGAGTTAAGTTACCTATTAACGAATGTACATATAAATGACCGATACCGATAATCAGGGTGCGAATTAGGCTAATTAAGGCTTGATCCCACTGGAGGACATCCAAACAAGATGTGTGTGTGTGGGGGGGAGGGGAAAGTTCACTCTGATCTGTATTGTAAATAATAATGCTAATAATTAAAAAATAGACATCCATTTGACCACCCCTATAATAGTTGATACCATTGTAAATGCATAATCGCGAAAAAAGTCATTCAACAGTCAGACACCGTAAGAGTTCACAAAACTTGGAGAAAACCATGTTTTCTCATAAAATAGGTGTTTGTTTCAGGTCAGAATACATTAAATAGCCTATACCACAAAACACTGAAATACATTTTAATGTAATTTTAATAAACACATACATTTGATGGATGAAGCATGTATTACACAAACTAACATTACCAAAAAAGCTGACCCCCCTCCCAATTGTCAATGTATAATTCGCACACTGCCGCATCAGTAAGGTGCTAGTTAATTATGCAAAGTTTTCACACCTGATGGCATATTCAAATTGGAGTCAGCAGTGATAATCTAAATGCAGGAGAGAAAAATAAAGAATAAAATACTAACCGATAACTTTAATAAAAATAATAATAGTAATTTACTAACATTGGGCAAAAATTGGGAAAATTGTAATCTCCTAAGTTTTCACACTTGATAATGAATTTAAATTGTGTATAGCAAAGATAATCAAAATGTAAAAATATGCTAAAGGATCACATAGAATTAAATACCTAACGATAAACACCAATATATACCGATAAATGCTGATAAAATACAGATGAATCGTGCATCCCTAGTTTTTACCATTGGATTGATTTGTTTAATTCAAACTTCACTTCCCCTCTGGATCAGCAGATGTCTTTCACATTATATTGTTTGGCTTTGAACTCTGTATGTTTGCTTTATAAACATCCCAATTTAATTTCCTACAATCCTACTCTGTATTTTTTATTTTATTCCTCTCTGCCTTGGTTTAGTTTCCGTCTGCTCTGCATAACCACCATTTTGTAACCCATATTATAACTGGGCAAAATTTCAATCTCTTTTCTACTGCTCTTTGACATTGCAGTAAGTCTTTCTCCCTCCGTCTCTGTGTCCCGCAGTGCAGTTTGAGGGTGCCGAGTGGGATCGTTCCTGTTCTCCCACTGAACGCCTGAGGTGCTCCAGGGCTCCGCCGACCACAGGCAGCATGAAGCTCCGAAAGCCCAGCGATCCTCATTCCATGATTGGGGAGAGAGTGGATCCTTCCCTGCCCCTGGAGAAACAAGTGTACGTCCAACATCTTACCACAAACCATTAGAGCTTTCAACGTGAACACAAGCTTAAAAAAATGCTATTCCATAAGAAATGTTATTTGTTGAAGTTCCAAACCTGTATTTACTTACTTCTGTTGAACTTTTTTGGTTCATATAGTGAAAGTCAATGGAGTTCAAAACATTTAATAGAAAAGTCTTATCGGTTTGGAAGGAGAATATGAGTGTTTTGTCATTTAAAGGTGCCATAGAGTCCATTGATTTAATAAGTTTAATTGTTCTCTGATTACCACATATTGTACAGGGTGTCCGCAGTTTTAATGTCTTTAAAGTTTTAATGTCTTAAATTTCAAAAACTACATTTTACGCCTTAAAAGTCAAATATTTACTGAAATATTGTGTTGAAGGTAGGGCTGGCCAATTTTTTTCCGATTAATTCGAATTTATGTTTTAAGACTATTTAATTTTTTATAAAATCGAGGTATCTCGATTTTTTTTTTTTAATAATAATATTAAAGCAGCTTTTCCACTATCGTGCCAAACCATTCTAAACTGTTAGACAACCGTGCTGAATTGTGCTGACAGATTCTGTGTGTTGACGTCGCGGCTCTGTTGATGAGCTACCACAGCTGGCTCAGCGCAAGCGCGCTAGCCCATTGTCGCGAGGTGTGCGCGCAGTCAGCGGAGGCGCGCAATGCGGCGCCAGGCGAAAGTATAAATCCAGCTTTACACTCAGGGCCGGTGCGTCCATAGAGGCGACCTAGGCGGTTGCCTTGGGCGGCAGAATAGGGAGCGAGAACCCCCCGGTCCTCACTTTTATCCGCGACACCCACCCTCCTCACTTTCATCCGCAAACCGGTAAGTTTATATTTCACTTTCGGGTTGAGGGCGTTCGCCTAGAGCACCAGTTCAGCTTGCTCCGGCCCTGATTACACTATATACATTACACAAAATAATAAAATAGGCTAAAAGTTTTATTTGTGGCTAGAGCTTAATTAATTTGATTGACATATAGGCAGTGAGACCTTTACTTCGCCTGACTGAGCGTGAGTTTATTGCATGCTGCGCTGTATTCGGTAGCACAGATCGCTCTGATCTGGGTGAGAACTTTACCAGCGACTACATGCACAGCTGAAAGCCTTTTTTTCCTGCTGCGCATCGAATCAACAACAACATATATCCATGGAACACGAACTTGCAGACTCTTTGAACAACGAGGAAATAATTGCATCTAATTCAAAGCCCAGACGTCTGGTTTTGTATTTTAAACCTGCGCACCACCTGAAGGACGGTTATGGTGTGCTGTGAATGTCGGCTGTCACCGCAGAAAGTCAAATCTTTCTTTAATTTGGACTTTTGCTTGAAAGCTTTAAGGAGTGGCACAGTAGCTGTCCAAGGTACTGTAGCTATGAATTAAATCATAACCCATATATGCACCAATAAACAAGTAAAAAGAATGAATAAATAAAATAAATATGGATTCTTAAATGTCGGTATTATTTTTACTCCAAAAAAAATATCAATACGTTTTGACAAATGTTTTATAAAACATAAATTGAGCAATTTTCAACATTTCAGCTATAGGCTGTTATACGATTCAGTTAAATATAAGATAGACATTTAAATATAGATAGATATGTAACATGTTCCTTAACCAGATGGTTTTTCAAGTTACTTATAAAAAGATTGTTACTTCAGTCTTGTTGTTGTAATGTTTTAAGTTGACAATAGTTACACAGTAAAAAAAAAAAAAAAAAAAATCAAAATCGTGAATCGGTCAAACTTTATGAAAAACTCTAGATTTTTTTTTTTGCCTTATTGCCCAGCCCTAGTTGTAGGTCTTAAATCATTTTAAACAGGTCTTATTTTTCCTATGTCCATGTAAAGCTACCCAATTGGGCTAACACCCATCCAATCAACTAACATTCCATCTCCAAAAGTTTTAACAAACGTTTATTTATTAACTCTATTTATTAATATAATTCTCTTCTTTACAATAATGTATGTTTTAAAACAGGAGGAGACAGAACACTGTCTTTTATGCTATCAGTGTAACCTCAGTTGTATTGCCCTGTTGTATTGCGGATAAGATATAGATAGAATTATATTTATACTGAACAAAAGGGACTAACAGAGATGTATTAAAGTTGATTTTGAAGCTTTAACATATATATAGGAAAACACATTCAAGAATTAATATCAATATAGGAAAACACGAATTAATATCATATAGGAATCATCGTCAATATAGGAAAACACTAATTAATTTATATCATATAGGAATCATCGTCAATATAGGAAAACACGAATTAATTTATATCATATAGGAATCGTCATCAATATAGGAAAACACAAATTAATTTATATCATATAAGAATCGTCATCAATATAGGAAAACACAAATTAATTTATATCATATAGGAATCATCGTCAATATTGGAAAACACAAATTAATTAATATCATATAGGAATCATCGTCAATATAGGAAAACACGAATTAATTAATATCATATAGGAATCATATAGGGAAGAATTAATATCATATAGGAAAACACAGGCAAGAATTAATATCAACCTCTGCATAAACAGATGAGTTTTATGACGTTTATTGGCAACCTTTCACCCCAGAAATAAATCACAGTAAGAGCTGAGTGATATGACACTGAGCATAAACGTGGATTAAACCGTTATACTCAGCAGTTTACATGTGTTTATTGCCTCTTTACAAACATACACGTGCAAATTTCACAACACATTAAACTATCAAAGGATACATTTAAACAGAATATATGCCTCTTCGGGGGATGCTGAATAAATTTGCAATCTATATAACGTGTATTTTGTATTCTGACACACTGTGGTCTGCTTTACAAAACTGCCCCTTTTTAGTTTCTCTGCCCATCCTTTTTCAAAATAATACTCTCAAATATCCATAATAAGAGTCTCACAATATTATGTTTGATAAAAGCTTAGATACACTTAAAGATAAGGGGGAAAAAATCATTCTTGTAATCACTAGGAAATGTTGTAGCCAATCAAACACAGCCCTGGGTATCACACACACATGATACTACTGTATGTGGATCGTCAGAGTCTGTTTTTTGTTCTGATTGTTCCAGGATTTTACACTGACAGGATTTACATGAGAATGAGAAAACAATAGTGTTTGAGGCTCACAGTATGTCATTTCCATGAACTGAACTCTTATTATACAGCTGTGATTAGGTATATCCCTATTTTCATTCTATGGCACCTTTAAGACAATAAAATAACTTGATGATCTCACAGTGTGACGTCTCACTCCTTGCCTAGGGTGTTATTATTTTATGAGTATGAGAATATGATTTATGGCATGGTGTGCGTGGTTAGGTCATTAGAAAGCGCAGTCAAGTGCATCCAAAATATTGCTGGAGATTTGTCAGCGGTTGAGAAAACAAAATTCCCCGAACACATCATCCTCAGACGACAGCTGAGGTCTCATGAGGAACACGACAAGCGCACACACACGGCTCACTCGCTAAATATTTACAGGTGCCATGTCGGACATGTTTGTGGTATTGATCCTAGCACAAGTCATTTGCTTTTCAGTACTGCTTTTTGCCCTTGTGGCCTGTTGGAATTAAATAAGTTGTTTTGTTACTGTGCTTCTGTGTATTGACTGCTTTTGTTATGATTTGCGGTATATTTTGCTTTACTGCAATGTATATTGCCATGTCTTGAGCAGCTTTATTTGATGAGTGAATAATACTGAAATAATTGGCCATTTTTTTTTTGTTTTTTGCGTAGTTTTTTTGCGCAATAAATATTTTTGATGTTTTTGTTTTTAAAATTTAATGTTTTATTCAATGTGCTACTTGTCATTTCTTTGTTATTATTTGCAAAATTTTCTAACAATATCTGAGTGAAAATAAAAAAACATAAATAAAAAATAAAAACTATTCAGTTCAAATTAAGTTAATCTGGAGTTTTTTTAGTGGTGGCTAATTATTTAAGGTTAAATATAAATATAAAACAGCAATTGTGTTTTTATTATTGTGATGATTTTTTTTATAAAAAATTATTCAGTAAAACTAAATAAATAATAAACAAAAAAAATGTAACTATATAGTAAAGACAGCATTATGAAAGCATTTTATTTTACTGTACAATTGACAATAGTATTTGTTTAATTTTTAATTGGTTAATTTAATTACATTTTTAAAAGGGTAATCCATAAAGCATGTATTTTGTTGGGTTGTAATAACACTGTACTGTACAGATGAAAATTGATTGAAATTTCACTATTTGCATCTTCATTGCACCATTTGTAAACAGGAAAAAACTGATGTAATCATAATGTTTTGAGCTTGCATTTGTACGGACATCAGTGATATCATTTGGCTTTAAATTCCTGAACTGTTTGCATGTAAAATGAGCATCAAAATACTGTAGCTAAATACTGGATCTGCACTGATTTGAGGCTAGCACTCAGGGTTTCCGCGGGGTCTTAAAATGTATTAAATTTCAAAAACAAAATTTCAGGCCTTAAAAAGTCTTTAATTCAAAGAAATATTGTGTTGTAGGTCTTGAATAATTTTTAACAGGTCTTAATTTTAAATTGTTGAAGCAATGTTACCCAATTGGACCTAAACCCATTCAATCACCAACAATCTAAGTTTTATATACAGTATATACAGTTGAAGTCAGAATTATTAGCCCCCCTGTTTATTTTTTCCCCCAATTTCTGTTTAACGGAGAGAAGATTTTTTTCAACACATTTCTAAACATAATAGTTTAAATAACTCATCTCTAATAACTGATTTATTTTATCTTTGCCATGATGACAGTAAATAATATTTGACTAGATATTTTTCAAGACACTTCTATACAGCTTAAAGTGACATTTAAAGGCTTAACTAGGTTAATTATGTTAACTAGGCAGGTTAGGGTAATTAGGAAAGTTATTGTTTAATGATGGTTTGTTCTGTAGACTATCAAAAAAGATATATCTTAAAGGGGTTAATCATTTTTACCCTAAAATGAGTTTTAAAAATAAAACTGCTTTTATTTTAGCCGAAATAAAACAAATAAGACTTTCTCCAGAAGAAAAAATATTATCAGACATACTGTGAAAATTTCCTTGTTCTGTTAAACATCATTTGGGGAATATTTAAAAAAGAAAAACAAATTCAAAGGGGCGCTAATAATTTTTACTTAAATTGTGTGTGTGTGTGTGTGTGTGTGTGTGTGTGTGTGTATGTATATATATATATATATATATATATATATATATATATATATATATATATATATATATATATATATAATATATATATATATATATATATATATATATATATATATATATATATATATATATATATATATATATATATATATATATGGATGAAGTCAGAATTATTAGCCCCCCTGTTTATTTTTTTCCCCAATTTCTGTTTAACAGAGAGAAGATTTTTTAACACATTTCTAAACATAATAGTTTTAAGAACTCATTTCTAATAACTGATTTCTTTTATGTTTGCCATGATAACAGCAAATAATATTTGACTAGATATTTTTCAAGACACTTCTATACAGCTTAAAGCGACATTTAAAGGCTTAACTAGGTTAATTAAGTTAACTAGGCAGGTTAGGGTAATTAGGCAAGTTATTGTGTAAGAATGGTTTGTTCTGTAGACTATCGAAAAAAAATATAGCTTAAAGAGGCTAATCATTTTGTCCCTAAAATGGTTTTTAAAAAAATAAAAACTGCTTTTATTCTAGCCAAAATAAAACAAATAAGACTTCCTCCCAGAAGAAAAAATATTATCAGACATACTGTGAAAATTTCCTTGCTCTGTTAAACATCATTTTTGGAAATATTTAAAAAAAGAAAGAAAAATTGGGTCCCACTTTATATTGTGTCGCTTATACCTGTGAACTTACATGGTAATTAGATGTGTAAGTAGTATGTAACTACAGTGTATGTACACACTGGTACAGAGTATTTACTTGTGTATACTGGTGTAACTACACTCATGTAACAACCAACTGAATAGTATGTGTAAGTACAAATGTGTAACAGGACATTGGTAACAACAGTAGGAAAGTACACATCTGTAACAAGAATTATGTAAGTGCATTGTGTAACAACAATATATACTTGCAGATGTTTTCCCACTTCCACACCTGTTTGCAGATCATGTACTTGTAAACACTGTATGGCAGAACTAATGCTGCATTAGAAGGTTTCACCTTGTGATACAAGTGTACTTGCATGGTAAATCCACAGAATCCACTCAATATAAAGTGTAAAATGGTCACAAATTACTGTTCATACATTCATTCATTTTCTTTTCGGCTTAAATGGGTTGCAGCTGGAAGGGCATTCACTGTGTAAAACATATGCTGGATAAGTTGGCGGTTCATTCCGCTGTGGCGACCCCAGATTAATAAAGGGACTAGGCCGAAACGAAAATGAATTTTATTTTAAACTTTATATTGTGGACCGTTCCTGTGGAGTTACCATGTAACTACACTGTTATTAAAGTGTTGCATAGAAGATATTTCTTCAAGTTACACAGTAATTTGTGACCATTTTACACTTTATATTAAGTGGACAGTTCCTGTGGAGTTACCATGTAAGTACACTGGTATCACAAGGTGAAACCTTCTAATGCAGCATTGGTTCTGCCAAACAGTGTTCACAAGTGCATGATCTGCAAACAGGTGTGGAAGTGGGAAAACATCTGCAAGTACATATTGTTGTTACACAATGCACTTACATAATTCTTGTTACAGATGTGTACTTTCCTACTGTTGTTACCAATGTCCTGTTACACTTTTGTACTTGCACATACTATTCAGTGGGTTGTTACATGAGTGTAGTTACACCAATAATACAAAAGTAAATACTATGTAAACGTGTGTACATACACTGTAGTTACATACTACTTACACATCTAATTACCATGTAAGTTCACAGGTATAAGCGACACTTAATATAAAGTGGGACCATATATATATATATATATATATATATATATATATATATATATATATATATATATATATATATATATATATATATATATATATATATATATATATATATATAACGTTTTTTATTACAAAGAGGTGTTTATTTCACAACTGATGTTTGACATTTTTACAGACGAATTTGTTTAATTAAATTCCCTAATCAAGAAAAGAAAACTAAAAACAATTCCTCATGATAATAACAGCAATATGTCCCTTTACATAATCTTTCATTTACACAAAAACTATTTACAGAAGAAAGTGTAAGTGGATATAATATTTATAAATAGGCATGAAACTTAAGGTTTTATAACAGAAACGCATAAACGCATTAGGTTGAATAGGAGTTATACTCAATTAATTTGGACCAAAAGTAAACAAATATATTTTATGATTATTTGTGTAGTTTTCTTCATAATAAATATACTTTTAACAATGTTAAACTTGTCTTTAAAAAAAAAAATCATTATGTTGAAAAAAGTGTATACAACAGTTTTCTTGTTTTGACACATTAAAATATGTGGTTAAGAAATAACTACATTTGTTTTTTTCCAATTATTTTGGTCCAACCGGGCCATTACCAAAAATAGTGTTTAGCCCCATATAAGTCTAAAATATCATTCATAATGGTCTTAAATTTGACTTGATGAAACCTGCAGAAACCCTGCACACTGGTCAGGACATCATTTGTTGTTGTTGTGTGACATCACCTGTTGTGTTTCAGATGGTATCATGGCTCCCTATCTCGCTCGGAAGCCGAGTCTCTGTTGACCCTCTGTAAGGAGTGCAGTTACTTGGTGCGAAACAGCGAGACCAGTCCCCTGGACTATTCGCTCTCACTGAGGTACAGACCTATTTCTCTCTTTTCATCTTTTCATTTCTCTGCTCCCTCCATTACTGGTAAATGAAGTGAGCAAATCTTCTCCCTATTACCCCATTCAAGCTAATCGTCTTGTGTTTTGCTTCATTTGTGTCTAGTTGTCTGGATCTTAGTTGTTTTTGTTCTTTATTGTCACTAACTTTTTTCCCACCCCTTAGGTATTTCAAAGTAATTGTATTTTGTAGTTTATGAGTGCATGGCTGCATATGAATAAAGAATAATACAGGAGTACGAAGTAAACGTTTCAAAGAAATTGCAGAATATTTAATATAATTTATTAGTATTAGCAGAAGTATAATAATACTATTTATTTATAAATCTTATTTATATAATACTTTTTAGTTATTATCTCACTAAATGTTTATTTATAATATTATACATCACTAAAATTACAAATTTTGCAGCCTACGTGTCATATTTGGTACACGAATGACTAATAAACAAAACTCATTAATAGCATTAGAATTAATTTTTTTTAATTAACAATTTTAGCAATCATAAACAAACATAGCCTTATTCAAGTAGGCTTTGGCTAAAAGTAAATTGCGATTCTGCCAAATGATGCATAAAGCGGCTCACTCGTTGTGACGTGTCTGACAACTCAAGTTATTGCACATCGAATAAGCGCTTTCTATATGTGAATATAATGTTCGTTAATATAAAACAATGCAGATGACGTGAAATAAATTTGAACAGTTGGAAATCTGCTGCACTTAAAAAAATGTCAAGCTTCTCAATTTTGTGCCATTTGCTTGATTTTGCATTAAAGGTGCAGTATGTACGTTTGACACCCAGTGGTTGAACTAGGTATTGCATTCCTGGATCAAAACAAACGCAAGCGCAGGTTTCCAGATTGAGGACCAACAGGAACGTGTCTGACAATCGAGCCTAAAGGCTGATTTAAACCAGGTTCGATATAAAAGCAACAGCATGAGATAGAAGGAATATTTTCCATATTAAAATGAGTATTTGTTCTAACCAACACCTCAAATTGATATATTTGAAACGGCTTCTATTTCTTGCACCTGAACAACAGAAAACTGTCAATGGTCACCTCAGGTACACCTCATGTGCTTTATTCAGTGTTAAATGCTAACAGTGTGTGTTTGAATGCCATTTTACATGACATTTATTGCCACACTACAGAAAGCAGCAGCAGATAGTTCACATCAGATCTTGAAAAAAAAAAAAAACACCCTTTGAAATTGAACTTTACAACTGTGACTCAAAACCAACGCATAGTGATTCAGCATGTACATTTAATAATGTTAACGAGCTTACCATTTCGTGAGTGAGTGCACAATTCTGTGATTTAGAGTGGCTGTATTTGAATTTCTGTTGTGTTTCGTTTGGTGCAAACAGCCAAATTGCCCATTACTGCTAATCTTGTCACGTAGCGTGTTGTTAGGACACGGGGCTACAATGTAACCTGCTCACCTAATGTTTACATTCGTAATATTTATATTATTTGCTAATTCTGAATCTGAACTCTGAATTGGCATCTCATTTCAGAGTCTGTTACTGTCCACCGGAGCTCGCATTTCAGTCACGGACGCATGCTTTGAGAGCCTTTCTGAATGAATAAATGAAATACATGGTTTTCCAACAAGGCAACTCGGGGTGCTGGAATATAATTGGCTAAACTGGCAGTGGGTTGGTTAAAAGAACCAAAACAAAGACAGCGTTCCGGCACAGAAAGCACATTTTCAAAGCAGAATAACTGACTTCAGCATTGTTTTTCAGATAAACAAGAATGTTCACTTGGCATGTTTCTTAAATATGTGCAAACATATTATGGTGTTTTATGCTTTAGAAGAGTCAAAAACTTACATACACCACCTTTAAATTCAGCGATTGCAGAATCACTAAATTCTGGAGTGATTTAACAGTTTTACATGGAGATGATCATGAAATTCATCTTTTTAGTCAATAAAAATCAAGGAATTTGACATTTTATCATTTTTGACATCATAATAATTTCCAATAATATTCCCGTGTTCCCATGGGTTGCCTCCGGTAGCTCTGGTTTCCCCCACAAGTCCAAAAACATGCGCTATAGGTGAATTGGGTAAGCTAAATTGTCCGTAGTGTATGCGTGTGAATAAGAGTGTATGGGTGTTTCCCAGTGATGGGTTGCAGCTGGAAGGGCATCCGCTGCGTAAAACATTTGCTGGATAAGTTGGCGGTTCATTCCGCTGTGGCGACCCCTGATTAATAAAGGGACTAAGCCGAAAAGAAAATGAATGAATGAATAAATTTCCAACAATGAGGAGTCGTTGTCTGCTCCCCATTTTTCTTAAATTACTTATTCATACACCATTTGATCTCAAATATCAAATTATTAGATTTTTCTATTGTTTTACTCTTTCATCGTTCTTATTATTGTCTCAATTTTTTATTTAATTTTCTCCCCAGCCCCCTCAGACAAAAACGGCCCTGCCTCATTTGCACACTGATGTGCTTTTCGATAGGCTATCAGCTAGAGCGATAGTGCTTATCTGGTCAAATCTCACAGCTCTAATTACTGTCTTGATCCAGAGCCCCTGCTCCCCTCCTCTTTCTTCTTTCTCTTTTATTCTCCCCGAGCTGTAATCAGCCAGGTGAACAGCTCTTCAGTTCACAAAGCTCCTCCTGCTGCCTTTAATGAATATGAATGACCTGCAGAAATCCGCAGAAGTAGCGGGAGGCCTTTCACACACCTGAACACACTCCGTAATCAAATACGCCTCATATTGCAAGAGCACACTCCATAAGTTTTGGGCAAAAACACTCCAGAATGTGTTCAACAACATGAATCATGTTGCTAGGGTGTTCTTAGTGGTTGCTAGGGAGTTTTAGGTGGCCTTTTACACAGTTGAATGCACTCAGTAATCGCACACGCCATATACTGCAAGCACACACTTTTAAGTATTAGTAAAAAACACTCCAGAACATGTTCAACTACATGAATCGTCTTGCTAGGATGTTCAGGATAGTTCTGGGTAGTTGCTAAGGAGTTCTACACACAAATCTTACATTTCACAAACTCAGTAAACCCACTTGTCTTGTATTGCAAGCACACATTTCATAAGTCATGGGCAAAAGCACTCCAGTTGCTAGGGGATATTGGGTAAGTTCATGGTGTTCTGGGTGGTTGATGGGAACTTCCAGTTGGTAATAGGGATTTCTAAGTATCATTGTACACACCTGAACACTGAATTTCATGAGTTAAGAGTAAAGCAGGGAAAGGGAAAGTGATGGGAACGTAAGGCTCAAGTACTCAAGTAAGGCTCAAACTCAAGTAAGGCTCCAATGTTCTGCTTGACCAAATATCAGAAGTAGTTGCGTGTGTGTTCACAGATTTGTTTTTGCCATGCATAGATCATAGACCTTTTTGTGACGCTGCCATGAAATAGGCCGTTCACATGTCGCGTCTTTTGCACGCACAAGTCCATTATTTTTCTAATGGAGACTTGTGGATTGCGTGCACATATTGAGAGCGGCACGCTTTTTAATTCTCTCCATACATAAAACTTGTATTGGAACTGCAGCAATGTTTTGTTAGGTTGTCATCCTCTGAGAAAACGGTTGATGGGCGCCAAGCAACGACAAAGCAGTGACTGTGTAGCACGTTGAAAGTGCTGAAGGAAGCGACCTGCTCACGCTTTCCACATGCTTTAGGCCCTGTTTGCACTAGTACGTTTTAGTTTTAAAACGGTGTTTTAGAATGAAAACGATTCGCGTCCACACTAGCGTTTTACCCAGCGTTTCTGAACACCTCTCCGTCTACACCACACCACTGAAAATGTTGAAACACACACACACTCAGGCATGCGCTGCTGCATATGTGGACGTCTGAGCTCCAGGCAGTCATCTACCCAGATGAGAGCTGTTCTCGTCGGACTGTTCATCAAGGATCTACCGCTGGATCTAATCTCACTATATTTGTTGAATGTGATATTTAATTCATCTTGTTGTCAATATCTAACGACATATTCCCTGACTTTGGTCTTTTGAATCTATTACTTGTTCTCAGGTAACATGTTTTGGCTGAGCGCAAAGATAAGTTAATAATTTATGTAACCACGTACATTCTGTACATTTGACTGATTGCTTGCCTTTATTGCCTATAATGTATAAACTTATTGTATGTTAGATTTTTATAATGGCCATTATTGATTATTAAAACTGATATTCAGCAAAAGAGAGGGTATGTTTCGTGATTTCAATGAGAATGAAAGATGGCAGTTCTGTTATAGGCTCTGTTTTGTTATAAATACACACACAGTGAAGATGACGCTCATATAAATATGTATCTACACGACACCTCAACATTTCTGCTGTCTGATTGGCTAATTTGCTAGTATCAAAATGAAAATAAGCAGTTCCTTCAATCATGTTTTCATTTTATTGTTAAGAAAGTGAAACAACATAATCAGGGTGATGTGAATAAGGTTATAAAGTACACTGATCCCTTTAAAGATTTACACGACCTGTCCTCTGGAGTTTGTTTTCCTTATCAAACTTGCGAAGTCTGAACTTACAAGGAGAGGATGCAGGACTGAACTGTGTGCAGGCTACTTAATACTGAGGGAAAAGCCCCAATCAGATGGTGAATGTCTGCAGCCACGCCTCCGCTTTCAGATGTCTCCGTTTTTCCCCATCCACACTAAGACGGAGCAGCAGCGTTTTAAAATAAAAACGGCCTCTCCAGCGTTTTCAAAACGCTCCGTTTTCGGCGCTCGAAAACTCCGGCGTAGTGTGAACGGATGGCGTAACTGTAGCAAAACTTATGCTTTTTAAAACTACAACGTATTAGTGTAAACGGGGCCTTAGATTCAATTTGCTTGTTAAGTGGGACGTCACACGAAGCGGCTTCCGGGTCCAAGTGCTCTATCAAACTGTATAGGGAGACTCATCAAATAAACGTTTACGAAGCGATGTAATACTTTTTAAAATCACGATAGTTCTCTTTCTCTCTCTCTCTCTCTCTCTCTCTCTCTCTCTCTCTCTCTCTCTCTCTCTCTCTCTCTCTCTCTCTCTCTCTCTCTCTCTCTCTCTCTATATATATATATATATATATGCCTAATATCCGATGGCCAGAAACTAATTAATTTTTTATAAATTGTTTAAATTTGGTATTTGTGATGCAGAAAGTCCAGAGACTGTTGTGTACATTATAATTTTATATAAAGTTCACTTTAATGTGTGAGATAATTAAAAAGTGGCCATAAATGAATATTTTCTCAATTCAAATAAGTAGTGGCTTGGACCCGGAAACAGTATTCCATACGTCACCGATACGTCACGACTTAACAAGCGAATATGACTGACGTACAAATTACCTGGTTCTGCGATACATCAGCCTTCCTGTATCCAAAGTAACTTAATCCCATACCACAGAAGTCCTCCTGTGCTGAACTTATCATCCCTGTATACGCAGGATATTCAGTCTTCTGTTCTCGCGCTCTGTTTAGGTGCGCTGCGTTATGATTGGTTCAAATACCATACTGCGGGAAAATCATGTTGTTAGGCAATTTAGAAATCGTGCATGTCCAAATCGCCATTTCGATACAATTTCAATTAATCGCACAGCCCTATAGGGTGTTCTGGGTGATTGTTTTGCTTTGTGGACGAATTAGGGAATTAATGGAGTATATGGAGTTCCAGGTATCCTGAGTGGTTGTTTTTAGTTACAGGTGGTGCTAAGGGAGTTCTGGGTGTTCTGAGTAGTTTTTTTTTTTATTGTTACAGGTGGTGGTTTGAGAGTTCTGGGTGTTCTTAAAGGTTGTTATTAGTTATACAGTAGGTTGTGGTTTGAGCGTTCTGGGTCTTCTGATTGGTTGTTATTAGTTACAAGTGGTGGTTTGAGAGTTCCGGGTGTACTTAGAGGTTGGTATATGTTACAGGTGAGGTTAGAGAGTTCTGGATGTTCTGATTGGTTGTTTTAGGTTACGGTTGGTGGTTAGGGAGGTCTAGGTGTTCTGATTGGTTGTTGTTAGTTACGGGTGGTGGTTTGAGAGTTCTGGGTGTTCTGATTGGTTGTTATTAGTTACAGGTGGTGGTTTGAGAGTTCTGGGTGTACCTAAAGGTTGTTATTTGTTACAGGTGGAGGTTTGAGAGTTCTGGATGTTCTGATTGGTTGTTTTAGGTTACGGGTGGTGGTTGGGGATGTCCAGGTGTTCCGAGTGGTTGTTAGGAGTTCTTTGTGTTCTGTGTGGCGGTTATGGGTGTTCTGGGTAGTTGTTAGGGAGTTTTTGGTGGACGTATACACCCTTGAACACACCCAAAAATCACACAGACTTCAAGTTTTGTGAAATCGCACGCTTGAAATTATCTGCAAAAATACGCTGTATTCATGACGTTTAACTTCATGTCTTGACTTTATGGTATAATGGATAGGTGATTAGATGAAATGGGTGAATGTTAGGGATTGTTGGAATGTTGGGGATTGGTGAAATGTAAGTGGAATTTGAGGGTGTTTTGATTAGTGTATTGAGAGTTTGGGTGTTTTTTAGAAGTCGTTAACAAGTTTTGGGTAATTGCTAAGGAGTTCCAATTAATTGGCAGGGAGTTTCGGGTGTTTGTTAGGGAGTTCTGTTTAGTTGCTAGTTAATTCTATGTGTCCTTTCACACACCTGAACACACTCATTAAAAATCATTCACACCTTATTTTGCAAGAGCATACTTCATAAGTCACATGCAGACACACTCCAGAACATGTTCAGCAACAAATCAGATTTGAACAAGCCCCATTCAGACTGCATTTGTTTGACAGCTGTGGGAATGTATGAATGGCGCTGTCTGATGTCATAATGGGGGATGCCAACCGCCTCAGAGGTCTGATCTAAATCAAAGTGACACCGGCTCAACGTCGAGAGCTTAGAACGAGCCTCCATTAAGATTCACAGGCTTTATTTTGAGCCCAGAACCTTTTATAAGTGACATTGTTTGTCACATATCTGGTAGATAATACCTTTCTTGAGATGACACACTTTGTGAACACGTTAAGTCTTGAATTTTAATGCGCTGCTTCAGAGGTTGCTTGATTTTGAAACGGGTGTCCTTGTTTCGTTCATACTTAAGGTGAACTGTACTTTACAGTACAATGACAGCTTAAAACTAAGCAACTACTTCCTGTTTCTATACATAGAAATCCAGCAGTTTGGACTGAGCTGTCTTAAAGGGGAGGTTGAGAAAAATGTTTACACAAGGCCACATTTAACTTATGATATTCTTTTCACCATTAGATTGACCTTCTTATTGTAGTTAATCAGTTGGTGACTCGAATACAGGACTCCACCTAGGGATCATGTTAAATTAAGCTTTCAAGTTGCAATAAGATAATTGCAAAATATCAGTGGTTAGTTTTCAAATACTATGGTTCAGTGATGCTTTAATCCTTAACAGTGCCACAGGTATATACATTATGTATGATAAATCACTTTATCATCATTATAGCTAAACATATTTTGGTTTTTACAGGCTTATGTAATTTGTGCTTTTAATAAAATATTTGTTTTGAATCAGGAAAACGCATAAAACATTCTGATAGGTGGGTCTCCAAGACTATAGCGAAGAAACATTGTTCTCTGTGTTTGCAAGGGTTTTCTGGGTTTTTTGGGTGGTTGTTAGGTGAAGAAACTGATTGTAAAGTCAGACCGATAAACAGAGAAGTAGAAAGTTTCCGGAACTACGTCATATCATTAATATTGTTCAATATTTTTAAACGAATAATTTTTATTTTTTTTATAAATTATTTTAATGATATAAGGTTTTTTTATAACCATTCAAGATTTTTTTATCAAACTTTGATGCATCACTTGCTTTTGTTTATATCTCGGACAGTTTTACCTATTAAAGTTTATTAAAATATTAATGACAACAGAACATGGGTTACTCTACAAATATATTTTTTATTATGGCAAGAATAAAAGCAAAAAAAAAATACACTTACTAAAAAATACAGATTTTTTTTTTATTTAGCCCGCTCCACTATTCATACATTACTGTCTGGCTAGTTTCTGTCCTATACTTATGCTAAAAAGGCAATAATGGTCCAACATTCCTGACCATTATCACCAATAAAGTCTAGAAAACAGGCCATCAGTATATTGTAAACCGACAGGTTCAAATATTCTTTTCCAGTTATCAAAGAAATTATTTATTCCTTAATTTTGTAACTATTAAATTGTTTTAATTGTAATGTATATATCAGTGTAAAATCTATGACTGGTGGAAAAACATATTTCTGTAATTGTGTAGCTGGGTCTCCAATTTTGCCATGTTCTCTTTTGGCTTTAACAAACTTATCCCTCAGGTTTTTCCAAACTTTTTAACAAAAACTTTCCTCTTTTCCCACAGCTGTTGCAATTTCTAGCCAAGAATTATTGATCATCTGGTTATTTCTATAATCACGGATCATAAAGATGCCTGTACAGTTGTATCTGTTTCAGACAAAATCTCTTCAAAGTGTTTCATATTCAACTCAAATCAAATGCGGCGCCATGCAAACTGTTTGCCCGAATCTCAAAAAAGAATCATGCGCTCCGCCAGCCGAAATCATGTCGCGCACCCGAAGCGAACCTCCGCAAACACAACGATGATGTCACATTTGCTGCACGCACTCAAGTGAAATAGCGGATGCGTCGAGTATAAACCAGGCTTAAGGGGAAGGGCTAGGGCTTTTTCAGGACCACACTCGAAATCAAGGGGTTCGGACATTTCCCAGAATACACCATCTACAATGTTGTTTTCATGCATTTAGATGAATATGGCCACGGTGTAAATGCACAGTACAGTTACATTCTTATTGCCACATTAGATCGTTATGATAACATGATATCGTTGGCTTCAGAGATTTCCAGAAGATAAATACCAAAAAAATAACGCAACTGGAATAACTACAGAAGTCACGATCGTTGATCTCATATAAAGCAAGAGATTGCGATGACATGCGATGATGATGTGTACTGGCTATGTAGTGCTGTCCCATTTCTTAGGGTAAATTTTAAAGCCCTTCCCCTTCACACTCTGTTTCAAGGGCCAAGGGGTAGGGGTGCAAAAATAGAATTAGGATTGGGCCTTAGTCTCTAAAAGCAAGACCTTCAGACAGATGGCAGAAGGTTTGGACCTTTTTTTGCATTATTTATAAGTCAAGGACTGCCCAAGAAGCCACCTGACTGACTTGTTATGCTGCCAATCACAATTTGCCTCGTTCGGGGTCAACCTACAATAACAGACTGGTGTGCAATAAATTAAGGATTCATTCATCAGTCGTCAAGAGTATTTCCCTTGAACTTAACAGACTTTTGAAGATCCAGCTTTTAGTTGACCTTGAAAAGTGCACATCGTCATTTGTAATCACAACTGTTTTCTTCTTCCATTAGGAGGTTTGGCTTTGATTCCAGACAGGCTGTTAAAGAATGACAAACATCTTTCAGAAATCCTGTAGAATTTGACATGTTTTTCATTTTGTGTGCCTTATGCATTAGTCAATCAGTCCTTGGCCATGATGTCTGGGTCTGAGACTAGGATGGTTGCTATGGAGTTCTTTGTGGTTGCTAGGGTGTTGGAGACCTTATCCAAAAGAGCCCATCCCCGTATTCTCTGTGATATCTCCAAATATGGCTTGGTTCTCTCCTTCATTGTCTTTGTGTTGGCAGTTGCATTTTCAGGCTTATTTTGTTGCTCATTATGCCTGAAGATTAATGGCTGTTTTGTATGTTCTTTTTCAGGAGCTGCCAGGGTTTCATGCATATGAAGTTCAGCCAGTGCAAAGACGGCCGCTATATCCTTGGCCAGAACAGCCCTCCATTTGACACCATTCCTGAAGTGATCCACTATTACACCACACACAAACTCCCCATCAAAGGAGCCGAACACTTGTCCCTACTCTTTCCTGTGTTGGTTCAGACTCTCTGATTGGTCAAGAGCACTTCATTGCAATTGATGAAAGTCATTCTTGGATAAACATTCAACAAATTCAGCATCTACTTTTGGGTCCTACTTGTTTTTGATTGTAAAATGGCATCTGGCTGAGGATGTCAACCTTTTAGAATGGACATGTCAGATCAAATTACAGTTTGATCGGTTCACATGGCATTTCACATTCTTGTTAATAACACTTTTTCCATTTCACCAAATGACCTTTCTGTGAACCGTACCAGACTGGTGGCAGCCAGACCTGTTGCTTGTCTTCAGTCGTCTGCCTGTGTTATTCTCCATTGGGATGCTAGATTAGCCGTCGCTAATGTTTATTGATCGATTAGCAGCCCCTTAGGATGAGCAGACGAGTCTCCTCTCTTTTATAGCTGCTGTAAAACACATTTTCACTCAGAGGTTTATGACTATTATCCTCTCTTTAAAATTTGTAAAGCCTTTTGGTTCTACGGAGACCCTTGAGACCACACATGAATGTAGTTTGGTTCACTCAAGACAGTAGTCCTCAGAAAATCATGTTAATACTTATGTTGTTGTTTGACCTTACCTTTTAATGTTGAGGAGAGTAGCTAAAAACCAACTCATCAGTGACTGATGTGAGTGTTGACTTATGATCATATGCAGAGTTGTTCTTCTAACTGGTACGTTAGGTCTCAGATACAGTAAAATGCGGAAAATGTGTTTCTTTAGCTGCTGTTTTAAACGGATTTACATGTTGTATAATAAACTATCTTGAGAGAAAGAATATTTATATTCTTACATAAATCAAATCTGGTTGCTAAGGTGTTGTTGGTGGTAGACAAGCGAGTTCTAGTTCTAGGTTTTTAGGGTGCCCAAATGGTTTTAGATTGTTTTTGGATTTTTTTCTTGTTACCTAGTCAATACATAGTCTCCCTAATAAACTGTTCTCTAAGGGTGCTTTCACACATGGTTCGAATGCCTGGTCCGAACTTAAGTTAGATTGTCACCCCTCGCCAGGGTCTTTTTTCCTTCTGAACCCCGGGACGCTTGCATCATCAAGCTGCTGCTGCTCAAGCAACTGTTTGTAGGTGACGGCCACGAAAGCAAAGCACCAAAATGGAGACGTATGCATATCACGGTCGTTCTGCTTTTACTGAAGCTTTTGGTTTTGTTACCAAAACCAAAATACAGAGAGGCACTTGTGTCTATCTACTGCAAATGTTCAGAACATCTTGCGATGTCTGCAGATGTCGTTTTTGGTGGAGACGAGCAGACACTATCACTGTTTTCAATGGGTCAGTCCCACTTGTCACCAAGGTAGGTGATACACAGACATGCAGACATGAATCAACGTTATAAAAACAAAAATTTGTTGTACAGTTGGCGGTTGACTTACATTATTTGCTACGATTGCATTCATATCAGAAGTGAACTGTACTAGAGTTCGCACAAACTCTACCCCAGACCACCTCTTTCAGGTGGACTCGGGTACGGTTCACGGGTCCGCACCTGAGTTCAAAAGACAGCATTCACACTAACTAAACGGACCATACTCTGACGTAGAGCTGCACGATTAATCGGAAAAAAATCGCTATCTCGATTCGACCTTACACACGATTCTAATTCAACTTTTCTACGATTCAACCAATTATATTTTCAAGTCAGTAAAGAGTAGTCGCACAAGTCTTCACAGCAACATGGACACCTCTAAATGGCTTCAAAAGTGTCCCATACTGTATTTAAAAGGTATAATTTACCCAATAAATGTAATTTCTGTCTTAATGTAATGATGTGTTTGTGGCCGCAAAATCACACATGAGCTGACGCACTGTTTGTTTACTACCGAGAGAACACGCGCGCATGCCTGCCAATGATGCCTACTTTAGTGAACAGAACCTGCATAGGCTGTGAATAACATCTAATAAAGTTGTAAATAATGTTCAGTTTGTTGCACAGAGCGATCGTTTGAGAGCCGCGCGGGAAGCATGATTTGCGTGTGTTTTTCTCACAGTGATGGCAGCCATGAGCAGCACTCAGAAGTGAAAGTGAAACTGGCTCGCACATCATTTAAACGATCATAAAGCATTTTTGAGTTATGATTACGACAAGCATTTAATATGTTTTTTTATTTCATAGCGAACACAAAGTGTTGTGCATGAAAACAAATGTTTACGGGGTCAGTATAACTACTCTAGCTTGTATAACATGAATATAATGCAGGAGGTAATCTGATAATGACAAATGTTTCATTTTACCAATGAAAAAATGGTCTAATAATGTTGTCAGTGACAGATTGCAAGCATATGTCTCAAACATAATAATTCAACTTCAGAATTATGAATAATTGTATTCTGATGTCATCACTGTACTGTGAATTAAAAACCAGAACATATTTAAAGTCAATTTAAGTCCACCATTCCAAGTCTATACACAATTGAGCATTTTAACCAACAGTAGACCTACACATAGGCCTAATATTATTGTTGTTGTTTTACCATATGTTTGAGAAATAACAATAATAGCCTACTCATAATAACCTTTATTTTACATCTACAAAACCGGGGGGAGAAAATCGTGATCTTGATTACAAGCCAAAAAAAATCCTGATTCTCATTTTAGCCATAATCGTGCAGCCCTACTCTGACGTCAAACGAACCCGGGTGCGACCCAAAAGTGCTAGTGTGAAAGCACCTTAAATATGTCTCAAGACCCTTTTTCAGTGTTTTTTTTTTTCCAGACAATCTTCTTTTTTATCTTCCAGACAATCAAAAATCAGATCACTTAAAAACGATTACCAGCAGATAGTAAATCCCACAAATCCTTGGACTGCAGTTAGCCATATTGATACTGTATCAAGCACCAGTAATCAGTTTAATTGCTGTAGCTTTCCATGCATATTACGTTAATAGCTTCACATTGTCTATTATCAAGAGACAGAGAAGATGGTGTTGAGATTGACAGAAAGATACACTAATGGTTACTACATGTTTTATCCTGGGAACACATGCCATGCACCAAAAGATAGCAAAGATTGAATGTTAAGCAAGAGTGTGAACATTATGCTTTTCCCATTGCAACCCAATAGAAGACCGTCTTCCTAAATCAAGAGGTGGCGTTTGTGTGTTCGTGTGTGTGCGCTTCCTCATTATCTCTGTTCTGCCGAAGCGAAGCATTCGGGGATTGCTTTCATTACACTGCCAAATGAAATGGCGAAGAATGATTACTGGTGTGACGGGCAGAGAAGGTGGTTCAGATCAGTCCTCGTCCCTCCAACTTCAGTAAGGAAAGCGGTGAGATGAAATCAGCCAGAAATTAGGGGTTATTTGCAAGCACATTTCTTTAAAGCAGTAACATTTATGTGCTTTGAGATGTCTATCACAATTTAAGATATTCCTCACTAGTGTGCGGGTTTGGCAGCAGATGATAATCCATCAGATGTGCTCACTGAAAAGACACCTGTGGTCCAAATGGAGCCAGGAATTTCACACTCAAACTGCACCAATCAGGACCAAGCCCAAAACTTGGTATCCTAAAGCGGATGGCATCTAATAGCTCCTGCATAGGCTACTTGTACAGATTGTTCCCAGCTGCTCTGACACACATCCAGGCATGTCCACATGTGTGTCTCGAGCGCCCCGTATCACATTGTCTGAGACAGACACATTAATCTCCCTCAGACATTCCACAAACAGGCGCACACTCACTCTCGGAGGGAAAGCCGTTTCGACAGGTGTGTCTGCTAGACTGTAACCAGAGATCGGTCAAAATTTAAACAGCTGAAAGGGGGGGCTCACTACCATGTCAATACCTCAAAAGCCCTATGACGTCTCCTTCACAATGCATGCTGTGCTAATTCTTCTAGTAATTAGGCTCTTACTAGTCATGGAATAATTAGGCCTTACAAAGAGAGGCATTTCTCAGCCGCAAGCTCAGACAAAAGCAGAGCACTGAAAAGGGGGCCCAGATGTGCACCAAAGGGTGGAAAAAAATCTACAGTGTTCATGAAGACTTCCATCCTTATCACATTACTGGCACTTGAAAAAGGTGTCATATGGATTTCATTACGGTGAGGACTGGCAACTTAGACCATCTGTGAATTTACTGACATCTGACCTTTGAACCCTCACCCGCCCTTATGGGCAGCTGGCCCTAATAAAGACCTCATACTGGAGAGCTTATCTCCTAAAGCCCAGTCAGATGCAGTTTGCATATGGCTGCAGCTGAAGGCTATTGTAATTGACTGAAAAAGACAGGGATCTGGGGGAGGACTCAATGTATCCTCAGTTCTAGCTCAGAGGATAAGGTTAGATGATCCACAAAAGCTCAAGTCTCAGGATAGTTATTAGGGTGTCCATACGATGTGATTAAACTAACTGCTCCTGGTTTAATTTTTCCGGTCCTGCACCATTATTTTTATCAAATAAATCCTAGGTCAGATGCAATACTCCTCTCCCAGATTTGCCCCTAAAATCAAGGGGGCAAGGGTTCTTGCGAACTTTAGAGGTTACATAAGTAAAGCCCTACTCACATTGCATGATTTCAGTCACGATTTGGTCGTCTGAAACAAATCGGGGAAATCCTAAAGTATTTCTGTGATTCTACACCAAAATCTTTGGTCTTTGATCATTGGTTTGACATGTTCACAAAAAAGCAGATTAATGGCCATTGCGATCAAATTTTGCCTCTGATAAGTTCTGGCAGTGTCAAGATTTCAGACACTTTCCTGCAGTGACTTCAACTATGATGAAGAGTGTCAAAAGAAGGCAAAAGGCATGCTATGAGCAAAGTTTCCTCTACTGATTGTTTCTGTTTGTTTTGAGTTATAATTTCAGAATGCAGCTTACTGTTAGTGTCATGGATATATGACTCTAAATTTTGGATGAGTTTTCTTGCGTGTCTGTGTTTAGCAGGCCTCATTGTCATTCAGTCTAAAATTATGAAAACTTAAGATCTTACAGTGTGACATGGGGATCATGCAGTCTGACAAGCTATAATTGTATAGGATTATTAAAAATCACACCAAGCTGGACTTAAGCTGAATGCCAAATGGCCCTTTTCCACTGAGTGGTACGGTATGGTTTGGTTCGGTACGCTTTTATGGCTGTTTCCACTGTCAAAAGGTACCTAAAAGCGAACCGTACCACTTTTTGGGTACCCCTTGCAAAGGGTACCTAGCACAACAAAAGGATACCAAAAAGTAGAGCAAGATGCGCAACTGAACGCTATTGGTTTACAGAGATACGTCACTCGTTCGTGCAACAAGCCAGGAGAATGAAAACAAAGGAACCCCCATTTTTAAAAACACAGCCGAGACATTACACCATAATAATATATACATATAATAACCATCCATGTTCCACCCAAGCTCAAACAAACCTTGTGATCGTCTTGATAAACAGCCACAAAGCCAAGAAGAAGAGCAGAATCTACCCTGTGCCCCGTAGTTTGTTACAAGGCCGTCTAAAGCGTAAGCGGTTTCACTTTCTCGCGTGCGTTCGCCGCACATCTCTATTTGAAATAACGAACTTCTTGAGCTGATGATAATAACGTGCGTGTGATTATTAAAGTGCTTCTGACATCCGATCCTTTCAGAAACTGACAAACGCGAGACAAATGACAAAGGAGCAAATGATTGTTTCAGCAACCTAAAACATAAACAAACAACCATGTCTAACTATTATTTTCTAACAAGAGGTTACATTTGCTGGTGAAGGTTAAAGATACAGATGAGAGGTTTGCACTGACTGTGGGCTATATGTAGCGTGTTGGTTTTTGAACCCAAAAAGGACTAAATCTATGCTGTGTAGTTTTTCTGTAATTGGTAACATATCGGAGAGTGTAAGGGGCTGTATGTGTTCATATATGTTGCATTTGTTTATTTTATATAATTGCAGACGTTACAGTCGGCTATTTCGCACTCATTGATCTGCAGTTATAATCAAATCATGTTCATAGAAAGGTTAGTAATGAACATTTATTATACACAAGTATTTATGTGTATAAAGCATCTGTTTTGAGAGAGTGCTTCTCATATGATATGTAAACGACCCAAACAGCTTTACTTTGACATTTCCTCGAGCGAGAAAGTTGTTGACTGAAACTTTGTTGTACACCATGCCCACCAAAAGAGTACCCCTGGTACCCTTTTAGCAGTGGAAAAGCAAGCCTGATAAAGGTGACCTGTACTGTACCAATCAGTGGAAACGGCCCATTAGGATCTCACTCGTAGCAAATTGCCTAAAAACACTGTTGACTAGTTTGTAGATTGTTGTTCCTTCACCTCAGCTCTTCTGGAGAACTACGATATTGCAGAGTTTAGTGACAACACACTTGCCTGGAAGTTTCTTTTGAAGCTGAAACCATTGATTAGCTGATTTTGCTGGGTGTAACTAGGTAACAAGGACTTTTTTACCTTACCTTGTATTGTGCCAATATTCACTCTTTAAGGGTAGAAGTGTAGACAAGCTAGGGTTCTTGCATTACTTCTGACAGTAAAAAACAAGGATACATTTTAGTATTCCACTATAACATGACTGACTTCAACTATCAAATAATTTGGGCACCCCTTCATTGGCACTCGTCTGGCAAATAATTTGACTGGGCTCATGGCACACAACAGATCGCCAAAGTCTGTCATTATTATTGAAGCATCTTATCCTCAGTTTTATATCCAATTTGGATCAGTATTTGGACTTGAGACAAGGGTGTTGGATCCTGACTTGCACTAATAAGTGCTAGCAAATGATACCAACAGTTGGCATGCTAAATGTTCTCATCCTCATGTTGTTCCAAACCTGTATGGGTTTTGCACAAAATATGATACTCTGACAGGGATCCACTGTTGTTTTGGACTACATTGACTTATATTGTTTTGACCACCAACATCAATCTCCATTTGTGCTTTCCAAATAAACTAAGGCATACAGATTTGGAAAGAAATTCTCCTTTAAGACCAAGATTTTAGATAATGATGAGTGTTCTACACCAAACCTGATCTCTCTTATTAAGCCTGATCTTGGGCTAATGAGGTGATCCAATTACAAACCTTGACCAGAAATGCACCGACAACACCATTATATCTTCAAGAACTTGATCCTAGCACATTTCCCAAGCAACACACGTATACACAAACACCTTCTACCTCAGTCAACCCTTGAAAGCTTGTTAAAAGTGACCTCTGGTCCCCGAATGGGAGAAAATCAATTGAGTGCTTCTGCATTGGCTCATCCTGAGTCGTTGGTCCAGATGGAGGCATTGTTCACACCGAGTGCTGGGCCAAGCAATGTGCCAGTCTGATGTATTCAGCCACAGAGACTCCCTTCAGTTCTGACAAGCACACAGACAAATGAATATTCTCAATAGTGGCCATCCACAATGGCTCAGTGGTCCGCGCTTTGATCCATTGTGGCAAAGAGCCATTCATTACATGAGGTGCAGAGGCATATTGTGTGTGGCAAGTGTGTAATGCCTCATGTTAAAGGATTAATGTCCTCTATGTGGCGTGTGCTTACTTCAAAGGCTTTGTTATAAGGCTTATCGCTGTGTGTTGTGTTTTTGCTCAAGGTTAAGCATTGTAGAATCACACTTGGCTGTCATTCTTGTTTGTTGATGTTCATTCTTGACGGCACTTCAATCATTTGGTGTGAAGTCTCTTCACAAAGGGATTCTGCAATACTGAATGACTTTCGGTAATTTCAGCCATTTTGTGTCTAAAGATACACAAATTTTTAATAGAATTCATCTTCTGGCCTCATAAATGAGTATAACATTCAATTTTCTCCTTCAACCTGCCTGCAAAGTTCACTGTTATGAGGAATGTCTGCAGCTTAGGATGGTAAATTGCTTGAAATGTCACACTTGTCAAATGCTATAAAAACCTTTCTTCTACAAAATGTCACTTGCTCTCACAATATTCTCAACGTGAACAGTAACCATACCTGCCAACATTTGTCTCTGAAAATCCGGGAGGAGGGCAGAGGGCGGAGGGAGAATCGGGGGAGAGGAGTCTGAATAATACAGGTGAGAACCAGGTTAGTAACTGTACTGTGTACAAAGTTGGCAACCCGGGGGTGTTACAGACTGTACCAAATAACGGAGGAAGTGGGGGGGATGAAGTTATAGAAGTTTTCCGGGACAAATAACAAAACGGGAGGGCGGTGGGACTGGAGTTGGGTCTGAAATATTGGAGACTCCCGGGAAAAACAGGAGTGTTGGCAGGAAATCCACTTATGTCATTTAAACAAGTATGACTATACAGCATTGTGTAGAATTTAGGGTTTAGTACATTTTCATAAACATATATTTGAGGCATTGTCTCAACTTATGTTGTTAAAGCATCCATAGTTTTAATGTTTGTGTTACTTTCAGTAAAGGTGTGCTGTTTTTCCACATCAACCTTACACCACAAGAGCATAACTTGTATTGAACCTGCAGTATCCCTTTAAGAGAGCTGTCCATTATACCCCAAACTAGCACAATTATGCACAGCTGTGGTATTTACTGCTGTAGAGCTCAAAGATTGGTGCCATTTATCATGATTTTTCACAAGCAAACCCATTTATTATGCTACCATGATGCATCTACCAAGCGACTGTAAATTATAGTGCTCAGACTACATTTGTGCATTCTCCTCACAGTCGCAGCCTGTTTCAACATGATACTACAGCTCCCTCTAGTGGTTTAATCCAAATAAAAGTAACACAAACAAGGCAGTCTCAACACAAGTTGCCTGTTTTTCTTCACACTGACATATTAAACCCACACTTTAAATCTTATGACAGTATTATGTAAGATACAAGAGCAAAATTTCAACACATTCACAACAAAACCACCACGTTCTACATTCTGGCTTGTAAACTGATCCAAAGAATATTATCAGTAAACATCCACAGCAAGGGTGTCAAAACTCGGTCCTGGAGGGCTGGTGTCCGGCAAAGTTTAGCGCCAACCCCAATCACACACACCTGGGCTAGCTAATCAAGCTCTTTTCAGGCTTTCTTCTAGAAACATCCTTGCAGATGTGCTGAGGCAAGTTGGAGCTAAAATCTGCAGGACACCAGCCCTCCAGGACAAAGTTTGGACACCCCTGATCCACAGTCTTAAAAACACTCAGTTTGTTATGTGAGAGGAGTATTACAGCTAGCTTGTGTAACAGCAAACTATTCAAAATGTTTTTGTCTAGTGAGAATATGTTAATTCAGTCATACACACGAAGTACTAAAATAATGCATATAATACTGTTAAGGCATTTTCCTTCATGAAAAGCTAATATACCGTTTTGTAAATTGGTTTACTTTAATACGAAAAAGATTGCACACCTAAGCTTTTCGAGTGATTACATTCTGAAGTGGCTCTGTTACGTGCTCATTGCACATGTTCATAAATATTAATACACGTAGACATTAATTCAGTTTGTATATCCTTTGGTCAGCATTTGTTCAGTCAAGTCTGTTGTCCGTTTTGAACCTCATCTGAAGGAAAGCATTGTAATCCTCAAGGAACTGAAGACTATCACATGATTACACAGGAACCATCGCCAAACGTCTTGGGAAATAACTATATCCCAGCTCTTTTGTGCTGATTCCGGTAGTGTCGTAGTTCAGAACTTCCCCAAAGCAGGAAGAGCCCCAGCTTTAACCAGCACCGCAGACAGCAGGTTACCTGGGCCTGAGGGGTGTGTGACAGCCGTTTGTGAAGGATCCTGATGGTGGGAGTTTGACGGAGTGGGAACTTTACTTTGCATTAACGATGACTTGGCTGCACCACTACCTGCCCCGGCCATGCTAGATTTGCTGTTCTCTGCGGTATGAATAACTATTCCCGGAAGTGCCGTCCCTGCCACTGTGGGCATAGAGTCCAGTGAGGTTTGACAACAGCATAGCACACGGAGGAAAGCAGTTCGCATTTCCCTGCTGGAAAACGTGTAGATCAGTGGGTTGAGAGCAGAGTTGAGCACAGCCAGAGAGATGAACCACTCCACCTTGTAGAGAATCGGGCACTGCTCTGGACTGCATCCCACATCAAGCAGCAGTAGTGAAAAAAGAGGAGCCCAACATGCCACAAAAACCCCTAGTACTATCACTACTGTGCGCAGAAGAGCGAGTGACCGATCCGATGGACGAGAACTTACTCTTCGCCCACTAGATGTCACAAGTTGGTAGATGCGCACATAGAGAACCACAATTGCTGCTAGGAGGGCTGTGAAGACGCTGATGCAGAAGGCTATGTAGCTTTTGTCGTACAGTGGTAGGACAGTGGAGCAGGTGTGGACTCGGTCCAAACAGTTCCAACCGAGGCTTGGCAAGGCACTCAGGAGAACCGAAACTGCCCAGCAGGCTCCCAGTAGAGCCAGTAACCTTCCCCTTCCTGCGGTCTCACATGGCCGCAAACGAACCATCGTCATGTGGCGCTCAATCCCAATAGCGAGCAAGCTAAAAGTCGAAGCGCTAAGTGCCACAAACATACTCCCCTCTCGCAGCAGCCACTGGCCGGGGCTGAGGAAAAAAGTATTACGGCCGGAGGTGAAGATGTTGACCACATATGCCACTCCAGCTAACAAGTCAGAAAGTGCCAGATTGCCAATGAGAAAGTACATGCGGCTGTGGAAGCGCTTGTTGCGCCATAGTGCCAGAAGGACAGTAATGTTCTCAATCACGATCAGAGCACAGATGCACATCAGGAAGGCCGTCTTACACATACCAGTGCTTTTTGGTCTTCCCCACTTGCCTGAGTGGTTGTAGTGGCTAACTATAACATCATTCATTCCAGGTTCAAGCTCGTCATCCATTTTCCACACACTCTCCAAGACCGCTTTTGAACAGCAGATGGCGTCGATTAGCAGCTTCCAGTGAAGTTGAACAAGGGATCCACTGCTTCACACATTATGACTCATAGAGGACCTAATAACAACAAAAAAATAAATTAAATAAAATGTCATATTCTCACTGGAAATTTTGGTCTGAAGAAAACATTTAAACCTCTTTAGGTTTGCTAGTTTTTGCTTAGTTAAAAGTCAGTTTATTTTGAGATTATCTAAGCAGAATGAAACATGATGAAAACCTAAACAAATTCTCTCAAACAAGCCAAAAAAAAAAAAAAGAGTTGGAGACTGCCTAGCAGTTTTAGGTTTCTGAACCTGAAGTAAAACATTATCCAGTTTTATTCTGAGGTGGTAATGAAGTTCACAATAAGATAACTTAAATGTCAATACTATATAATAGCCTACATATATCTATCTTATATTATTAGTTACTATGATACTTATTTAAACTTCATCCACACTTAAATGATAAATTACTCTACTAGACTATTAGTAAATACGTGTTCGTTGTTACCATAGGCTGTAATCATATAAAACTGTGACTAGCCTATTAAATTGTAACAAAAATAACAGATATGCCATAGTTTATAACTATCTTTATAACTTCACGGTTCCTACCATGGAAAGTAAACAAAATTATGATTCAAATCAATGCCAAATTATTACCAATGTTCTATCACGGCTAAATACAGTTTTGTCTTCAGCTTATAAATGCGTAAAGGTATATGCCCACAGGCTTTCTTTATAACACATTAACTAGTCTATATGAGGTGATAAAACAGACTTACCGATTATTTGTCCTGCGAGATGCACATCTCGAGTTACTACATAATTCAAAACAACTTCAAAGATTTTAGTAGAGGACAAAAAACTTCCAACATGTAGTACGCTCAGGCTTGTGAAATGAATTATCCTTGACGTTTATCCGCTTTTCTTAAATAGAAGCTCTTTACATACCTTTTTTAAAAATATATCCAAGCTTTTGAACTTAAAAAGAAGTGCTGTCAGGTTGTTTTTGAAAATATTTCACCTGCGTGTTAGCGATCCAAAACTCTGAATGCGCCTTTCCTTAACATTCCCTCACACTCTGGGCGGGAACTCAACCTCATTTCTGTTTTTTCCAGGCAGCGAATGAACGTCCCGTCGTCTGTGTTTGGATAGTTCTGAATTTGTGTTTGTTTGGAAAGTGTGTGCGCGCTAATATTTCAGACGGTGATGATGAAGCGCGCACGTGCGCGAGCATCCTCTGATGTTTGTGTTTTCATTTCCACGCATGTCATTACACAGGCATCCGCAGTGAGGGAAATTACTGGGTTAAGTCACGCAGAATGACCTAATCCCGTACCAGTCATCATAATAATGACATTTGGCACCTGACTTCAGCAGGAATGACTGTTTTACACGACATTAATGCGTGAGAGAGAGTGAAAGACCGCGAAAATGTTGTTAAACTACTGGTCAGTAGATTATTTTCAATATTTATCCTCTGAAATTACGTCGAAATAGGCTAAATTAATACGAACAAAACTGTTCTGTTTAAAGATATGGCATAATTGCATTATATTGCTGTCATTGACCTCATGTTGTTATCAATTACAGCACTATTATCACAAATGTTGTCACGACTCGATTTGTTAGAGAACATCTTTGATGACAGATTTTCTATGAATAATTTGCTTTAGTTAGCAAATACAAACTGGAACTGAGTATTTCATTAATAAAACAAAATTGTACTTTTTTTTGCCAAATATATTTATTAACATTTTGTGCAGATACAATATCATATTCATACAAAAATAAGTAATACACTGTTCTGCTTTTTCATAAACCAATGACCATAAAAAATATATAGTTATTAAATAGCACAGTAATTGTAAAAAATATTAGTAATAATTAATAAAATAAATATATATAAACAACAACAAAAAAACTAACAATAAAAGTAATAAATAAATAATAATAATAAAAAATAAAAAAGCTTTATTCCTCTTCTGCTTCAAGATCAATAGTGTCAATAAAATTCAACAAAGGTTTCCATGTTTTGTAAAAAGATTTTAAAGACCCTCTTAATGTAAACTAATTTTTTCCAACTTCAAATGCAAAAAAAATATTTTATCCATCTGTCATATGAAGGTGGAGATGCTTGTTTCCACTTAAGGAAAATAATTCTCCTAGCCAATAATGTGGTAAAAGCCACAACGTTCTGTGTTGTTGAGGGCAAATTTGGCCCAAAAGGAATTGCAAATAGCGCTGTTAGAGGGTTTGGAGTGGCTGATATGTTAAAAAGTTTTTTCAAAAGTATTGATTATTTTACACCAAATAACTGTCAATCTTGAACAAGACCAAAACATGTGTGTGTGATTTGCTGAAAATTGTTGACACCTATTTCAAGTACTGTATTACTTCTATTTGGGTATATTTAGGCTAATCTGGCATTAGTAGAGTGTGCTCTGTGAAAAATCTTGCATTGTATTAAACTGTGTACATAATTGAGTATATAATCCCATTCTATTTCACTGATGGTGATCCCCAACTCTTGTTAGGTATTGTTAGGTAATTCAGAGGAATCAGAATTCAAAGAATTTATTGACTGATAGATGATAGAGACTATCCCTTTTCTGTCTGGGTTAAAAGAAAGAATGGTGCCCATTTTTGAATCAGGAGGAAGATAAACTGATTTTGTACAAAATGTCCTATCTAAAAGAAGCGAAAAAGATGAGTTTTGGGAAGATGAAACTTTTCAGACAAATCTGAAAATGACAAAAAATAGACCTTTATCATACAGGTACTTAATGGTATTGAGGCCAGTCACGAAAAACAGAATCAAAACACAATGGTAAAAATTATACATTATTCACTATAGGTGCTAGTGTGGATGGACTTATTAGCCCAAAGTGTTTCCTAAAAGTAACCCATATTTTAATAGTATTGGTCACCAATAAACTGTCTGAGACAATTCTACTATTTATTGGAAGCTGAGAGCAAATCATTGAATGAAGGGAAAACCTGGAGGATAACAGTTCTAATTGGACCCAGATAGGATGTTTGGAAACTTTTGAAATGTTAAATTGTGCAATTTTTATAATACCTTGTGTTCTTTCTGAAAACTTCAAACTGCTTCAGCTGTCAAAATACTAACTGCTTAAAAAAAAGACAAACTATATTCTGTAGAAATTCACTTTTTGTGTTTCACACCCAGAAGAAAAAAGTCAAATGAGTTCAGAACAAGGGTGAATGATGACAGAATTTTCATTTCTGGGTGAACTATTCCTTTAATAGAGCATCCAAAATAACCTAAACTACGTGACGTATTGTTTTTTTTGGTCTGAACACTGCTCTGACCCGACTCATTTGGTATTTTTCCTGATGACAAGCCAAGGCCCACAACATTTCCACTTACAACATCCCATATCCATTCTTTGATCAAACATTGTTTTTTCATGGTAAAAAGCGAAATGCCATGTTTTTTCCCCTCCCCTTTGGGGTGACAGGTCATCACTCTCCCAGAGCCTCGACCCACTCAAGACACACATTCATAACAAAACAAAAAAGTTCTGTCTGGTTTCATATGTGACACAGTTGGCCTAAAATTAGACTTGGGCTCTAAATAACTATACATCATCCACGATGATTAATAAATATAAAAACATCAAAGCTTCTCCTACAACTTTTCTTGCACACCCCTAAAGCTCTTCTCCCTTGCTGTGCGCAAACCAGACTTCACATTCTCACAGTATTCCCAGAGGGCAGTGTCCAATCTTGCACTCCAGCCTGAGGATGATGAATGGGCAAATTAAATGTTTTTAGGGGGCGGTGGTGAGGGGGGTAACATGGACTGCTTTTGCATTCTTAAGTTTTAAATTTGAAAGCGTACAGTGCGTTTCAATTTATTCTCTCTCAAAATAAAGATTCCTCTCATTCATTTAAACGAGTCATTTTCAAAATGGGTCTGAAGACGTTTCATGTTGTTGTCAAGCTTATTTAGCAGATCACCTATTCCACTTGTTCTGCATGCAGATCTGGGATTGCATCATGTAGAGAAGACTCGGTTCACTCACTGCACAAGCTTAAATCCTTTTTTTTTTACTATCAATAGACAAGACTGTGGTTAAAGTTCTTTTTTTAATTTCAGCTTTGCCACAGCAGTGAAGCCCCAAATTTCTGTTGTTTCCCCGCCTTTTGACTTAAATTGATAAGATAAAAGTGTACCCATGTTGTGTGTACACTGTATAAAATCTTCAACACTTGATAAGCTGATAAGCTGTAATAATGGCAATAGGTGTTCCCTTTGCAATGCAGTACACTAATCACAACAGACCTTGTCATTGGAGCAATCACCACAGGCTATCATCATGCAAAAGAGGGGTTTGGATGAAATGTGTAAATGAGGAACTTGATTTGGAGTCATAGAGCTAATTTTTGGGACAACTTAGTTGTTTCATGTTCAATCCACTTACATTTGTAAAAAAGTTAACTTAATTCCATACAGTCTCAACACAAATCCATCATTGTTTAGCATTGTTAAAAGTGTAGATATATACTATAGGTGTGTTTTTTTTTTGCCTTGCATGTATGTCAACTTGTTTTTTGGGAATCCCAAACTCAAAAAACATAATTCATAATATTGTTATAATCTATAATAAAATATATAAAAATATTAGTTCCGAAATGTGCTTTGCCACAGAATAATTGGGATTGTAAATGAACAAAACTTGCAAAGACAATGGGTCTCATTCACTAAACATGTACACACATTTTTATTTTGAGAATTGTGCATATGGATGTAGTCACAATTTATCAAAAATGTTTGTACTAAAACGTATTCTAAATACAGAAAAATTCTAAAACAATGTGTAACAATCACATACGTCTGGGTCCTTATAAGCATGTACAGACCATTTTGAGGGATGTAAGTGTAGCACGCCCGGCGTTGAGCTGGCGGTGCTGCAGTTTAAATTTCTAAAAGATAGAAATATGAGAGAGTCAAAGTTTCGTTGCTCTTCACAGTCGAGTCGCTCTCGTAATGTTTATTACAGACATTTGATCACAATATGATTTCATAAATATTTCTATGCAGTAATACTTAAAACAGACTATACAACATCATTAAACAGTGTATTACCCAACAAACCCTTGTCTTGTCTCAATAAATATGCATTATATATAAATGGCTCATTCATAAACATTTTATTCACATACAGGTTATTACTTAGTTCTATACAATAACTATACTTACTATATCACATTAAGGTAGGCTTCATAAGTATTAAACATTTTGCAAAGTGTCCATTTAAGCATTAAATATCTCTAGCACAGTATTATATCTGCTCTGTATATGTGGACTAGCTCTGAGAAATACAAATGTAAACAAATCCGTTACAGTCATTGAGTATAACTGTCATCTTTGGTTAAAAGTACATTTACACAAATAAAATAGTTATTAATACTCTTTTTAACAACCTTAGTACAAAAATATAACCTCTACATTGAACTTAAGCGAGGTGGAGCTCTTTTATAAACTTTGCAGTTACCAATTAACACATCGGCCGCTGGCGGCTGTTTTGATACATTGTCAGCAAAAAGATACAATCTTCGCTACAAAGTAACTATTTCACTGCACGTTACCCTCAGTAAACTAGTTAAGACACTTAAATAACATGTATTCTTCACATTTCAATGACATTATGACAGAATTTACCCACCTAAAAGATAAAAATATGAGAGAGTCAAAGTTTCGTTGCTCTTCACAGTCGAGTCGCTCTCGTAATGACAGTCCAGCAGCTTCCGAGAATCCAAAAAGAGCCACTTATTGATAAATAATGTAATGATAGCTGTTTTAACATTAAGTTATGATTGAATTGCCTCTTGTTACAGTTATGAAATAGTTTGATAACAAGCAGGAAATGTGTATATATATATAGTGTGTGACCCACATGAGTTTTACGTAACAAGAAGCTTAAATTAAATATATACAGTTGAAGTCTGAATTATTAGCCCCCCTGTTTATTTTTTCCCCAATTTCTGTTTATCGGAGAGAAGATTTTTTCAACACATTTCTAATCATAATAGTTTTAATAACTCATTTCTAATAACTGACTTATTTTATCTTTGTCATGATGACAGTAAATAATATTTTACTAGATATTTTTCAAGACACTTCTATACAGCTTAAAGTGACATTTAAAGGTTTAAATAGGTTAATTAGTTTAACTAGGCAGGTTAGGGTAATTAGGCAAGTTATTGTATAATGATGGTTTGTTCTGTAGACTATCGAAAAAAATAGCTTAAAGAGGCTAATAATTTTGACCTTAAAATGGTTTTTAAAGAATTAAAAGCTGCTTTAATTCTAGCTGAAATAAAACAAATAAGACTTTCTCCAGAAGAAAAAATATTATCAGACATACAGCGAAAATTTTCTTTGCTCTGTAAACATCATTTGGGAAATATTTAAAAAAAGAAAAAAAAATTCAAAGGAGGGCTTATAATTCTGACTTCAACTGTATATGTGTTATTTATTACTCAAATGTGTGTATTTCTACTGTATGTCTATGTATATATTTTCATTACTTTATAATGAAATTAACATATCTTTAAAAGTATGGCGTGAAAGGCCCATATTGAGGTATGTATGTATGTATGTATATATATATATATATATATATATATATATATATATATATATATATATATATATATATATATATATATATATATATATATATATGGCATGGTACACTTGGTACTGCTCGAAGACATGTTTGCTGATAGTAACCAATGGCTTTTCAGTCACTTTAGGTTTCTCAGAAAAGATCTTACTGATTTATCCAATTTTTTTAAATTGGCAATTTTTTTTCTAGATTCCACCTCTGACAGCAAAACTTCACATTCATTATCATTAAAGTTCTTTTTTTGTCTTTTGTTTTAGTGCCATAATTGTCTTTCTCTGGACTTCAGCCGCTTTATTTAGGGCGTACTCTCACTAGGTACAGTTGCCTTGAAACGTGCCAAAGCATGCTTGTCCCCCCTCCCTTCTTCCCCAACGGCCTGCACTCACATTGCATCCGAGCCTGAGCATGCTTACGTCATCTATGATGCGCTGTTCAGTTTAACAGAAGAGAAGCACTCTCAAATGTCAAATCGCTCAGCACGGTGGAGATGAGCCCTATACAGAGCACTCACACTTCTCAAACGAGCCGAGAAACGCACCTGGGCACGGTTTGGATAGTATAGTGTGAGTGCGCCCGTCGACTAATACCTCACTGTGAAAAAACTTTTTTTTAAAAAGGGAACCAAAATTGTTCTTCAATGGCAGAGGTGTCAAATTTAGTTCATGCAGGGCAACAGCCCTACACAATTTAGTTCCAACCCTGCTCCAACAGGGCCACGGTCACACTTGTAAAAATAGAGTCCCCTCTGGAATTGAGTCCGCTTAGGACTCCAAGGGATCGTCTTAGGTGAATGCCTGATCAAAAGCTGTTATTGTTATACTATGTTGTGTGGCTAATCAGAGCTGCGTTAGCTTGTTGTAGCTAGGAGGCTAATGGTAGATGTATGATAGTGCTAGCACACAGGCTAACCGGGCTAACTAAACGGTATGAAATATAAATGCTCAATATCATAAGCCATGACTTTAATTATACATCAGTATATGAAAAGGTCTATATAACGCTTAGAAATGTCATTATAATGGTGAAATGATTATATTATATAAATTATAACGTAATACTGGACTTTATAATCAGGTGCTACAGACTATACCTATTACAACTCCAGTAACACAATAGGATCAATCACGGTCCTATAGGCGGACCCAATTCTCATTGATTAGACAATAAAAAAGTGAGCGATTGGTCCATATTATACATTTCTGTACAGAGAGGTCATGTTTTGATCTTCGATTGGTCTTGCAGGTCAGAATTCACCAAGCTTGAACTTTCCAATGCAGCGAACTGCGAAACTAGTTTATGTTTCCAGTCTGTCGCATTCGAATGAGTATGAATGGAAGTCTATGGGGCGAATAGTGCAGTGTGACCGCAGCATTACCTGCAGGTTTCAAACAAGCCTGAAGGACTCAATTAGTTTGATCAGGTGTGTTTAATTAGGGTTGAAACTAAACTGTGCAGAGCTGCGGAGTTTGACACCTACACTGTAAAACCCAATAAGTTAAGGCAACTCAAACCATTTGAGGAAAACAATTGCAACAAACCATTTAAGTTCAAAAACTAACCCTAATGAGTAAACAAAGCAATTTGAGCAAATTAAACCCAATAAATGAAGAGAACTCAAACCAACTGAGTACTGTAAAACCCATTAAAGTAAGGCAACTCAAACCATTTGAGGAAACCGATTGCTACAAACCATTTGAGTTAAACTAATCTATATGAGTACTGTGAACTTACTCCAATTAAGTTGAAGTAATGAGGTATTTAATAAACTCATCACCTTCAACACTGAGTTCAAAACTCTTTTCAAGTCAGTAGAGTTAACTTTCAGTCAGTTTTGAGTTGACTACACTCATTTCATTTGATAAAGTTGACTGTTGTGTTTTACAGTGTACAGTACGTTCTATGGCACTGATCATCAACTGGTGGCCCGCGGGTCAAATCCGGCCCGCGATTGGATTCCAAAATTGTGAGGATCAAAAAGAAAATAGTGGTCCACAACTGAGTCTCTTGTCAGAATAACCACCATTTATGACTATAAGGATACACTTTGAAATGAGGACAGACTCAGACCATCCGGCGTTAA
The DNA here is from genome assembly GCA_903798195.1 of Danio kyathit. Lineage (NCBI taxonomy): Eukaryota > Metazoa > Chordata > Actinopteri > Cypriniformes > Danionidae > Danio > Danio kyathit. The sequence continues at coordinate 29,300,762 of LR812540.1, forward strand.
GCATTTATTGTTTCAAACAGGTTTTAGCGTAAGTAAAGACCGGGTGGGGTGTAGGCGGAGTGTGCGCGACGTGTGTGTGATGAAGAGCAAGGAGGGATGCGGTGGAGAGAGGTGCGCGACCTATTTGAGGAGCGGGAGGGAGACGCGCGATTTCCAGGAGATTATCATTCGTTTGCGGGCATCCGGGAGTCTCTATGCATTTGCGAGAGACTCACAGAACTTCTGGGAGACTTGGGAGACTGCCTTAGGACTAAAAAAAGGAGGAAAAACAATCTGGCACAACTTAAAATAGCATGGTAAATAAATAACCTGGTACCAGAACAAAACAGGTCACAAATCATGTTCGCACATCGAATGAAACGTTAAGTGGGCTTGAATTCAAATCTCAATGCTGAAACGGGCTACTCACAGTGCTTAATCAATGGCTAAAGTTCCATTTCCACTTGTTGACTTAATTGAGTTGAGGCAAAATATCTATCACTCCTAGTGGTTGACTGTGGTATAGGTGATGGGAGCCTGAATCAAGTGCCTTTAGTTTTGTAATGAAATTGAAAAAGTTTAAACATTAAACATAATGTTAAGCAAAAATGAGATTTTTATTTGATTTTCTTCTTAGGGATCCGGCCCTCAAGGAGACTGTCTAGTAAAATTCTGGCCCTCTGACAAATATAGTTGATGACCCCTGTTCTATGGGATTTGGGAAAAGCTAAGACAAAACATTTCACTAGTATCAGAAAATACACATTTGATAATGTTGTGTTTGTTACAGAAACAACATTTTTAGACGCTTTTGTTTTATTAAAGAGCAGATCTTTGATAGGTTCTTTGGGGAATCAAAACTAGCTCTTCTTTTGCTTGTCAACATAAGCTACTGTTCAGACAAGCATCAAAATCTCGGTCTGAAATGACTGATTAGTATACAAACAAGACTTTCAGAAGACGTTGGATCCCTGAAGGATCATGAGAATGTGGATGTGAGAACAATCTGCTATGTTCTGATGTGGCGTGGATGTGCCGCTAATGGAAAAGAACACTTTTATTGATGGGAACTAGTAAAATGTGGTAAGTTACTCTATAAGCAGAAGCCAGATGTTCGGTGTCTGAGCGCAAGGGGGTGGGAGGCGTATGGGTACAGGCTCAGGGCAGTAAGGATGGAGGCATGGGCCGGGTCAGAAAGGTGAAGGCCCAGGAGATTTTTCCATTTTCCTCCACTCATAAACATACCCCTCGAGTTCCCACTGAACATCGCATTCCTAACCAGCCAACTCACCACCAAGTTCAGTGTCAGGAAGCCTTGACTCACAGCAGTACCCATAAGCATACCAAACACCAGCACAATAAATCTAGCACATGTTGCTATTAAAAACATACCTCGAAAATGACCGGCTGATTACTCGGAAGAGAAATCACAAGGGGCTTTGCGTCTACGACATCTCATTTTCCCAGCGTCCAAGTTAAACAAAATCTGGATGTAGGCTTAACGACCATAACGATGTCATCTGGGGGTTTTTGTTGGTATTAATGGCATTTACACTTCGAGGCTACATCATTAATGCGGAGATGTTTGAAAACACATATTTTCCCGTATGTTTAGGCCTCATGTCCACCAAATTGAAGATGGTCTCTTTCAGGAGAATGTAAAAAAAAGGTTTTAATGTTGTGACTATGAAAGTAATCGAAAAAGATTACACCATTTCAGTCGTGATGTAAATGATATACAGTATATACTTTAGCTATGTTTCCATCCAAAGATGCAAATTAGACTTATAGAAAAACACAGTGCTGGGAGGTTATAAAACTGATCAACTTTGATGACACTCTTTGACAAAGGCATTTTAGAATGAAACAACATTTCAGATGTTTTACAATGTGGTCGGTCCACTGGTTTGTCTTTTAATGCTGTCCCATCGTGTTCATTTTTGTTATTCTATGATCTTTTTTAAAACAAAATCACATGATTTTCTCCAGCCTCCAGCGCCTAGACTGCAGTTCTGAACAAGAAGTTTGGCCAGAGGAGAAATGGTCGTGCCTAACTGAGCCTGGTTTCTCTCAAGGTCTTTTTCCTTCACTTTCGTCAATTGGTGAAGTTTGTTCACCGCCACTGGCTCGCTTGGTTTGGGACTTGTGGAGCTGCGCATCAATGGATTTGCTCTTCAGTGTTTGGACTTTCAGCAGTGAAAATTAAACCACACTGAACTGAACTTCAACTCTGAAAACTGGACTGAAGTAGTTTCAATTTACTAGAACTTCTATGTTAAAGGTGCAGTATGTAAGTTTGACACCCAGTGGTTGAACTAGGTATTGCACTCCTGGATCATAATAAAAGTACGCTAGGATGCCAGATTGTGTACAGGAGCGAGTGATTTAAACTGTGTTCTAAATAAAAGCAACGACACGCGATAGAGGGAATATTTTCCATATTAAAAGGAGTTTTTGTCCTAACCAACACCTCGAATTGATATATTAGAAATGGCTTCTATTTCTCACAGCTGAACAACAGAAACCTATGACAGCTAGATCACCTCAGGTAAGCCTTGTGTGCTTTATTCTGTGCTAAATGCTAACAATGCGAGTTTGAATGCATTTTACATGGCATTTGTTGCCATATACTGAAAGCAGAAAGTTCACCTCAGATCTTGAAAATACAATAAACCGTCTGAAATTGAACTTTAGAACTAAACACATATGAGTGATTCAGCATCTACATTGATGTTAAAGTGGGTTAACATGTATTAAATAGATTCTAAACCTTACCGTTTGGTGAGAGAGTGCATATTCTGTGCTTCTGAAAGGCTGTATTTACATTTCTGCCGTGTTTCGTCTGGTGCAAACAGCCAAATAGCTGATCACTGCCTCTCTCGTCACAGCGTGTTGTTAGGACACGCGGTTACAATGTAACCTGCTCACCTAATGTTTACGTTCGTAATATTTATGTAATTTGCTAATTAATAACCTCATGTGGAACTGCATCTGTCTCCCATACTGTTCTTTTTGGTCACGGACGCATGCTTTCAGAGTCTTTCTGAATGAATGAATGAAATACGCTGTTTTCCAACAAGGCAACCCAGGGTGCTGACATATAATTGGCTAAACTGGCATCGTGCATATGAAATTTATCTAAACAAAGACAGCGTTCCGGCACGGAAAACCCATTTTCAAAGCAGAATATCTGACTTCAGCATTGTTTTTCAGTTAAACAAGTATGTTCACTTGGGATGTTTCTTAAATATCTGCACACATATTATGGTATTTTTATGCTTTAGAAGAGTCAAAAACTTACATACAGCACCTTTAAGCTGCTTTACTTGAAGGCACAGGACGTCAACATGATGTCATATTGACGTTGTACCCTAACACACCCCAACGTCGTGAGATTGTTGGATTTTGTTTGCAAATGAAAATCAGGTTGACGTCAGAACCGAACGTTAGGTCGACGTCAATGTCCAACCTAAAATCAACCAAATATAAACGTCTAATCATGTTACACCTTGACGTTGCATGGACATTATCACTATAACATCTATCAGACATTGGATTTTGGTCACTTTCCAACACAACCTAAAATCAACCATATATTAACATAATTTGACATCGTTATTGGACGTCAAAACTAATGTTGTCCTTAGACTCTGGCTATACACTGAATTTTTGTCACCTGACAACATGACCTAAATTTAACCTAATATTACCGTCTTTTGATGTTGTGTGTCTGCTGGGTTGACACAATCTACAGTGTAAAAACACTATAGAAATAAATATGAATTGAATTGAACATTACTTTTTTGATGCATATGCTGGAATTTACAGTATTTGGTAAATGTGTTTCCATCACAGTTTATGCATATTTTTTTTCTCGAATTTTTTCGTGCAAAATTATTGAATCTTGACATGAATCTTGGCATTTCCTTTAAGAAATTTGTTTGCAACATTCCAAAATGGGCATTAAAAAAGGTGGATGGAAACAAAGCTATTGTTGTACTGGCATTAATGTGCCTGCTAATCATGTTCAGATTTTTAATTTGTCTTAATTATTTGTTGACATTTTGTTTCATCAAAGACACCCTGTGGTTGTTTCTTTTTTGTACACATACATATATTTGAATACATAACAAAAATAATAATAATTAGTTAATGTGATTGTAGTATTAACAGTTATTTTACATTATTTTAAATACATTTTACACCTATTTCTAAAACAGGTTCTTTAGATTATTGAAATGTTCTTTCATTCATTCGTTCCATGGAGAATCTTTAACATTCAAAACAATCTTTATGTCACGATCACCAGTATTCTAGCCTGCGCAGATCGCTGGAGAACTACACATATGGCACTGATATCCCATCATGCACCGCACACGCACCGGTTCCACTTCTCTCCCAGATTGCACTCACACAGCTGGAAGCTCATGACGGACTAATCAGATGGACCATATAAACAGCACACACACAGACTTTGCTGAGTCTTGTTTACCTGTAACATCACAAAGCATTATCCTCATCTAGTCTAGTCTAGGCTTGTCGTGCCTTTTGATCCTTGCCTTGCTTCTTGTTTATGCTGTTTGCCGCTTGCACCTTTTCGCCTGTGACAACGACTACTCTCTGGATTACTCTCATGCTAATGTTTGTACCTGTTTGACCACTGCCTGCCCGACTAAGCTTTCAATAAACTGCACATGGATCCGCAAGACTGTTGTCCAACATTCGAATATTACACGTTACATTTCCACAAACAGTTTTTTTACAATGAAAAAGAAGTTCTTTAGATTATTAAACTTGTTTCCAGATTGTTTCTGAGTGGTTCTCCGTGACTGCTGTCTTTTAATACTAGTCTAGTAGTAGCAGAGTCTTTTTGTTTGTTTGTTTGTTTGTTTGTTTTGCAGTCATGCCATTGAAAAAACCTTTTTGTTTTGCCAAAGAATCTTTTAGTGGACCGTTCTTGAAACAACTAAGAATGTCTTTTAAAAGTCTTGTTTGTATATCAATCACCGTCTTCTTGATATCTTTCAGTCTAAAGAGTATCTTATCTTGGCATTTCCTATTGTTTCTTATCATTTCGCACTTAAAGTCCAGCTGTCCAAGAATAGCTGTATACACTCGTGGCATTCCTTCAGGTCAACTCATGCTTGTTGAACTTCTTTGTCTGTACATTTTAATAAAACTGTATTTAGGATTAGATAAAAACCAATGGGCTATTCCAGAAAGCAAGTTATGTGACATACTAAACAGTTCCAAAGTTTAGTTCCAAAATCTAAGGTCAATTTTCCATTTCAACATATGCTCTTTGGGTTTGGTTTCCATGGGGTTTCATGTTGAGAATGTCTGTTGTGTTGAGTTGACTGAGCACCTAGTTTTGGAACCAACCTTGAGAAAAGTTTAGGGTTAGTCAACCAAGAGTTCAGGTTAACTTCAGATAAGTTAACTTTGCTTTCTGGAATACACACCAGTTGGTTAATGCTGTATAATGCTGAGCATAGATGGATTTGCTCTTCAGTGTTTGGACTTTCAGGAGGGAATATTTAACCACACTGAACTGAACTGAACTTCAACTCTGAAAACTGGACTGACACAATTTCAATTTACAAGAACTTCTATGTTAAGCTGCTTTGACACAATCTACATGGTAAAAGCGCTATAGAAATAAAGATGAATTGAATTGAAATGAATTGTAAAAGGAATGTTTTGCACTTTACAAAGCAAAAGTAAAATTCATACAGAATTGTTTAATTTTTAAGTAACACAATTAGTGTGGGTAAAACATTTCAAATTAGCTTTGCTGAATAATAATAATAATAATAATAATAATAATAATAAAATCAGGAATGAAGTTTCAGCATAGTGAGTTCAGTTCATATATGGCTCATTTGGTTCCTCAGAATGCTGACTATTCTAGTTAGTTTACTGATGATTCAGTTCAGTTCAATATAAATGTAGTTTTTAAAGGATGTGATTCAGTGTTGGACAGCTCTGCCAACCCCAACTAAGCAAGCCAGAGATGACATTGTGTAGTCATGACTTTATTATTTATTTAGTTTAGATTTTTTCACAGTTCTACAACAAAAGTGCATGGGAATTGTAATTAATTGAAGTGTATATTTATTCAATTTATTTTTTCATTCTTTTTCTTTTCGGCTTAGTCCCTTTATTAATCTGGGGTCGCCACAGCGGAATGAACCGCCAACTTATCCAGCATATGTTTACGCAGCAGATGCCCTACCAGCTGCAACCCATTCCTGGGAAACATCAATACACACTCATTCACACACATACACTACGGACAATGCCCCTGGAGGAAACCCACACGAACACGGGGAGAACATGCAAACTCCACACAGAAACCCCAACTGACCCAGCGACCTTCTTGCTGTGAGGTGACAGCGCTACCCACTGAGCCACCGTGTCGCCCCTAAATAAATGGAATGTGGAAAAAAAATCATTAAGATTTTGAATGCAGACTCTCAAACTCACCGAGGCTGTGTTTATTTAATCCAAGATACAGTATTGTAAAATATTGTTGCAATTTTCCAACTTTGATAATAATAGGAAACGCATATATGAAATGAAACTTTAGTGGTCCAATAATAGAGCCCAAAATATAGGCATGGAATGATAACCAGTTTCAAGGTTTGGATAAATCAAGGGTTTAAAACATCAGAATATACCAGTTATACAGTTCCTACAATATATGTAGGTTTTTGTTTTAAGTGTTTTTGTACAACTATTTTATTTAGTTTATTAGGGCAACAGCATCTCCAGCAAAAAAGGACCACCCAGATCAAAAGCTACTGTTCCAAAATGTTTTTATTGTTAAATAACATGTTTATAAAGTAAAATATATTGCGTTTAATGGGGGAAAAGTTGTTGTTTTTTACCCAGTCATTTAAAAAGAAGATATTTTAGAGCAGTAATCACAATACTGTGATACCATGAAGGTTTTATCCAAAATTGTCATACCGTCAGAATCTTATACCGACCCATGTCTAGAAAGACACCACAGTTAAAATACAAGAAGCCCATTCTGTGCAGCATTAATCAAAATTTTACAATCAAAGTTATCTTACAATCAAAGTTATCTTACATTTTTTAATATTTTGGACTTCTGGTATGCCGTTGGGAGAGTGAGACATCCAATTCAAACAGTTAAAAGGGACATTTTGAGCTTTTAAAGATTCAAAGTGATGTCCACAACGGTAAAGATCCTTTCGAATCCAGCTAGTTTTCATCGTCATTATGCCTAAACCCAAGCGTGTTTCTCCTGGTCCTACTGAAACTGATGACGATGCCAAAATGGCCGCGCTCTCCTCAGAGTTAACACCAGCTTGTTTTAAAAGAGTTGCTCATTACAACAATACGTGAGGAAATTACTGAGTTGAGAAATGAATACTTTGCAGAAATACATACCTCTACAGCTACTGTCACGGTCACCAGTGATCCAGCCTGAGCAGATCGCTGGTATATACACTGATCGCTAACGGACTACAAATCCGCCATTTCAATGACTACAAAATCCAGTCATGCACCACACACACTCCCAGCAGTTATTAATCCTGACTGATTGCATACACACAGCCGGAGGATTGTCAAGGACCGATTACATAGACTATTTAAGCTGCACAGACACACACACACTGTTGCTGAGTCTTGTTTACTGCTTTTGTGACATTACAATGCGTTTCCTTTGTCTTGCTTTTCCTTGTTTGGACCCTCGCCTTGTTTTTCTGTTTATTCCTGTTTGCTCCCTGCCTTTTGACCATCTGTCTGTGTATTTGCAGCCTGATCTCACGAGGAAACGTAAGTATTTTACGAGTTCAGTCGTACGAAAATGTACGATTTTAAAAAGGAGGCGTGGCACCTAACCCCACCCCTAACCCCAACCGTCATTGGGTGATGGGCAAATCGTACTAATTTGTACGAATTAGATCATACGAATTCATACGAATTAGCCACTAATCAAAAAGTTACGAATTGGCCGTGAGATAGCGTTGGTATTTGACATTTGCCTGTATACATCTGTTTGCCCCTGTGTTGACCATTGCTTACCTGACCTCTCCAAAAAACCTGCATTTGGATCCGCACTCCTGTTGTCAGTGTCACTTGACGTTACAGCTACCCTTCAGGCCACCATTTCTTGTCACAGTACCAAGATCGCAGACATCGAAACATCACTTAACAGCATGGATTAAAGGCTCAACACATTAGAGCATAAATGGCAGTCACTAGAAAAGGACAACGAGAAATAGAAATCTAAAGCGGACGATTTAGAAAAACGCTCGCAGCGTAATCTTCGTAATCTTCGCATATTGGGCATCCCAGAGAATGTGGAATCGTATAGGCCGTCTCATTTCCTGACAACGTTTTTCACAGAACTTCTCGGAGATATGTTACTGTATATGATCAAAGGAATGTAGCTGATTGGCATTTTGACAATTTAAATTTATTTGGCTTGAAATCTAAGTAAGTATCAAAGCAATAAACATCTGCCCTTTGCTATTGAAATTAACTTGGACCGCCTTCAAGTAAACAACCCTACCACTTTAAATCCTTGATTCTTTCAGGACAGCGGCAGAAGGCTGGGAATGCTTGTCTATTCCAGACGTTTGAGGGTTGGGAGTGGGATATTTGTGTAGTTTAGATGTGTTAGATGTCAAGTACAGAAGGACAACATCTATCAAATCAAACCCTCTCTGTCCCCATGGATTGGACTGAAGTATTTTTCTTCTTAGGAATTCATGAAATACGCATTCTGGCTCCATATGTCCAAACAAAAGTTATTCTATGTTTAGTGATAGTGTGAGATAAGGTCAAAACAAGACTCCCCTAAGGGTGTCACTGAAGACTGGAGTGATTCTGAATGCGTCTTTTTTTATGTTTCTACTTAAAATCTTTTCTACAACATCTGGTCGAGCGTGTCTTCAAACAGCATGAGAACATCTCCATGAAGCAGGTCATTCAGTCCTTAGTCTGCTTAGCACATGACCACATTTTCTAAGAAATTCTTGACACTGTTTTTGCGAAAGAAACATTCCATGATATGTTATATTAGTATTATACTCCCTAAGTTCGTTTGTTGATGTTTAAGGTTAAAGCCATGAACTCGGACCCTATTTTTTATATTTTAATATATTGTATATAGGTAATATATTTTCATATCTATTTTAACAATATTTATATAAATTCTATACTCATTATTAATTTTGTTTTTAGCTTAGTCCCTTTATTAATCTGGGGTCGCCACAGCGGAATGAACCGCCAACTTATCCAGCATATGTTTTACGCAGAGGATGCCCTTCCAGCTGCAACCCAGTACTGGAAAATGACATATTTACTAATAAAAAATATTGTGTATTATTATAATTGTATTAATATTAGGTATTCAGTGTTTTTAAATTATTATAAATTATGAATTAGTTTCTTGATTTTAAATAGATTGATAATGAAACTACTACTGTTAATAATAATAATAATAATAATAATCATGACAAAAATAATAAATTTCAGTAACATTATTAAAGGAACGCTCCATTAAAAATGCTCATTTTACAACTTCCCTAGAGGTAAACAGTTGAATTTTACCATTTTTGAATCAATTCAGACAATTTTGTTGAAAATAGGATTTGGCGGGAGCACTTTTAGCTTAGCTTAGCATAGAACATTGAATTGGATTCGACCATTAGCATCTAATTATCGTTGAGTTCGTTCGTTCTTAGTACACAATGTAACTACAGAAAAGTCAAGCTTCAAGTAGAAGAATTATTGAAATTCTTTGGTCATTTTTAAGCCAAATTCAATACTTTATGCCAAGCTAAGCTAAAAGTGCTCCCGACAAAACATATCTATCTATCTATCTATCTATCTATCTATCTATCTATCTATCTATCTATCTATCTATCTATCTATCTATCTATCTATCTATCTATCTATTAGGGATGCTCCGATCAGGATTTTTGCAGCCGATACCAAGTACCGATTCTTTGTGATGGTGATCGGCCAATACTGAGTACCGATTCTGATGCTTCAAGCTTTATAATACATGAAGCACATTTCCCCCCTAAGTATGATAATTAAGTGGAGATCTTGCCTTACACCTCAGAGAATAAATGAAGAATGTTGCATATAATCCCTCAAACATGTCTCTTATAACCATTTAGTGTGGACATGTCATGGTCAGAAGCAACTTTACAGAAAATAATAGATAAAACAGATACAAAAAAATGGTAGAAAAACAATTAACAAAGCAATTTGGAAACATTGCAAATGATGGACGAAGAATTCGACATGTCTCAATCAAGAAAAAGTACATATTTGATGCATAAGATGTTAAAATGCACATCTATAAATATATATATTTGTTTATTGCAGTAAGTATATTACAAAAAGGTATATTATGAACTATTCAATTAAAACATTTTTTTTTACGTTTTTAATTGTATTTCAGCCAGGTTTTAGTGAACTGGCAATATTGTCAAAAACACAGAACTCTCAGTTCTTATACATGTAAAAAGGTCTAAACACATAAAGACCATTCCAATATTTTGCTCTCCAACTAGCATGTCTGGTTCCTCTGCATATAAACTCGTAAACAGACACCTGTGATCGGTTCATGAGATCGGCTAGATTGGCGAGTACCGATCGAGTCATAAAAATGTGATTATCGGCCGATACCGATCTCTGGCCGATCGATCGGAGCATCCCTACTATCTATCTATCTATCTATCTATCTATCTATCTATCTATCTATCTATCTATCTATCTATCTATCATCTATCTATCTATCTATCTATCTATCTATCTATCTATCTATCTATCTATCTATCTATCTATCTATCTATCTATCTATCTATCTATCTATCTATCATTAATGGTGCCATCACAGTAGTGCAAGTTACCTTTACCAAGGGCACTGACACAACCCAATACCATGACAGACCCTGGCTTTTTGCTGGTTACCATCTGGATGATCATTTTCTTCTTTGGTCCGGAGCAAACGACATCCATTTCTCCCAAAAATACCTGAAATACTCATTCATCTGACCAAAGGACATGTTTTCACTGTGTGATGGTTCATCCCAGATGCCTCCAGAGAGCCGAGAGAAGTTGACAGCACTTCTGGACACTGTTCACATAGGGCTTCCTTTTGGCACAGTGGAGTTTTAACTGGCATTTGTGGATGTTACTACGTATTGTGGTACTTGACAAAGGTTTGCCAAAGTAGTGCTGAGCCCATGTGGTGATATTGCTGATAGATGAATGACGATTCTTGATGCAGTGCCGCCTGAGGCATCGGAGGTCACGTCTGTTCAACTTAGGCTTGCGCCCCTGTCCTATACGCACTGAAATTCCTCCCGATTCCTTAAATATTTTAATGATGTTATGCACTGTTGAAGGTGAAATTTCCAAATGTCTTTCTATCTTTGTTTGAGGAACAATAATTTCAATAATTTTCTCACGTATTTATTGGCAAACTGGCGACCCTAGGCCCATCTTTGCTCCTAAAGGAGTAGACCTTTCTTGACTGTTAAAATTTGTCCAGTTAAAAAACAGTAAGTTACTGGCAGCTGCAGTTGCCAGCAATGTACTGTTATTTTACAGTATGTTGCTGTAAAAATACATGGACTACATTGATATACACAATACTCAAGTGAACTCATTTTGTTCCTTGAAAGTAACTGCCTTAAAATGGCCAACTTCTGTATGAGTTTATGAAGTAATGTGCTATATATGTTTAGAAGCATACTTATAATGAAAACTTATTTTAGTTCATTTGAAAAGTTCCTTTTAACCCAAATGTCTTAAATTTCACAGCAGCACACATACATGTAAAACTGGAATTACCACAGAGAGATTCTTACTGCATCAGCAACTAAACAGCCACTGTCTTTAAGTAAAGAAACATGCAGAATAACAGCAGTGTCTCATTGTTCATCTTTGACTCAAACACTGGCTCTACTCTCCTCCACAACGGTGACACACAGAAGAAATTTGCTTCAGGTTTTACAGTAAAATACTGTTTTTTCCTTGATTTTATGGTAAACTACTGGGAGCTGTGGTTGCCAGCAATCTACTGTTTTTTTACAGTCTACTTCCGTAGTTTAAATTAACATCATATTACTGTTAAAACACATTTTTACACTGTGTTTTTACCTCTCACACCTTTAACCTTTTAAACCCCAGAGCAATTTTTTTTCCAAGTGTCCACACTACTGAGTGTTGAAGCAACATGGAGCAAAGATGAAGTAAATGAATTAATTAAATGAGTAATTAAATGATAATTGAGGATTAGCGATGAGCACATGAAGGAATACTGAAAGGAAAAAAACAAGAACAGAACATAAAGTAACAAAAAACTGAAACGTCAGTCACAGCTTTATAAAGAAAAAAAAATAACCTGAAGGTCAACAAATGATTAAATCGTTAAAATATCAGCAGATGAATAAACAACTCTACAAACATCATCACCAGCTGCTTAATACTCAAACATTTATTTTTGTATAACATCTAAAGTTCTTCTTGAGATAAAGGTTAACATTTTAAGTCACCATCATGGAGAACAGAGTTTGCTTTAGTTGGGCTTTTAGCCCTGACAGTTTTAACATTAATTTATTTTGGCTGCTGCAATTGTTAAGAACTTTGTTTAAAAATCTCTTTCGATAAGGCAAGCAAGCCAAAAAACTAAATAAGATCTGCTGACGTTCATATTGTTTTCAATGAGGCAGAACCTGTTCTAATTTAAAATAATTTACTGCTCTTATCCAATGTTTAATTTATTGTTTCACATAACATGCCTGTATGTGACATTGAATTCTGGAAGTTTTTAAAAATATCCTGGACAAAAACACTTTGCTCTATGGTGTAAGTTGCACTCAAAGAGACATCAATAATCAGCGTATGAACCTCAACAACATAAACTAAACATAGACAACAACAGAGTCTAAACATAAACAACAGCAGAATCAAACACAAATAAAAAAAAAACTGTAAGACCATTATACTACATCATTTATACATGCCCCAATGCGGCATGAAACATTTTAATTGTTACCATTGTTGAGGTACAAGGTCTGATTCATGAGGTCTGAGTGTGACTTTGTCATAACTGAACTGTTTTTGTCTGTTATTTCTTAAATATCTTATAATATCTGCACTAAACATAAAAACTATTGCACGAGGCCCATCATTCAGACCTTTATCAAAACATTTAGCAGAACAACTTTCAGACAACTAGATTTATCTACCTATTGGCTTTCCAGCTTTATTGCTATAATAAAAGTGTTTTAGAAACTTTGTAATATAGCAGCTGGAGAGGCTAACTTTACAATTTCAAGGGTGAAGAGCCCAACTAAACCAGCCCCTCACTCCATTATGGTGACACACAAAAAAAACACACCTACATTTCTGTTGGTTCTCAATAAGAATGGTATGGAAGTCAAAGCGGTCAGTAATAAGTGTGTCTGCTGTTGTTTGTGGAGTTGTTTAATGATCCTCTGCTGAGACTGAAGGTGTTTTATTTTACTTGATTTTATTTAATGTTGTAACTGACGTCACTCTTTGTGTTTCTTGTTTCTCTTTCCTTCAGTGATTGTGATCATTACAGCAGGTGTTCATCAGTGTCTGAATTCGCTCATTAGTGTTCATTAACTCTGTCAGGTGAACGATATTAGTGAACTAGTGTATGGAATAGTGAACAAGGGCACAAAGTGGGATTTCAAACACAGACTTGAAAACGTCGAATCTGAGCTCTGTTAACTCACAGTTTTCTGCTGTTGGTTACTTTCTCGAAAACAGAAATATTACCCAGAATGCATATGTTTTTAACAGAATATTACTGTTTTACTGAAAAAAACTTTATTTTACTGTAGAATCTGACCGTTTTTTAACAGCAATTTCTTTCGTACCAAATCATAATTACAATCACCTGTTGACATCACCTGTTTCAAATCACATCATTATTTAGCCAATTTACTAACCCTAAATTTCTCCTGTCCCAGCTTTTTTTTTTAAATGTGTTGCAAAAACGTTTTTATTTAGAAAAATAATAATAATAATAATAAAAATAATGAGGGACTCATTGAATAATGTTTGCTGTATTGTCTGCAATGAAATACAAGTCAAAGAAAATTTTGAAATCACTTTCTTTTTTTATTTGCGCTTTCTATACTGTCCCAACTGTTTTCTGATTTTAGATTTATTATTATTAAAAAAACTGCTAGGATGCCATTTTAAATTAACGATGAAGTCTTTATTGATAACATATCAATAACATAACATAATACTATATAAAATTCTTAGTAAGACATCGTGCCATTATTAATTGTGTCCAGTATGAATAGAGGGAGTGACAGTGTGCTGATGCTCTTCTACACTCACTCAGGCCTGACATAAAGAGTGCAGATAGAGATAGAGATCTGCAGCGGCAGCACGTGCCCTGTTGACCTGCTCACTACAACCAATGAAGAACAAGACTGAGCCACCTTCCCAAAGCTCCATGGCTCCACGAGTGCGCCTCTCCAACCAAAGTGCTAAAAACAACATTTCACGGCGTATTACCCTCAATAACTCGAAAACCCCATAGCCAGAGAGCAACGAACAGCCTGATAGTCTTTATATTAGCCAAATAAGGGCTCTTTCCACCCAGTGTTACGGCAGTCCAGTGCTTTTTTAGCTTCATAAAAAATGATGATTCAACGATTGTAACAATTTATACATTCTTCATATTTCCCTCGATGTAATATGTAAACGTGGCACAGATTATTACACGAATCCTAGTGATGAATGTACTTAAATATATTAATTGATTGTACTTTTGAAACTTGTTGAGAAAAACATTATTACCTAATAACTGCAGACACAACACTGATATTTAGTGACTACATCTGAAATATTGGATACTTCCATACAACAAAACAGCATTGTTGGGGGTATTGCATTACAAGTAACAAGTTACTTAATAATATTACTTTTCTAAGTAACGAGTAAAGTAATGCATTACTTAAAATAAATAATAAGATTTGAGTTATGTTTAAAAAATGTATTGCGAGTTACCTGCAGGTTCTGAAAGAGATCAAGCCTCAGCCAGGTAGGGAAAATTAGCGCAAAAGTAACTTAAATTTAACGTAACGGATTACATAAAAAGTAACTAAATAACTCAACTAGTTACTTTTTTGGGGAGTAACTCAATATTGTAATGCAATACTTTCGAAAGTAACTTTCCCAAACACTGCATAAGAGTATGTGACAACAACAAAAGTATATAATTAACGCAAAAGTAACTCAAAAATAACGTAATTCATTACTTACCATAAAAAGTAACTAAGTAACCCAACTAGTTACTTTTTTGGAGAGTAACTCAATATTGTAATGCATTACTTTTAACAGTAACTTTCCCCAACACTGCATAAGAGTATGTGACAACAACAAAAGTATATAATTAACGCAAAAATAACTCAAAAGTAATGTAACACATTACTTACCATAAAAAGTAACTAAGTAACCCAACTAGTTACTTTTTTGGGGGAGTAACTCAATATTGTAATGCATTACTTTCAAAAGTAACTTTCCCCAACACTGCATAAAAGTATTTGAAAACAACAAAATGATATAATTAACGCAAAAATAACTCAAAAGTAACGTAACTGATTACTTACCATAAAAAGTAACTAAGTAATCCAACTACTTACTTTTTTGGAGAGTAACTCAATATTGTAATGCATTACTTTCAAAAGTAACTTTCCCCAACACTGCATAAGAGTATGTGACAAAAACAAAAGTATATAATTAACACAAAAGTAACTCAAAAGTAATGTAACACATTACTTACCATAAAAAGTAACTAAGTAACACAACTAGTTACTTTTTTGGGGGAGTAACTCAATATTGTAATGCATTACTTTCAAAAGTAACTTTCCCCAACACTGCATAAGAGTATTTGATAACAACAAAATGATATAATTAACACAAAAATAACTCAAAAGTAACTCAAAAGTAACGTAACTGATTACTTACCATGAAAAGTAACTAAGTAATCCAACTACTTGCTTTTTTGGAGAGTAACTCAATATTGTAATGCATTACTTTCAAAAGTAACTTTCCCCAACACTGCATAAGAGTATGTGACAACAACAAATGTATGTAATTAACACAAAAGTAACTTAAAAGTAACGTAATGGATTACTTACCATAAAAAGTATCTTAAGTAATCCAACTAGTTACTTTTTTGGGGGAGTAACTCAATATTGTAATGCATTACTTTCAAAAGTAACTTTCCCCAACACTGCATAAGAGTATGTGACAACAACAAAAGTATATAATTAACGCAAAAATAACTTAAAAGTAATGTAACACATTACTTACCATAAAAAGTAACTAAGTAACCCAACTAGTTACTTTTTTGGAGAGTAACTCAATATTGTAATGCATTACTTTCAAAAGTAACTTTCCCCAACACTGCATAAAAGTATGTGACAACAACAAAAGTATATAACTAACACAAAAGTAACTTAAAAGTAACATAACGGATTACTTAACATTAAAAGTAACTAAATAACCCAACTAGTTACTTTTTTGGAGAGCAACTCAATATTGTAATGCATTACTTTTAAAAGTAACTTTCCCAAACCCTGCATAAGAGTATGTGACAACAACAAAAGTATGTCTATATTCACAGAACTCATAAACGTGTTGGCAAAAGTACCTATTTCTGGCAGTAACAAAATTGCAAACATACACTCTTTTTTTGAGATTTATTTTGGGTGTTTTTGCCTTTTATTGTGATGGCATTCCTGTATACTGATGCCATATAGTGACACTGAGAAGAAACTGTTGAATAAAGCTAATATTTTTGTTTTTATGTATGCACAGAAGTATTCTTGTTGGAAAATTCTGAACCAGAATAAGGTTTAATGGTTTTGAGGATGATTTTGGTATTGTTCTGGACTGAACGAGTTGGGAACCTCTATGTTCTCTATGGAGAATGACGGAGCTCTCAAATTTGACCTAAACTATCTTAATTTGTGTTCTAAAGACAAAGAAAGGTCTCATGGGTTTGAAAAGACATGAGGGTGAGTAATTACCCAGGTAGCAAAGCATTCTGGCCCAGATTTAGCATAAAGCTAGCACAGCAGGCATTCATCCGGCACTGGCATACAGCATGTGGGCCAAACATGGCAGCACACAAGATTTGGGCCAGTTTTAAAGTGTAGAATTTGGCCAAGATGTTAATAATTGATATGTGGGCCATGTAAGTTTGACCTGTCTTGACCCACATTTAAATACAATAAAATTATTTTTGAGTAAAGAAAAAATAACTAACAATCAGGTTGTTTTGAGAAAAAAAACATGCCCATATTGTGCCTAAAGCACAGTGCTTCATGAGTTTATCAATTTCATTGCAATGATGACACACCAACCTGGCCCAGTTCAGGCAGAGTTATGAGTTATTAACTTGGCTGAGACGTGGCCCAGATATGGTCCAGTTTTGGCCTTTGTCTGGAAGCCAGTCTTGATCCAGTCCTGTACCGTAATGTCACTGCGGCGTGTGGGCCAAGCAAAACATGATTTTGTGGGCCAGAGCTGGGCCAGAGAAATTTTGCTATGTGGATAATAACAGAATTTTCCTTTTTGGTTGAAACAACACTTTAATATTGATCACAAAAATCTGTTACAAGTGATTTTTGAGTTTAAAAGGTCTAGTTTTGATGAACGGGTGCTTGAGTGTTAATAATAAAGCTTAAACGTTAGCTGATCAATCACAGATAAAAACAACTGCAGTTTACTTACCATGAAATTCCTCTTAGGTTATGATCTGTAACGTTTCAAGCTACATTGAGATAACAAAATCTGGCACTGTGCCTTTCCCTGCTGCTCTTGAATCAGCCTACGCACAACTGGGACAACAGAGTCAGAAAACTCGTTTTGGATCATGTCTGAAGTGCATCTGTATGGCACATTTTCTCCACACACCACCTGTGTTTATGCACCTCTGAGGCCGAGTGTGTTGTTTAAAACTGAGCTCTAACAGGACCTACCTTTTTTGTGGGGGGTCTGCAGGCGGTTGTAGCATATGGCTAACGCTATGCTATGCTTCAATGAGCGTTTAGAGCGAGTTTTGTTGAGCTGAAGGTGAGGAGGTTGAAGATGCTGGAAGGTCATGTGGTGCTGGGAGGGTTCCTTACGAGAATGTGGTGTGAAAATAAACTTGGCGTGTAGGGCGTGGGGAAGGCTAGAAGAGATGGAGAAAAGAAATGAGTTGATGTGGAATTATCTTTCTAATGAGCTCATCCTTTCTTCTGCTTCCTCCAAGCTGACAGACTGGATGAAATGCAGCGTCTTTTTGAAGTTAAAGCTGAGTTTGTTTACTTACAGCACGTGTAAATGCATTTTTAGCCAATTAATGTTTTTGTTTTGGTGCATAAATGATTTAACAAATTGTTTTGGCACTGTATTTAAAAGAAATTGTATCATTGTATTCATTTATATATTTATTTTGCATTTCTCCTCAGTTAGCTGTTCACAGTGTTCACGCCATTTCAATTGTGAGCAATGCTAACATTAGCAGATTTAGCCTTGTTGTGGAGCACTGCTTAAAAGGGATTCAAACACCCTTAAACATGTAAAGCTCTGTTAAACAGTGTTTACAGTGTTAAAGAACACTTGAAATACCCTCATGTCAGAAGTGCACCTTATGCTACAAGCTAAAGCTATTTAAGCTGAAGCTAAGTCCATTTTAACATATTTTCAGGTCACAAAAGCAAAACTTCTCTCATGTGACAAGCCAGTCAGAACATATGTGATGATTAACATACATTAAAATTAATGAGGTGCAATGTTAGACCAGTGTGTTTCCAAAATGGGCAGGGCTAATTGGTGAAATAAAATGTCATACAAATATACAGCATTTTCTCACTTGTCATGCTCTAACTGGGTCGAACGAGCATGCATTTTTATTTTTGTTAAGATTGTCAATCAAACTTTAAAGTACTCGAAATCAGATATAAATCTAAATTAAGACACTATCTGTTCATTGACAAATGACTAACTAGCAAAGCCTATGCTAAAAAAGCAACATAAATGATGTAGAGGAGCATTATTGGTAACACTTTACAGTACAATAACAGTACATGAACAATGATGTGTTAATATGTAAACTAAACATTACTTTACTATGAACCAATGATGAGTTAATCATGAACTAACTTCAACATGAGTTCATGTGTGAAAAACGGCTACCCTAATGTTAGTTGTTAGTTGTACTTGTTAGTACATGTTGTTTGTTAATTAATGTATTAAATACCACATTAGTTTTTCATGAACTCATGACACGTTATTGAATAATTATATCATGACTTTACTTGGAGGGGCACATCATCATTAACTCATTCTTAACTACTCATTAACTCCTTATGCACATCTGTCTAGTGTGTTTACACTGAATAACAATAGAAAAGTGTTCTGTCTACATCAACATGAACAGTTAAACGCAGGAGTTCATTAAGGATGAGTTAATGGTAGGCCCACACAGAATCTATGCGCGCAGAATTCTGCAGATTTTTAGCCATCATTGATTCTGTTTATTTACTTAAGTAAATGTGTGTAAATCTAAATTTATTCAGTTTTTTTATTAATTACAGTAATATTATTGACTAATATGAAAATGTTCATCTGATTTATGTACAATACAGTTTGTAAAGTAATATTTTCTGTCTTTTAGTACATATATTATATGAGAGACTTGCTTTGTTTACCAAATAAAGTGAATCTAATTGGAATTGCATTTTTAACATTAAATAAAAGTTAAAAAATATATATATAATTTTTTATTTCACATATTAAGGTTTTAGTTATGAGACTCCCAAAATAATTCAGCAGAAATTCACAGATTTCTACCAAAATTCTCCGCAGAAATTGCAAAAAACGTCCGCAGATTCCGTCTGGCCCTAGTTAATGGTAATGTGCCCCTCCAAGTAAAGTCATGACATAAATATACATTAACAGCTCATGAGTTCATGTTGATTAGTTTTAACTTAAACTTAAATGTTAATACATTAATTAACAAGCATGTACTAACAAGTAAATAAGGCAGCCATTATTCACACATGAATTCATGTGACTCATGTTGTAGGTAAAGTTAGTTCCTGATTAGCGCACACCTTAACTCATCTTTAATTCTTAATAAATCAATGGTTAGTTTACATATTAAAACATCATTATTTATGTACTGTTATGGTAAAATGTTACCGCATTATTTTTTAGAACATATTTTCCAGGTGATCAATGATAAAACTGCAGAATGTATATATTACACACAATGTTACCATTCATTAATATATGGATGCTAATATTGTTTCCGTTATAGCTACTGCTGTTGTCACTGGTGTGAACTGGCCTTATTCATATATCCTCTTCAGTCTCTATTTAAACCAAGAAAGGGTCTGTGGTGTTAGCAGCAGTTTTCTAAAGTATTTTTAGCCTGTGGGTCAGCACACCCATAAATGGTTGATGTTGAGGTGCCTCCTGGGAAGGAGTTTTATCAGTAATAAAGTGCCTCATATCACATCACGGCCTCACGAAAGGGTTGTTGATTCTCACGGCATCCATTCCACATCAGCTCTAAAGAATTGTTTTCTATGGACTGAAACCAAAAGATTAACACTGAACCCTCTGAGGACGCTGACAGTCATGACTAGCGTGAAAGGTTAAGCTTTTCTTTCTTTTTTAGGGATTCATTTGGAAAGAGTGACAAAACATGAATACTTTTTGATGACTTACACTTTGTCCTGAGATGACTTTTCATGTTTTGTTGAACAAAGCTAATTAAGTATATTTAGCTTTATGCCAAAAAATATGAGAAATATGTTCAAATGCTAGTTTTAAGCAGGCTATTTACACTGGAAAGTGCTAGGCACTGAATATTTAACTTAACACTCAATATCTGTCATCAAATACTTTTCAAGATGTTGCTTTTCCATATTAGACCTTTGGAAACGGCCGTTGAATGATTCCGCAACACTCCGAGTAAATCAACAATGTTGTACAGCGAGCTAGTGCTAGCCGATTGAGCTTAGCTGCTACACAAGAGAGGAATTGTGTTGGCTATCTGAGGCACTTGTGTGTACCTGGGCTTGAGTGTGAATGCTGTGTGTGTCTGGCCGATTTAATGACACCACTCACAGCCCAAATTACACTCAACTTGCTGTGTACGTTTGGAAGAAAAACACTTAAGGTCCTGCAACACTGAATCTCTTGTGTCACATCAAGGGATCAAATTAGCGCTACATATAGCTAGCTAATCCTGTGGACATAGCTGGTTATGTTTAGCCTCTTATTTTGTTATTTTGTGATATACTAAAGGCATAACTTTATAGATTAACTGAAAATGGAGCCAAAAACAGCAGAATGTGAGGAGAGAGAGGGATATTTGTGAAGGTAAACAGAGAGGCTGCGCTGGGTAAAGTTGTCAACTTTAATTGCTGCTTACAGGAAACGCTCCTCTGAATTGCCACCTCTGGCTTTACCGAAACTGCCTCCAGCAAGTCTACAATGAACTGAGAGAAAACTATTTTAAAACGGCAATAAATGCTAATTTGTAATTTAGAAGGCGTTTTATTATTGTTGACACCTTTTAGTATCCAACTGTCACAAAATTAAATATAACAGTCTCTTAGCTTGATAATATAGTGCTAGGGTGGTTTACCAGGGCTTCTTTAAGCAGTTAAAATAAAGTCGTTATTAGCATGTTGAAACAAAAAGTGGTTTTTAATTGGTCTATGCTCAATATATTCTGCTCTTCATGGAGCATAAGGGATTTTCACTCCATTTAAGAAGGAAATAGGGATAACCCTGCTGAAAAATCCAGCTTAAACCAGCCTAAGATGGTTGGCTGGTTTTAGCTGGTCAACCAGCCTGGTTTTAGAGGGGTTTTGGCCATTTCCAGGCTGGTTTCCAGCCATTTCCAGCCTGGTCTTAGCTGATCAGGCTGGGAGTTGACCAGCTAAAACCAGCTTGACCAACCAAAACCAGCCATGTCCAGCTTAAACCAGGCTGGTCAAGCTGGTTTTAGCTGGTTTAAGCTGGTCATTTTCCAGCCTGACCAGCTAAGACCAGGCTGGAAATGGCTGGAAACCAGCCTGGAAATGGCCAAAACCCCTCTAAAACCAGGCTGGTCGACCAGCTAAAACCAGCCAACCAGCTTAGGCTGGTTTAAGCTGGATTTTTCAGCAGGGAAGTTATAGGCTATAGTCTTCTACTCAATCACAAAACTTGATAAGTACAGGGCTCTGCTAAGCTGCTGTTAAAGTATCATAATGGGGTTATTAGTATGTTGTTGTTGTTTTGTTTTTTTATATGTTATAGAAAAAAAGTCTCTATATATAGGGGAATTACCAATCTATGTCACACGGGCATACCGGTTGCAAAAAAAGACTGATTGCAATAGCAAACATGTTGTGTTCTGCGGTAGGATGCCAAAAACCTTTTTACTTTTTAAAAGTTTTACCGTACACCACACTGCTTTTAACGCCAACCACAGACGTCTTTGGCTAAAAGCCATCATAAGAGCTGAATGGAGTGAGGACCTAATTAAAATGCTAATAAAAAACTGCAGTTCTCATTTCATATCAAGTAAGTTCACGCTATGCTGAATCATACACTTTACTTGTTTTTGATTGCAGCAATGATTTCAGCAAAAACAGTTAAATATGGTGAATTAAACTGCGGACACTAAATGCTTACAATGAAATGTAAAAATGTAAGTTCACATACCTGCCATACAGGTGCAGTTCGCTGTCAGAAGGCAGTTGTTTTGCTTGTTGATGATTACCCAGTCCTTGTACAGCTCCATCTTCTTTCCTTGTCTTTGACTAGGCAGAACCTCAGTTTTTTTGTTCTGTGTGGTCAATTTTGTTCTGTGTGGTCATGTGCAAGAAATAACGTTCCCCGATTACCACAGTCAAAACTTTGTAGTGCTACAAAGTTTTGACTGTGGTAATCGGGGAACGTTGTTTCTTGCACATGACCACACAGAACAAAATTGTAGGCATCCAAAGACTTGTAGGCCTTTAACTTCTCTCTTGTAATATCATTTGGAGTTTCAATGAGATAATTCAATGAGAGTTTCAGTTGTATATTTCGGGCTGGATGCTTGGCCATTTTGTCTTATCCAATATCCATTGGGAGGGTGCTATGCAAATGGATCTGTCAGACGAACGCCGCTCACTTTAATGTTAATTTTGCAGAATAACTGTGCTTATCACTGGGTGACAAGCTGTTATAATACGCTGAAAGCATTATGTAAATAATATATGTAATCAATATAACTTATCTCTAATACATCAACAAACTCTGGACCGCATCGGATGTCATTCCCTCGCTGTAAATGCTAGCGCTCCCATTTTCTTTTCTGCAACCTCGCTGCACGCACATCCTGAATGTTTACAAACCTGTAATTCATCTAATATATATATATATATATATATATATATATATATATATATATATATATATATATATATATATATATATATATATATATATATATATATATATATATTTTTTTTTTTTATCTTTTTATTGTTTTTAGCATAAGAAAACAAACAATAACAGAAACAGAAAAAAACAGACAATAAAGGGTACAAAGGCCATTTCACATTACACAGTCTGACACAACATAATACAATGTCATCCAGAAAGCATAAGAGAAAAAAATTTAATTAAATATATAAAAATTAATTATTTACAGAGAAATGTGGAGCCTACACATTTCTCTGTAAATAATTATTTTTTTACTCGACATATGCCAAACCAATCTCACCTATAATGAGTTACAAGCCAGCATTACTGATATAAAACATAATTGGCTTCCAAATTTTTTAAAAAATATGTCTAGTTTGTTTGTCATACCATATAGCATTTCTTCCATGGGCAACACATAACTTAAGCTCCTAATCTAGGTTTAAAAGACAGGCACGTGATCTGACTTCCAATTTTGGAAAATTATTTTCTTTGCTCATATCAAACCCAAAGATACTGCCTCTGATATATATTTATCTCCTATTTCTGAGGTGTCTCCAAAAAGGTTTTATATTTATTGCACAATAAGGATACATTTGGGAATATCTTTAGTAATTTAACTTTTGAATAATGAAGTCTGTATCTCTGTACCTTATGCAATCATAAGTAATAAAAAAGAGACAGTCACTTTTTCTATTGGGTTGTGTTTTGTTATATTTTCAAGTGTCTGGTGTATGGTTATATTTTCAAAACCAGGAAAATCTTTCTTAGTACAATCCCTTATTTGTAAATATCTAAACAAGTCAGAGGATTGAAGTTCATATTTTAATTTTAACTAACTAAATGAGCCAAAATTGTTATCAACATATAAGTCTCTTATGTGTACTAATCCTTTTTCTTTCCAATGTGAAAATGTTTTGTCTTGAGTTCCAGGAATAAAGGCATGATTTGAACTTATTGGGCAGTCAAAATAAGCATTTGGGAGACCGAGAAATACATTTAATCCCACTTTCGATATATTTTGATGTGAACTAGGGCTGCACAATATATAATTTCAGCATCGACATTGCAATGTGTGCATCGAGAATAGTCACATCGCATAGATGTGAGTGGAGTTGAGTTCAGAACACAAGATTTATGGAGTTCTTGCAGGGTTTACACATGATAGAGTGAAATTTTATAATTTGCATGTTGTTAAGGCCTGAGAGAGATTAAAGTATTCCAGCACAAAACATTTTACCAATTGGAAGTTTAATAAAGAATAATTGTATTGAATTATTTTTACAATACAGACTTTGCACTGCTTATTTCACTTTCATCTTTGCTTTATTGCGTTCATCTATGCTTGTAATTTGTTTATTACATTTTATGCATAATTCACTTCCCTACAGAATCATCCCAATCAATCAATATTAATACATTTGGTAACACTTTAGAGACCAATTCTCACTATTAACTGCTTTTGGCTGCTTATTAGTTCTTATAAACTACATATTCTGCATGATCTTATTCTACATCCCTAACCTAATACCTAAACTATCATAATCATTGTTAATAAAGAGCAAATTATCCTTTGTGTGATAAATGCAAAGGTGCAGTCGGGACCTATGGTTATATATTCTGGTCCTGTCCAGGAGTATTTGATTTTTGGAAAAGTATCTTCGGACTTTACTCCCAGGCTTTTGAAATGGACATTAAAATTGATGTGGAAATAGCACTGTTTGGATGTTTAGACCAGGCTCTAACTTGGCCTAAACATCAACAACTCTCCCTTATGTTTGGCATGGTGCTGGCCAAGAGAGTGATTCTGATGGAGTGGAAATCCACGACACCTCCAAATTTTTTTAAATGGTTAGCTGAAATGGTTTCTGCCCTCAAGCTGGAAAGGTTACGTTTCTCTAGATTTGGCAAACAGAAGTTGTATGACAAAATATGGGGCCCCTTCCTTAGATGTTTAAGTTAATAATGTGTCTGTAATCATTTTTTTTTTTTTTGGTAACATTTTTTTTTACATGTCATTCTATTTTGTTTCTGATTCCATTAGTCTGGCTGAGATTTTTTTTATTGTTTTTTTTTTTGATGGTGCTGTATAATTGCTGTATTGTCTGCTAGTGTTTTGGTGCATGTTCTAGTTAGTGTCAGGTAATAACACAGAGATAATTTTGTTAACATATATACTGTACATGATGTACACTATTGGGTGTTATGTTTTTACAATAACTTCTATAAATAAAACAAAATAAAAAAATAAGTAAAGAGCAAATTAGGAGCTTATTGAAGCAAAAATCATAGTTAACTGATTGCTAATAGCAAGAAGTGAACCTTAAAATGAAGTGTGACTATAAATTCTTTCCAAATAGCGCTATTCAATCAATTGTATAGATACAGTATATAGCAGAAAATTAAAACATCACAATGTCACATTTTTCCAATATCGTGCTGCCCTAATGTGAACACATTTTAGTTTTATTTTGCCAGAAAATGTGATATTTGCTTACAAAACTCTAGGATATTAGCTATGTAAACATTTCACTTATATACTTATATTATTATATAATACTTATTATACTTATATTTTTACTTATATATCTCATTCATTCATTTTCTTTTCAGCTTAATCCCTTTTAATAATCTGGGGTCGCCACAGCGGAATGAACCGCCAACTTATCCAGCATATGTTTTAAGCAGCGGATGCCCTTCCAGCTGCAACCCATCAACATCCATACACACTCATTCACACACATACACTAGGGTCAATTTAGCTTATTCAATTCACCTATAGCGCATGTCTTTGGACTGTGGGGGAAACTGGAGCACCCGGAGGAAAGCCACGCCAACACGGGGAGAACATGCAAACTCCAGATGCCAACTGACCCAGCCGGGACTCGATCCAGAAACATTCTTGCTGTGAGGCGATCGTGCTACCCACTGCGCCACCGTAACACCCTATATATCTCATTTTAGTATCAAATTGTCTAATTTTCTCCTACAAAACACTAAATTCTATAATGCTAGAGTTTGATAAGGCTAAGTAGCTGTTAAGGTATCATTTAAGATTATTTGTTCCACAAAGTAATCAAGCTAGTCTGGTCTTTGTAAATATACAGAATATTTTTTATCACATTTTATTATACAATTCAAACAATCAGATATTATTAGCCTCTTAGCTTGTAACACCATACTGCAATACAACGGGGGTTTAATAGGTTTTTGCTAAACAGCTGTTAATATCCTGAGGGATTATTAGCATATGTTGCCCTGCAAGTTGGTTTCTAATTGGTCAAGATTTTCTGGTCACTTTTTTTTTTTACATCAAATTTTAGTAGGAAATTTACATAAATACTCTCATTTGCTCACAGAAAATGCTATGCTAGGCTGATCTGATAAGGCTTTTCTTAGCAGCTGCTAATGTGGAATTATTAGCATGTTACATCACAAGGCGGTTTCTGGTCCACCTTCAAGACCAATTAGAAAGCGCATAATTAGAAAGAAGCTTTTTTGAGCAGTGGTTAAAATGTCTTCATGGTTTATTTGCATGTTATAATCTGCGTAACATACTGTGGTATCTGTATAAAAGACCATTTGTATCACATTTTAATAGCAATTATCTCTTATTTGCTAGCAAAACTTGATGATGAAATGGTATACTGATTTACTAGGTCTTAATTAAGCAGCTGCTATAAGGTAAAGTATCTTAAGGGATTATTACTATCAGTTTATAATTGGGTTCATCCTTGGACTCTGTATATATGAATGAAACTGTCATGAAATTAGATTTATAGTCTCCATATTGCAATACTAAACTTGTAAGGTGTTTTAAAGAGTTGCAAGGTTTCCAATTAGTTCATCGTCAAAATAATCAGTAATTATATGGATTTATTTACTCATTAAATCATTCACCAGGTTGAATTGCCTATTAAAGTAAAGACCGTGTTAATTTTCATGCTAGTATATCTGCGAACATAACTTAGCATGTTTACTTTAGCATAATCCTGTTTTTGTAAGAGCTCAGACAGTGTGCGTTCCCATTCTGAAAAGAAACCCAGGCTCGGTGAAACAAGCACTGACAATTGGGATCCGATCCTAAAACACGTCGGCTAACGCAACAGGAAGAGCTTCAGCCCTGCGGCAGTCTAAACTAAACAGAATAGAGGTTTAAATCCCACTTAATCTAGATTGAAGGATGAGGTTTACTCTGGGAACTCACTGAGGGCTATCTGACCATCAGTGCCGCGTTTGTCTACAGCCCTTACGCTGGCATAAACATCCTGTTTATACTGTGAGAGAAAAAGAGAGTGATACATGTTGGAAACACTTAATGTTTTTGACACTCAGTGTACGTTTTACAAAACAAATCACAAATGGCATCGTAGATATCTTTATATTTTAATAAATGTACAACCAATAGTTATAATAAAGTACAAATCTTCTAGCTGAGTAATTTGAGAAGTTTGTATTGCTCAAACACAATGCAAGGAGATCAGATGTTATCTCAGAACTGAACTTGTGATATCATCAAGCTGGACCACAAAACCTAAACCACAGATATAGTTCTTCATTTTGTTCACCGTGACAAATCCATTCATTATTTCCCCAAAACATCTTCAGCAGATGACCTGACCGCTTGCATGAGCCTGAGCCAGATCTTAACATGTGAATAAGACCAAGTGAAAAGTCTACCTGGTCTGTCATTTCTAGCCACCATTATGTAGAATATCTGCTTTTTTTGGAAGGCTGCTGGGAAGTCTAGTGTTATTAAGTGCTTGCTTTGTCTACTCTATTTCATGAAAGCACACTTTTAGGACACTTTTTATGTGGTGTTGCCCTCTTCTGGTAGTTTGATGTAAAATTGCTTTAAACACAATGTAAAATACAGTTACATTTCAAAACAATTGAGGCAAAAACACTTCGAATAATGCACACATCAAAAATAAAGTTTATTTTTATGTTATGATAAAGTAAGCAAAAAATGTAAAATGAAAACCAGTAAATGATAAATCCTGTTTATATGTATGCCCGACTTCTATTTCAACTGTTTAAGCAGAAATTAAATATTTTCCTTTTTTTTTATTTTTCAATGTAGCCAAACATATATATATATATATATATATATATATATATATATATATATATATATATATATATATATATATATATATATATATATATATATATATGTATATATATATATATATATATATATATATATACTGTACAGTTCAGTTGATACCAGAAGTTTACATACACTCTAAAAAAAGAACATGATGGTAAATCATACTAAACGTTTACTATTTTAGGTTAGGATTACCTAAATGATTTACATTTGCTAAATTCCAAAATAATGAGAGAATTTTTTTTAGAGAATTTTTTATTAATTTCTAGACAATCAAAAGTTTACATACATTGGTATTTTTTTTTTAGCTTTGCTTTTAAACTGTATAACTTTGGTCAAATGTTTTGGGTATCCTTCCACAAGCTTCTCACAATAGTTTGCAGGTATTTTGGCCCATTCCTCCTGACAGAATTGGTGTAACTGAGTCAGATTTGTAGGCTGTCATGCTCGCACAAGCTTTTTCAACTCTGCCCACAAATTTTCTACAGGATTGACTTCAGGGCTTTGTGATGGCCACTCCAAAACATTTACTCTGTTGTCCTTAAAGCACATTTTAACTAATTTAGCAGTATGCTTGGGGTCATGGTCCATTTGGAAGACCCATTTGTGGCCAAGTTTTAATTTCCTGGCTGATGTCTTGAGATGTTGCTTCAGTATTTCTACATAATGTTCTTTCTTCATGATGCCATTTATGCTGTGAAGTGGACCAGTCCCTCCTGCAGCAAAACAGCCCCACAACATGATGCTGCCTCCCCCATACTTCACAGTTGGGATGGTGTTCCTAAGCTTGTAAGCTTTCACCTTTGTCCTCCAAATGTAACACTGGTCATTATGGCCAAACAGTTCAAACTTACTTCCATCAGACCACAGGACATGTCTCCAAAAATTTGTCTTTTTCCCAGTGTAATTTAGCAAATTGTAATCTGGCTTTTTTGTTGATTCTGGCTTGTTGATTTTCTCATGTTGTCACACAAGGAAGCAGTGTGTTTGAGATTTTCCTTAAATACTATTCTACGGTTGTCCCTCCAATTAACTCAAATGTTGTCAATTAGCCAATCAGAAACTTCCAAAACCTTGACACCATCATCTGAGCTTTTATTAGAGGCATAATCATCTTATTGTATGTAAACTTGACTTGAAAAGAATCTAAAGTACCTTTAGGGCCAGATTTGACTAAAGGTATAACACAATCAGGGATTGCACCAAGAACAATGTCATATTCTTTGGGGGAACAGGAAAAGAAAACCGATGCATACATTTTTCATATGAGAAAGGGACACCACAGTCATCTAAGAGCAGACTAACTAAAAGTATATTTTTATTAAACCAGTTATTTTAAAAAAGAGATTTATTCATTCATTCATTCATTTTCTTGTCGGCTTTGTCCCTTGCAGGGTCGCCACAGTGGAATGAACCATCAACTTATCCAGTGCGATTTTTTACGCAGCGGATGCCCTTCCAGCCGCAACCCATCTCTGGGAATTTCCACACACACACATTCACACTCATACACTACGGACAATTTAGCTTACCCAATTCACCTGTACTGCATGTCTTTGGACTGTGGGGGAAACCGGAGCACCGGGAGGAAACCCACGCAAACGCAGGGAGAACATGCAAACTCCACACAGAAACGCCAACTGACCAAGCCCAGCCGAGGTTCGAACCTGCGACCCAGCGACGTTCTTGCTGTGAGGCAACAGCACTACCTACTGCGCCACTGCGTTGCCAAAAGAGATTTATTTTTATATCTAATATTTTTATTATTAGAAATAAAATAGGTACGATTATAAGTAAGGGACCAACATATTAAAGCCTGTTTATGAAAACTAGATAAGTTTAATGGTATTTTAGAGATGTCAAAATTACAGTGCAACAAAAAATATAAACTTCCAACTTAGCTAAAAATATAATTTAGAATAAAATTCCAACATGATGTTGGGTTGTTTAAAAATTTCTACTAAAATCCACTAACTCAAATCCTCTCATGGCCTGATCAGCTAGCATAACACTTTTTTTTAATTAGGTGAGTTTTACAGTTCCAAACAAAGTCTGCTTTAGTAGTCTGTTGTGTTTTTTATTTTTATTTATTTACTTATTTTTTATTGAATGCTTGAAAAACATTAACAACAAATGTCATCAATCAAACAACAACAATCCAGGGGGTTTCAGTCATTTAGTCCAAGATAAGTGCCAAGTCCTTCATCAAAGTCCTTGTTCGTATTGCTTTTAAGTTTGTTAATCTCTCAATAGACTCAAAATACATTTTCATTTCCATTTTGAATTTAGAAAAAAAGGTTTACATATACCAAACTTGCTTTTGTAAATATGAAATTTGGCCAACAAAAAAATGAGGTTTATGAAATAAGTAATACTTTCCTTTTTGCATTCATGAAAACCAAAGATAACATTTTTATATGTAAATTCAAAATCTGCCTTCACATAATCTTTTTTAAAATCAAAAACATCACACCAAAATGTCATTGAATGAATGCAATTCCAAAATAAATGAACAGAAGTTTCTGGATTAACTAAGCAAAAAGAATAGTTGGTGTTAATATCATTCTTAAGCCTTTTAAGATTACACTTGTCTGGATAGCATCTATAAATAAGTTCAAAGGTAACTTTCCTTATTTTATTTGTTATAAAAAAATTGTGGGGTAATGACCAAACTTTCTTCCATGAAATATAATTCACAAAACCATTCCAATATGACATTACATAAGGCACAGTAACAGAATCTTCCTGAAACAGGGCTCTTATTTTCTTATTGCATTTTGATTTAGATAAAGAAAGGCACTGTTTAGTAGCCTGTTGTGTTTCGATTTGGCCGTCTGAGAAAGTGACGTTAGAATTCTGAAGTGGCCTGAACTTAAACTAATTTTGTTTTATGCTTGTAGATTTTTTGCATGATCAGTCATGTATTTTGATATTATTTTGGCGCTTTCACTGACTTTCATCCCTGCTGAAAAAACCAGCATAGGCTGGTAAGGTATGTTTTGATGCTGGTATGCTGGTCTTGCTGGTTTCAATGCTGGTTTTGCTGGTCTTGATGCTGGTCTTACTGGTTTTAATGTTGGCTTGCCGGTCTCATTGCTGGTCTCAATGCTGGTCAGGACCAGCACTCAGGCCTGCAAGACCAGCATTGAGACCAGCAAGACCAGCATCGAGACCAGCAAAACCAGCATTGAAACCAGCAAAACCAGCACTAAAACCAGCAAGACCAGCATACCAGCATCAAAACATACCTTACCAGCATATGCTGTTTTTTTCAGCAGGGATAGAAAGGAACACATTAAGTAAGATAACTCTATTGATAAATCACGACATCATTGCCAGGCCACCCCAGTGACTGAATCACGAGAAAATCCATGTAAAATAGCCTACAATGGATAATTACCAACATGAGTGTGTCTGCTTTCGTTTTTAAAGCTTTTTAGAAAATAAAACAAGTGATATTCAATTAAACAGAAGTGATGACTGGAGACCACATGTGAAGGACACATTGTGAAAGTCGAGTGTTTAAACGTTCATATATGGTTTGTTTGACGCTACCCAGTGTTGGTTAAACTTTTTTTTCAGTCTATGGGTTAAATCTTATTTAAAGTTAACAACGGAAAGAGATTTATCAGTGTATACGGAGCCCCCTTGTGGTTTTCTATGGTCAGCACAAAATATTGCAGTTTTGTTTATATTCATTCATTCATTCATTTTCTTGTCGGCTTTGTCCCTTGCGGGGTCGCCACAGCGGAATGAACCGCCAACTTATCCAGCACGATTTTACGCAGCGGATGCCCTTCCAGCCGCAACCCATCTCTGGGAACTCACACACACACATTCACACTCATACACTACGGACAATTTTAGCCTACCCAATTCACCTGTACTGCATGTCTTTGGACTGTGGGGGAAACCGGAGCACCCGGAGGAAACCCACGCGAACGCAGGGAGAACATGCAAACTCCACACAGAAACGCCAACTGACCCAGCCCAGCCGAGGTTCGAACCTGCGACCCAGCAACGTTCTTGCTGTGAGGCAACATGAAGCCAAGAGGATACAAGCTTCATGACATTGTATTTTAACCTGAAGTAGCCATTTTAAAGATGGTTATAAACAAGGTCAAGGGTGTTGTGAGCCAGATGTGTGCCAAAAAACAAACAAACATCCATCACAGCTTTACACTGAACACTGCAGGATGGATCCATGCTTTAATATATTTTGTCGATACCAAATTTGGACCCCAGCATCTGAATTTTTCAGACTCGTCAGACCAGGCAACCTTTTTTTTACAATCGGTTATTCTTTTGTCTAATTTTCTGAAGCTCTGGCTCAATGTTTGACGTGCATTCAGAGAAGTTCTGCAGATTTTGTAACAAGTGCTTGCTCAAGTTACTTTTGTCTTTCAATCATAATAATCTTATTGTATGTAAACTTGACTTTCAAGAAAAGTCATAACAATTTCTCAAAAAATATCTCTCTCATTATTCTGCTATTTAGCATAACAGAAACAAATTTGATAATCCTAACTTACCTAAAAGAGAAAAAGTTTAGTCATTAACATCTGACTTTTTAAAAAATTGTTATGTGCCTTTTTATACAGTGTATGTAAACTTCTGGTTTCAACTGTATAAAATCATAGCTAATGTACTGTATGTGAACATATATGTACATTTATGTAATTCCAGTGGTATTTATTTTGAAATAGATGTTGCATATGTTGCATTATCTATGTCATATTTGTAACTGTAACAGATCAGATCATTTTATATGGGAAAAACTTATGTTGTCATGACTTTTTGATCATGTTATTGTTTTAACAGCGTACACTCAAAAAATATTTTCAAACTACTTATTTAAAATGAGTTGAAGCAACACAATTCTTTAGGTTTTTTTGGGGGGACCTAGTTGTTTTATGTTCAATCAACTTAAAATTGGCAAAATATTAAGTTAACTTAATTGATTTGTGTTGGGACAACATAAAAGAATTAAGTTAAACTGTTAGATTTTTACAAATTTAAGTGGATTGAACATGTGAAATTTATTTATAAAATAATTTCGAGAGGATCACGTGCTTATGATTGCTTGCAGCCGGTCTAGCATTATCCAATTTATGATTCACCAATCAGACGATTCCTAAGCCACTATACATACCCTAAGTTCCATATCACAGCCATCTTCGTTTTGAAGAATCCCCCTTCCACCCCTACTTCTCTTTTCCTAGATGGGTGGCACGGTGGCCCAGTGGTTAACACTGTAGCGTCACAGCAAGAACGTCACTGGTTCTAGTCCTTACCAAGCCAGCTGACGTTTCTGTGCTGAGTTTACACGTTCTCCCCGTGCTCATGTGGGTGTCCACCGGGTTCCCACTGTCCAAAAACACACAACTTTAGTTAAATGACACATCCAAATCGGCACCATAGACATGCTCCTAGTAAGTAGCTATCTCTTGAGAGCAATCTTTATCTGTTTATTAGCTATTAGAGCACGGGAGTTCTCGAGATCTGCATGAGCTCAAACTCCCATCTCGCCTTGCAAACAGGAGGGAGCCCTGGGCTCGAGGAACTTATGAGCTCAGGGCTCTCTCCCGGGACAGCATGCCAAACAAGCTTTATAATCAATCATCAGCTAAGTGTGAACTCTTGAAAAAACAATTAAGTGGTCCCCAAAAAAACCTAAAGATTTCTGTTGTTTCAACTCATTTTATATAAGTAGCTTGAACAAACAACAAACGTCATTTCTTGACTGTAGAGATTGTTATAGTATGTGTGAAAATCTCAGCAGATCTCTTATTGCTTGTTTCGAACTTCAGCAGATTCTCTTGTCCATGTCAATATGCCTAAATGCATTGAGTTGCTGCCATGTGACTGGCTCATTAAATATTTAAGTCTTAAAAAAAGCAACTGAACATGTGCTCCGAAAGTGGCTTGTGGGTGTATATATGAATATAAGCTGCATTACGCTTTGGAATGTAAATTTTCTTGCTTTTTTTCCCCACTTGTCGACACAGACCACATCCTCCGAGAAACTGATGCACAGGTGTTTGTTGCAGACTCGTTCATTTCTAGTCTGAAAGCAGTGGTGTTGTTTCTGTTAGTCAGTATTGAGCTTTGGGAAGTGAAGGACTTCGCTTATGTAGAATATCAGGGCAAAAGGACAACCTGTACTGATACACACACACATACGCAGATACATGATGAGTTTATCTACAAGCAACACACTCGCCACTCCCCTTCATTCTCTCCAGTGACTCTCCATGTGTGATTAGTACAACAGATCACAGTCTACATGCTGTCCAACGTCAAAACAACATGGTCTGTGAGCACGTACAAGTTCCTGTTATGTGTATTTCAGGCCTTATCAAGATCTTTACTATAGATTCATGTTTGAAGTGCTTGTTTAAATGGTGTTGATTTTGCATTGAACAATACTAATCAGTGTCTGTTGGCATTACAATTTGATAGTACTGAATGCACTCTTACAAATAAATCTTCTTTGATGGCATTGATGGTTCCATGAAGAACATTTAACATCAATGGAACCTTTTCATTCCACAAAAAAGTGCTTTGTAGTGGAAAAAAAGTTATTTAGATTATTAAAATGTCCATAACTCTATGAAAAAAATTGTTATTTGAAGACCATTTTCATTTAAAGTTCTTCAGGGAACCAAAAATTATTCTATGGCATGACGCTTTTAAAAATAAAGGTGTCAGGAGGAACCAAAAAGATGTTTTCACAGAGATGATATATAGAATAAATTTTAGGTTAAGGCATACTGAAACATTTTTTATTGTCTGAAGAACAATTCCATGATTTAAATAACATTTCACACTTTAAAGGACCTGTTGTGGAATGAAAGGGATCAAGGAATCAATTTAATAACACATTATTAAACCCAGTTTTTCTGAAACTAGCTTATTGAATTTTTTGAAATTTTTTATATACACATATAGAAATTCAATATGGCAATATATTAAGAGTTCAGATGCAAAAACCTCTAATTGCCATCTGAAATTTTCTCCTAAAATGAGCATTTTTCTTAGCCTCCTATGTTTATGTTCAGTTATTTCACTTTAAAGGCATTGAAAAGTAAAATTAGTGAGCCTACACACAGGAGTCAGAGAAAAATACAAATTTTAGAAGAAAATATCAAACGGCATTTAGAGGATTTTGCACCTAAACTCTTCATATGCAAATTACATTCATGACACACAAGTTCATATTTGGATTTCACATATACAGTTGAAGTCAGAATTATTAGCCCCCCTGAATTATTAGCCCCCCTGTTTATTTTTTCCCCCAATTTCTGTTTAACTGAGAGAAGATTTTTTTTCAACACATTTCTAAACATGATAGTTTGAATAACTCATTTCTAATAACTGATTTATTTTATCTTTGCCATGATGACAGTAAATAATATTTTACTAGATATTTTTCAAGACACTTCTATACAGCTTAAAGTGACATTTAAAGGCTTAACTAGGTTAATTAGGTTAACTAGGCAGGTTAGGGTATTAGGCAAGTTATTGTATAACGATGGTTTGTTCTGTAGACTATCGAAAACAAATAAAGGGGCTAATAATTTTGACCTTAAAAAGTTTTTAAAAAAATTAAAAACTGCTTTTATTCTAGCCGAAATAAAACAAATAAGACTTTCTCCAGAAGAAAAAATATTATCAGACATACTGTGAAAATTTCCTTGCTCTGTTGAACATCATTTGGGAAATATTTAAAAAAGAAAAAAAATTAAACGGGGGGCTAATAATTCTGACTTCAACTGTATGTCATATATGGGGGTGGCACGGTGGCTCGGTGGTTAGCACTGTCATCTTACAGCATGAAGGTTGCTGGTTCGAGTCATTTGTTTGTGGAGTTTGCATGTTCTCCCCATGTTGGCATAGTTTTCCTCTGGGTGCTCCGGTTTCACCCACAGTCCAAAGATAATCGTTATAGGTGAATTGAATTGAATTGAATTGAATAAACAAAATTGACCAAAATAGTGTGAATGTGAGAGTGTATGGGTGTTTCCCAGAACTGGGTTGTGGCTGGAAAGGCATCCGCTGCGTAAAACATGTTGGAATAGTTGGTGGTTCATTCCACTGTGGCGACCCCTGATAAATAAGGGACTAAGCCGAAGGAAAATAAATGAATGTCATATAAGTCAAAACATTACAAAAATCTCCATTTATATTTTTTAACCATTGGAGTTACAATATATGTTCAATATTATTCTATAATTTAATATAATATTCTATCAATATTATTATTCTTATATGACCGTATATATTTATATTTATATATTCCAGTTTCAGTGGTTGGAAAAAAAACAGACATTCAAGATTTTACAATTTGTTGCATTCATGACATATATTTTATATATGTGAAATCCAAATATAAATGTGTATGTCATTTGCATATATTTCAATGTATCAAATTTCTATATGGGTATAAAATATGTTTAATTTCTAATTTACTCTTTGAAACAAACTGCATATTCATTAATAATGAAGTAAAAAATCCAAAGTGTAGATGAAAAAATGTACTGTATTTCTTACTCCTAAAAATAAGTAGATTCCACAAAACAACAACAACAACAACAACAACAACAACAACAACAACAACAACAACAACAACAACAACAACAACAACAACAACAACAACAACATATTGTATTGATGTGTTTCTTGAGCAAAATAATCTGCATATTATAAAATTGACCTGAAGGATCATGTGACACTGAATCACAACATTAAATCACAGAAATAAATTACATTTCTCACTTAAAAAAATAATTATAAATGCTAAAATAGAAAACACCATTTTCAATTGTTGACTAATATTAGTTCACTTTGTTTTTGTTTTCATTATAAAATGTATTGGTGACCATAAAAAAAAACTTATTTTATGAATAGATGATTCATTTGAATAGATATTTTTTATTAAAAATTTTTTTATCAAATCTTAAACTTTTGATCTGTACTGTGGAAGTGTATTTTTAAAATATGTTATGCTTATGATTAATACAAAACATATGGAGCCAGATCAGTCTCAAAAATAATACATTTACAAAATAAACTTCATACATGCATACCACAATTCACATTTACAAAATCCAATCTGTAAATTTAAAACACAATTCATAAATACAACACACAATTTGTGAATTCACAAGTAAAAATAATGAATATTTTGGCAAAATGAATTGGATTTGTGTTTTATGAATTGCGTTTTGAATTTACGAATTGGATTTGTGTATTTACGAATCGTATTATGAATTTATGAATTGGATTTGTGTATTTACAAATCGTGTTTTGAATTTATGCATTGAATTTGTGTATTTATGAATTGTGTTTTATTTTTACAAATTGGATTTGTGTATTGTGTATTTTGGTCTTTTTTATTGAGTTTTGAATTTACGAATTGGATTTGTGTATTTACGAACCATGTTCTGAGTTTACAAGTTGGATTTGTGTATTTACGAATCGTGTTTTGAATGTATGGATTAGATTTGTGTGTTTACGAATCGTGTTTGGAATTTACAAATTGGATTTGTAAATGTGTCTTGTGTTATGGATGTATGAATTATATTTTGTAAATGTATTATTTTATGAGACTG
Source organism: Danio kyathit (assembly GCA_903798195.1). Classification (NCBI taxonomy): domain Eukaryota; kingdom Metazoa; phylum Chordata; class Actinopteri; order Cypriniformes; family Danionidae; genus Danio; species Danio kyathit. The sequence continues at coordinate 29,338,985 of LR812540.1, forward strand.
ATTTGGCACCATAGAAACAGAATTGTTATGAATATATATATATATAATAAAAGATTTGATAAACCATATACAAATGGTGTACAAATGTGTAACTTTTATCAACATTATCTACATATTTAATGGATTTTTGACCCAGAAATCAACTTTCAAAGACGCAAACTGAAAAACTGAAACTAATTACACGACTTTACACCAGATATGTAAAAATATTCACATGAATTCAAGAAAGCTGTAATTTTATACATTCTTGCTAACTTGAAATGCTTATCTATTTCAGATTTTAAAGTATATTTTCGTCCCATGTATTACAAATATCATCCATTTCCATAAACACATACAGATGAGTCCCTATATGATTAAATTGCCCTGCTTTGGCGACTGTCATCAGTGTTAGTTAGTCAGAATGTAAGTTCAATAGGAGTTCTACACTACATCCGGGCATTCCACCGCTTGCGCAGAATCGGAATGGCGGAGGTAAGTGAGCTGCGGGGCTCGGGGGAAGAACAACACAACGATTAAATCATTCAGCCGCCCCGGTACACTTTAACGGGCAGTCGAGCTTTAACGGACAGCTTAAGACCGCGGCCGTTTGATCGTCCGACTCCAAAAGCGGGAAATATACGCGGTCATTAACGAGGAGGAAGTTAAAATGGGAGCACTCCTCAGCGTTTCGCCACTCTATCTGTCTCTCTCTCTGTACGCGTTCACGAGCGTTTAATTTGCCAGATCGAGTCCCGTACGAAACAACGGGAGCGCTGGTGCTGAAGAACGTCCCAGGTGCGCGCAGAGCGGGACGGATGGCAGGTCTAAAAGTTTCAAAACTTCACATACTGTCACTTGCCTCCTCGACTTCCCTAAAACTGTTTCCTTCTCGCACCGGTTCAGAGTCACGGTGCAAATGTTCAGCACTGACTACAGGAAAGCGCCTGTGCGACGACCTGCTGCAAACTTCAGTGTTAGTCGCGTACAGATGCGTTTAACGGTCGTGAAGAGGATAAACTTAAGAAAAGACAAAATAAACTAGTTTCTGATGGTAAAGTACAAGATAGTTTGAGTTGTGGGCGAAGTCTGCAAGTGTTAGGGAGGTAAACATTGACAGCTTTGTACAGTTTAGTGGTGAAATTAACTTTTTTGTAAAGGGAGGCTTGTTATTTGAGACAAAGATTGTCTAGATGATGTCTTGTAGTTGTGAAATTACAAATTAGTTCAGTTTATTATCAAGTTTGATACATTACCCCTGCTATTTTGGTCTAAACTATGTTTACTAAAGCATGTATTTAAGAGCTTGTGCTATGAAAGTAGAATGTTCTTATTACTTGTATGTTATGTATTCCCTTTGAAGTAATACTTTATATTAGGGCTGTGCGATTTGGGGAATATCTAAATGCGTTTTTTTTTTTTTTTGACAGATATTGCAATTGCGATTTTATTTACGATTAAATTCAAACTTCAAGCTGATTTTAATTTAAGCTTCAGCTTAATGATCTGTAAGCCGTGGCAACAATTCTGCGACAGGTCTTAAAATATACCTGCTTTTGTTCGGTGTTTGTGATTTTGAAAACAAAATATTCCCATATTTCAAATGCTGTTTTTCTTTGATATTATTTCTTCTATTAATGCTTCTGAAGCAGCAAACGCTATCATGCCACTTGTCAACTTGTAGTTCAGTTGCACAATTCTGATTGGGCAGATCGAAAGTGTGCTCCACTCAATTGGCTAGTCATAAAGCCCCGGTCAGATCACACGATTACGGCACAATTTCCTTGACGTAGGGTGTCGCGGGAAGTCGCAAATGACAAATGTACGTTGTGACACAAGATTCAATCGTATCTTGTGTAATGTGGCATAGTTCACGACAACCGAGACAATCCCTGCAATGCCTCACGATACCTTCGCAGAAAGTCTTGCATGTTTAATTTTCTGAAGCATAGCGGACTGGTTTTGAAGCACCTCTCCTCAGATGTTATTCGTTATTCTTGTTTACATACAGTATATATTTTATATTGCAGCCACTTGCGATCAATTAATCGAAACGTTTCAAATTGCGATTGCGATTTTAATTAATCACACAACCCTAGCTTATAACACAGTTTTGAACAGTTTATGTACTATGTTTAATATGTAAAATAGTTTGTGAAGTATAGTCAAACTCTGAAAAGTGTAATGTTAATTAATATTATGGTGCTGATGAATGCTTGTGTGCAATTATTTTCAGGGAACCGCACAGCTGCAGTAGTTCCAGGCAGGTCTTGACTGCATTACAGTTCCATATCACTATAGGTGCGTCCCAAATCGATTCACGCACTGTTCTACACCATTTTGTAGTATAAATAGTGTACGTAGTGCTTTCACACAGAAAGTTCTAAAAATAATAAAGCAGCACTATCTAAAATGTCTCTAAAATTACATCAGTAGAATTTATTTGAACTAAATATAGTCTGCTGCAGCGGCTACCAGATCTTCCTCTTGTTACCTGAAATCACGCTTGTAACTTTGGGTGAGTGACCCAGTGGAGCCAAGGACATATATAGAAATTAGGGCTGCACAATATATCGTTTCAGCATTGATATCGCAATGTGAATATTCGCAATAGACACATTACAGGATATTTGCAGTGTTGAGTTTATATTATAGTTTATCATTTGCATGTGTTTTTGATGCCTGTAATTGTATAATGGTTTTAAAAGCATTCAGGCAAAAGAAATTGCACCACTTGTGACTTTAACAACGATTCATTTTATTGAGTTATTTTTATCATTCAGTTACTGTACTTGAATACCGTTAGACTCAGGAAATGATAAAACACTTTATTTCATATGTATCTTTTTCTTGATTGTATTTATAGATTGTTATGCATGAAAATACTCACAACACATGCAAATACAGAAATGCACTGCAAATAGCACAGACCACAACGAAAATGTGTTGGGGCACCCCAAAACGTTTATACGTTGTTTATTAGATTTTATAGAGATGCAAATAGTCAGTGTTGCGTAGTAGCGCCGCTACAAGTAGTGATGCTACTAGCTTAACTACATTTTTCAGTAACGTGGCAGTAGCATCACTACTTTCTAAATCAATGAGTTTTTCTGTAGTGAAGCTATTATTGTAAGCAAGTAGCGCAGTAGCGTCCACACAAGCTTCATTTACCGATCGTGGATCAATAAGTGACAACACGACATTCACGGAGCTGTGAGGCCAGTGTCTAGCCGATGAAAGTAAATCCATATGATGGCGAGAATGACGATTTCTTCTTCTTCCTGTTTTATGATGGTCGACAACAAACTTTTTGGTGCGTTACTGCCACCTCTTGCTCCGTTAGTGACGTCGCCATCCAATACAGCTAACACGAGAAATTTCTTTGATGGAAAGATGAGAGAGAGGAGTTATTTCTGAAGCAGGATTCCTTGTGACCATACCTCGAGAAGTACATGTTAAGATGCAATAACGTTAATTCTGATGCTCTGCTCAAAAATACTTTAAGAATTTATAGTAAGTACTATAATGTTTTTGAACTACACAATAGTGAAGTACTCAAAATCATTGACTGAACACGTGCATGAAAATACTCACAACACATGCAAATACAGAAATGCACCGCAAAGCACAGACCACAACGAAAATAGGTTGGGGAAATTTTATAGATTGTTTATATAATTTTATGGAGATACACTCCCATTGCAGAATCATCTAACATTCGAAATTCTTTCCAAATAGAGATATTAAGCCATCTGGTGAAATTGTATTCATATCGCAATATATATCGCAAAATAAAAAAATAGCCCTAATAGAAATGTTATTTCAGTTAAATATCGGTTTTTGTGTTTACATAATGCAATGTTAAATCTATCGCTTAGTTATCTCAAATTAGCGAATAGATTTTTGAGTTTCGGTTACTTTACAGCTTGCTAAACAAACAATAATGTCCAAAGTATAATCTACAGTATTATTAGTGCATGATTTGCTGACGATTTTTTTCTATTATACAAATCACACCCTTTGTGATGTTATATAAACCCATTTTTTGAGGAGCATGGGCAGATGTTTCGACAAGGCAAATTTATCATTGACAATTATTCCATTATCCAATCAAGATGAGACCAAACACCTATAAATAACCAAGCATGTCCTTCCTCCGTTATCTCTCAATTTCAGCATCCCTCCAACACATTTAAACCCGATTTCTATCTAAATTGTAGCAAGAGAGTGTTCTGAGGCTGGGCTAGACACTGCACTCGGACCCCCATCTTTCTCCTGACAAGGGGCATAACACGAGTTAGGGTGTCTTTCCGAGCTCAGACCCCTCTCCCGGACAGCATGCCAAGCAAGTATTTTCCTTATTCAGTCAAATATCTAAGTGTGAACTCGTGAAGTAAACATAGATGCAAGTATGAATGGCAGAAAACTAGGCTAACATACTACTATTCTTTTTGTCACTGTTACTTTAGTTATTGGGAAACAATAAATAAACAATGTGATGATATTTGTGGAACATAGTGTTGTGTAACACAAGCTAATTTACCTGGTTTGTAGACATGGTTTACAAACAGGGTGTCAGCTTTAGCTTGTTTCTCAAAAATGCACATGGGAAAGTGCAGCAATAGTTTTATGACACTGGTTACAGGCACTTGTTCTTATCAACCACAAGGGGAAGATGCGAGAGAAAGTTGCATTGCAAGCTAGATGTTCTTTTTTGACTGATAAATAGAAGTGTGGAATGTTGAATACTTCATGCACTCAAAGGTTGCAGGTTTACTCATGTAGCGCAGTGGTCCCCAACCTTTTTATCACCGCGGACCAGTCAACGCTTGACAATTTCACCATGGGGGGGTCGGACGGCTGGGCAGTGGATCGATGGTTGCTAGGTTACCATCAACCGTTGATCAAACATTGCTGTCAGCCTAATACAAGACCGAAATGTGTGTATTCCATCCAAGCTGAAGCTGATAGGTCAGTTCTTGTCACCTGACTCGCAGTACGATTGCAGAAACTGGGTGCGTCTAAAAGGCCGCTGGCACAAGCTAGCCATGCACTTCTATTGGAAATCACTAACTTGCGCGACCTCTAGAAAAGACGCGATATGCAAACGGCCCCTAAAAGGCCATCGTCATTTGTGATCTCCAGCAGTTGATCTTCTTGCACAGACATGGTGGATTCACCTGATTTGTTGACAAATGTGTTGCGGATCGATTCCTTGGCAGTTCGCGGGTCCTTCATTGGGCCTTTTTCCCTTAGCAAAGAAACAACTTTCCAAAGTTGTCTGTTTCTTTCTCATTTTGCTGCTTGTGGGTTAATTTTAGGCACTCAAAAGGCCAAGATGTAAGAGAGAGAATGCGGTCATATTTTACAATAAAAGGTTTTTCAAAATAAAAGATTGTTCAGCAGATAATAAATAAAACGGAAATATTTAAGGATGTCTTGTGCGGCCCGGTACCAATTGATCCACGGACCAGTACTGGTTCGCGGCCCAGTGGTTGAGGACCACTAATATAGCAGATCGGGAAGAAGTATCTGGCACTATGGTTGCGTTATCCATCTATTTTGAATCATGCATCGGTTTGGTTATTGCGTAAAAAAACTAGTATTACCTATAGAGGATATTTAAGGACAAAAACCTGACAAATGTCTTTAAAAACAACTTCTGAACTGTGTCTTTAAGTGTGGTATCTGAAGTATAAGGGAAGATTTGATGATGTAGGTTTAATTATTTGAAAATAATGCACACCTGAGATTTTACATTCCATTCAATTCATCTTTATTTACTTTTTTACAATGTAGATTGTGCCAAAGCAGTATATCCTAGTTGAAGAAAAGAAAAGTCCATTGGAATATTTTAGACTGTGAAACATTACAGCAGATCAGGCAGGTAGGAGAGTAGTGGTAGAATACTGGTGTATTTCTAGTTAGATTAAACAGCTTAGTTAGCTTAGTTCAGTTACATTAGTAAATGTAAACTTAGTTATTTAACAGACGCCTTTGTCCAAAGCGATTTACATGATTTAACATGAGTTCAGTTCAGTTCAGTTTTGATCTTCTGAAGAGCAGCTCCACCAGCCCCAAACAAGCAAGCCTTTGGTGCCAGTGGCAAGAAATCTAAACTTCACCAATTGCTGGAAGTGAAGAACAAACCTTGGGAGAAACCAAGCTCAGTCAAGGTGACCAGTTCTCCTCTGGACAAATGTCATGGGCAGAGCTGCAGTCTGGATGTTGAAGACTTGAGAACGATGAGAAAGTACAGGTCCAAGTAGATAGGTCATCGGGCGATTGTTTAACACAGTGATTCTGTCACTGGGGTCTTTGCAGGAATCATTCTTGTGCTCTTGGGTCACCAGTGACCACAACATCTGCTCTGGATATGGGCTGGATCCAAGATTATGTGAACCTTGTGATAATGAGAAACAGACTAACATAAGTGTAAATGCCGTTCACATTGCAGAGTTTTGTTGGGAGGTGTTCTCAACACCAGTTTTCCTGATTAATGCAGAATAACAATCCTTTAGATGATTTGGATTTCAAAGTTATGCGTTTGTGTTTTATGTGCATGCTTGTGCAAAAAGAAGTGTTTTAGTCTAGTTTTGAACTGACAGAGTGTGTCTGCCTCTCAAACTGTGCTAGAGTTTGCATAGTTTAGGTGCCAGAAATGAGAAGGGTCTACTTATACAGTTGATTTTGATATTACAGGCCTTTTTGTCCAAAGTGACTCACAAATGAAGAGGTATTTAATGATTCAACATGAAACAGTTTAGTTCAGTACAAATGTCAATGCTGAAGGCCGATCCACTGAAGAGCAGCTCCACCAGCCCCAAACAATCAAGCTAGAGGTGCAAATGGCAAGGAATCAAAGCTCCAATTGCCAAAAGTGGAGAACAAACCTTGAAAGAAACCAGGCTCAGTCAGGGTGACCAGTTCTCTGGCCAAACCTCATGGGCAGAACTGCAGTCTGGATGTTGGAATTGAGAATGATGAGAACGTGCAGGGCCAATAGGTCATTAGGTGGGTGTTTAACACAGAAATTTTGTCACTGGGGTCTTTGCAGGAATCAGTTTTGTGCTCTTAGTCTTGTGCTCTTGCCTCATCAGTGACCACAAAAACATCTGCTTTGGATACTGGCCGGATCCAAGATTATGTGAACCTCTGGATAAGGAGAGACAGACAGACTAACATGAGTGTAGATTGTGTTCATATTGCAGAGTTTTGTCTGGAGGGGTTCTCAACTCCATTTGTCCTGATTAATGCAGAATAACAATCCTTTAGAGGATTTGGATTTTAAAGTTATGTGTTTGCTGCGGCACGGTGGCACAGTGGTTAGCACTGTCGTCTTACAGCAAGAAGGTCAGTGGTTCGAGTCCCAGCTGGGTTAGTTGGCATTTCTGTGTGGAGTTTGCATGTTCTCCCTGTGTTCATGTGGGTTTCCTCTGGGTGCTCCCGTTTCCCCCACAGTCCAAAGACATGCCCTATAAGTGAATTGGATTAAGTAAATTGGCCTTACAGCATGAGTGCGTGTGTGAATGCGAGAGTGTATGGGTGTTTTCATGTACTGGGTTGTAGCTGGAAGGGCATCCTCTGCGTAAAAAATATGCTAGAATAGTTGGCGGTTCATTCAGTTGTGGATTTTGATATTCAATAAATAACCAATTGTTCAGTATTAAGTAAATGCAGTGGATGTAACATCACAACCTACTGTATAGTGTGCATTCTCTTTCCAACAATTCAATAGCTCGTCATCAATTATTTCTTACATAAGACTTAGTGAAGTGAATTTAAAATTACACGTCTCTCTGGACTGCTTGATTGTGATTGGTCAACTAGAAAATTCCAAGGTTTGCTATTCCCGATAACAACCGATTAGGCTAATAACACAGGCTCATCTGTGTACTATGATTTATCTTGACCGTTAATGAATATATTTATGTACATAAAATACAAATTTTACAAAATTTTACAGCTCAGATCAGCAGTCCCTAAGTTTTTTTTAGCAAGCTGCTGTATAATAAGTGGCATAATGTACAAAAAGCGAGTTGTTCTAACACAATTAAGCCCTTCAGACTTATACAACAGCCCCTCGCTTTATGTAGGCTGCTGATAAGCCTGTTTGGCTTATTCTGTGGGAACAACCAGCTGGATGTGCATTATCACTTTTTTAAATGCATAACATTGATTATCCATCTTATACCATGCTCAAGTTAAAACTAGTATTACCATTTTGCAGTGCTATATTTGACAGAATGTGCAAAAAAGATGTTAGATCTGCCCACTTTGAACCAGACGCTAGCAGACAGAGCTAGAGAAAGAGATTGTGTGTTTTATGTAGGACATGGACATATTTAATGGCTAGGCCCACAAGGAATCTGCGCTTGCAGAAATCCACAGATTTCAGCAGATTTTTAGCCCACCGTTGAGTCTTTTTATTTACTTGTGTAAATGTTTGTAAATATAAATGTTTATTCCGGGTAATTAATTTCAGTCATATTATTGAATAATGTGAAAGTGTTCCTTTGATTTATTTAAAATAAATAAGATTTTCTGTCTTTTAGTAGATATGTTGTATGAGATACTTGCTTTGTTCACTGGATTTGCATTGGAAACATTATATAAAGGTTAAAAGGTGTTATTTTTTATTTCATATATTAAGTTTTAAGTTACGATACTCCCAAAATTTTTCTGCATAAATCCGCAGATTTTTTACAAAATTCTGCTCTGAAATAGCAAAAAATGTTTGCAGATTCTGTCTGGCCCTACTAATATGTTAATTTTGCAAATATTTTTGAGCATATTCCTCATGGTCAAATTTGGTTACTACTAATGTTTGTGGATACCATATGTATTTATAACTGTGATCAAAACTGACGTGAACTACCTGTGCGGTAACAGATTTTTACAATGGTGGTGGATGAGGAGATTCCCCCCAATGTGTAAAGCGTTTTGAGTGTCCAAAAAGTGCTATATAATTGTAAGGAATTATTATTATTATTATTATTGTTATATTATTGCAGAATTTTCAGCCAATAAGAAATGTAGTGCGTGCGTGCGATTGTATTTTGGTTTTACAATACACTTTTGATCCTAATTCACTATATGCATTATGTTAAATAGTCCCCAAATTAGTCTAAGCCTCTATAAAAATAGAAGTTAACAATAATTTACTTTGGTATTTTCAGTTGGTTCTATAGTTATAGTTCTTTTAAATAATCTGCCATCACTTTAACTATGTAACTGCTTCTTTTCAAATGTTCAAAAGCTGGTTGTTTGGCTTTTTGACATAATTTTATTTCATCAGGTGAAATTGGGGTGTTGTAACTAGTGGCTGACCCACAAATATAAATTTTTTTCACATGATCTTAAAATATACTTTAGATTTGAAAAGTCACTTTTGCAGTTACTTTCAAATTTCACCCGTATTTATCAATGAAATTTTGAGTAATAATTTGAAGCCGAGTTATTTCTTTGTTTGGAATAACATTATATTTTATAACTGAGCGTTGATAATTGTTGATTTCTAACTGAATTAATTTAGTTTAAATTTGTACTTACTAATAGGGCTGGGCGATTTGGTCTAAAATCAAAATCTGGATTAATTTAATATTTTAACTCGATTACGATTAACAAACAATTATTTTATTGATTTATTTTTTGTTTTTGCCCTCATAGTTCACTGACAAGTTTTGTACAGTAAATATGCTCACATATTTCAAGTCTGAGATTTTTGAATGTGGGGTGCATCACTTGATTTTAAAATAATTGAAGTAAACACACGATCTACTATCTATGATTACTTATTGAACATCAATGCTGAACAACTGAAATAAAAAAACACATTGCCTAAAATGTGCCTCTCTGCGCCACCCACCATCATCACCAACCGACCAATCTTAAACCAACCAATCATAAAGCTTGTGATATGCATCATTGTGGCATGTAAGTAAATTTTTTTGAGAGGTGCATGGGTATGCGAAGGCTACACCGAACCGTACGTTTGTGCTTGGCAGAAGTATAATATCAGAATAATATAATAAGTAAAATGAGCAATTCCAGCGTTATGGATGTGACATTTGCAGTAAAAACTCAAAACATAAATTCACATAGAATGTATATGCTAACATTATATTGAAACATCTGTTTATATTTTCCAAAACAACTGACCACAGAGTTGTGGAAGCAGAAAAAATATCAATCTGTAAACATTTTTTGTACTTTAAATGAGGATAATAAACATGCGTTATGGATGTGACAAAAAAAGTCTGTGAGTTTACAGTATACGACATACTTTGCAGAAATTCTGTCAATTAAACTGCACAACCCGAAAGAAACAATGCTAATCAAACAGATCTGAGTCGCCTCACTATAGAACAAAAATGATTGATTTTATTTTATTTGACATTTTTGCATGTATGAGAAAAAAGTGTCGTTATAGATGTGACATCTCTCTGTTATGGATGTGACAGCTGTGAAATTGCCACTTGTGTGATTTTGGTAAAGTTAAATATAATAGTTTGAAACATTGACAGATACATTTATGAGTATTGTTAAAGTACTGTAAAATACTTGCTTACCCAAAAAAACCTGAAACGGTTTCCGTATTTTGGTGAAAACTTAATTTTCTTCATAGCAAGGTTGACATTTGCATGGAATTGCTCAATATAATAAGTATAATTCAGCCTTAACAGAGCAAGGTCACCTGACTCCACGTGGTAGGAAAAGCAATTGAAAAACTTTACTTGAAAAAATTGGATCGATTATAGGTTCTGAATGTCCATTTCAATTACTTTTCGATTAATCGCCCAGCCCTACTTACTAATTATTTTCATTGTGCATTAGCAGTGCGAATGGGCTCCAAAGACCAACGGCACAGTCGTGTAGACATTTTCCACCAGGGCTATGTGGGGCCACTGGAGGCCCTGTCCCGGGCAACCACGTTCCTAGAGGAGGACAGGAGCCTGGTGGCTCTGCGGAGGCAGGCGGTGAAGATGGCAACCAAGTCCCAGGCAGTGAGTCGTACAGCGTCTTGGCTATGCATTGATCATTTTGATTAGATATTTGATTAGAAAAAAATACTGTATGTCTTTTTTCCCACAGGGTGGTGAGATGTCTCTTGAGCAACTGCTTGCACTTTATGGGTACAAAATGCCTGATCCTGTCCTGCAACAACAGGAGCCGAATGAGCTAGCAGCCAGTCTGCCTGAAATCACACTGGACAAGGTCAATATTCTTCTACAATAACCACTTATAAAATGCTGCTTATTTGCATTTTTCAAATATATATACAGGAGTTGGACAATGAAAATGAAACACCTGGTTTTAGACCACAATAATTCATTACTGTGGTGTCGGGTCTTTTTTGTGGCTCATAAAGCATCAGTTAATCTTGGGAATGACAGATGCAGTCCTGCACTGTGGCCAAAAGGATTTTGAGCCATTCTTCCTGCAGAATAGTTGCCAGGTCACTATGTGATGCTGGTGGAGAAAAGCCTCAAAACACTCTGAAGTGGCTCAACAATATTTAGGTCTGGTGACTGTGCAGGTCATGGGAGATGTTCAACTTCACTTTAACTGTATGTTCATCAAACCACTCTGTCACCAGTCTTGCTGTGTGTATTGGTGCATTATCATTTTGATACACGGCACCGCCTTCAGGATACAATGTTTGAACCATTGGGTGCTCCAGAATGGTTCGGTAGTCCTTGGCAGTACAAGAATTGGGCCTAGGGAACACCTTGACATTGCAGCCCAAACCATCACTGATCTGCTTCCATCTATCACTCTGGGAATGCAATAGTCTGGTTGGTAGGCTTCTTTGGGCCTTTTCCACGCTATAACTCTCCTGAATGTGGAAAAAAAAACAGTGAAAGTGGACTCTTTAGAGAAAAAATACATGTTTCACATTGTCCACAGCCCAAGATTTTTGCTGCTGGCACCATTGAATCCAGCGTTTGGCACTGGGACGAGTAACCAAAGGTTTGGCAATATGTTGCATGTATGTTGACCCTGTGGAGCTTCCGATGAATAGTTTTGGTGGAAACAGAAGAGTCGAGGTGCACATTTAATTCTGCAGTGAGTTGGGCAGCTGTGGTTTTTATGTTTTTTGGATACAATTCGGGTTAGTACCCGGACATCCTATTCAGACAGATTCCTCTTGAGTCCACAGTTACTCCTGTTGGATGTGGTTCGTCCTTCTGGGTGGTATGCTGGCATTACTCTGAATACCGCAGCTCTTGATAAATCACAAAGATTTGCTGTCTTGGCCACAGATGCGCCAGTGAGATGCGCATGCGCAACAGTTTGAACTTTTAAACTCTGATATGTCATCCATAATATTGTGTGCATTGCAATATTTTAAGCAAAACTGTACTATTAGTCTGCTAATTAAACCTTCACGCTCTGCTCTTACTGGTGGAATGTCCAATCAATGAGGAAATTTAGCCATAAAACCTCCAACACTAAATTGACCAGTGTTTCAATTTCATTGTTCAACCCCTATATACTCTACAGTTGAAGTCAGAATTATTATTATTCTTTTTTTTAATATTTCCCAAATGATGTTTAACAGAGCAAAGAAATTTTCACAGTATGTCTGATCATATTTTTTCTTTTTGAAAAAGTCTTATTTGTTTTATTTTGTCTAGAATAAAAGCAGTTTTTAATTTTTTAAGAACCATTTTAAGTTCAAAATTATTAGCCCATTTAAGCTAATTTATTTTCTGATAGTCTACAGAACAAACCATTGTTATACAATAACTTGCCTAATTCCCCTAACCTGTCTAGTTAACATGATTAACCTAGTTAAGCCTTTAAATGTCACTTTAAGCTGTATAAAAGTGTCTTGAAAAATATCTAGTAAAATATTATTTACTGACATCATGGCAAAGATAAAGTAAATCAGTTATAAGAGATGAGTTATTAAAACTGTTATGCTTAGAAATGTGTTGAAAACATCTTCTCTCGGTTAAACAGAAATTGGGGAAAACAATAAACAGGGGGGGGGGTAATTCAGGGGGCTAATAATTCTGACTTTAACTGTATATAGAGAGAAAAGTTTATAAACCGTTTTATTTCCAGAAAATATTAATTTCTTATATTGTTTACCTTTAAAGATCTGAAGGAATTTTAGTTGTGGTTATACTATGCTAAAAAACAAACAAACAGAAAACCCCTTTTGTGGTGATCAAAGAGAGCAGGAGTGATTGTAGTACATCTTTCATCTACAATATCTGAAACTTACAGAAGTCAAAAACTAGTACAAAGTGTACAGGTCATTTCTTTGAATGACTTTAGCACATCTGTGGTTACAGGACATCAATAGTCTCACACATGACATCAATAGCCTCATACAGGAAACATTTAGCCATCAGTTTTTTGTGATTTTTCAATTGGGTTCAGATCAGAACTCTTGAACTGGCCATTTAATTTTTTTTCTACTCTGTGAACTACTTCACCCATTTTGCTGTGTGATGGGGTTCATTTGTCCTCCATAAAAATTGCCATCTGATTGGGTGATGAATGCAGCAACTGTATGAATCAGAAGGAAATTGTGATAAACATTTGCATTCTATCAGTCATATAGCTTTATTAGAGGCCTCTAACTTTGATCAGTGCTCTTTTAAAAAATATATTTTAAAAAATAATTATGTATATATATATATACAGGGAGTGCAGAATTATTAGGCAAGTTGTATTTTTGAGGATTAATTTTATTATTGAACAACAGCCATGTTCTCAATGAACCCAAAAAACTCATTAATATCAAAGCTGAATATTTTTGGAAGTAGTCTTTAGTTTGTTTTTAGTTTTAGCTATTTTAAGAGGATATCTGTGTGTGCAGGTGACTATTACTGTGCATAATTATTAGGTAACTTAACAAAAAACAAATATATACCCATTTCAATTATTTATTTTCACCAGTTAAACCAATATAACATCTCAACATTCACAAATATACATTTCTGACATTCAAAACAAAACAAAAACAAATCAGTGACCAATATAGCCACCTTTCTTTGCAAGGACACTCAAAAGCCTGCCATCCATGGATTCTGTCAGTGTTTTGATCTGTTCACCATCAACATTGCGTGCAGCAGCAACCACAGCCTCCCAGACACTGTTCAGAGAGGTGTACTGTTTTCCCTCCTTGTAAATCTCACATTTGATGATGGACCACAGGTTCTCTATGGGGTTCAGATCATGTGAACAAGGACTCCATGTCATTAGTTTTTCTTCTTTTAGACCCTTTCTTGCCAGCCACGCTGTGGAGTACTTGGACGCATGTGATGGAGCATTGTCCTGCATGAAAATCATGTTTTTCTTGAAGTACCACTTCTTCCTGTACCACTGCTTAAAGGTGTCTTCCAGAAACTGGCAGTAGGACTGGGAGTTGAGCTTGGCCAATTTCTTGGCCCAGTCTTGACGTTTCAGCTTGTGTGTCTTGTTCAGTGGTGGTCGTTTTTCAGCCTTTTTTACCTTGGCCATGTCTCTGAGTATTGCACACCTTGTGCTTTTGGGCACTCCAGTGATGTTGCAGCTCTGAAATATGGCAAAACTGGTGGCAAGTGGCATCTTGGCAGCTGCACGCTTGACTTTTCTCAGTACATGGGCAGTTATTTTGCGCCTTGGTTTTTGGTTTGGTTTTTCCTCACGCTTGCGACCCTGTTGACTATTTTGAACGAAACACTTGATTGTTCGATGATCACGCTTCAGAAGCTTGCCAATTTTAAGAGTGCTGCATCGCTGTGCAAGATATCTCACTATTTTTGACTTTTCTGAGCCTGTCAAGTCCTTCTTTTGACCCATTTTGCCAAAGGAAAGGAAGTTGCCTAATAATTATGCACACCTGATATAGGGTGTTGATGTCATTAGACCACACCCCTTCTCATTACAGAGATGCACATCACCCAATATGCTTAATTGGTTGTAGGCTTTCGAGCCTATACAGCTTGGAGTAAGACAACATGCATAAAGAGGACAATGTGGTCAAAATACTCATTTGCCTAATAATTCTGCACTCCCTGTATATATAAAGATTTTTTTATATTGAGATTGAGAGTACAGTTTAAGTCAGAATTATTAGCCCACCTTTCAATTTTTTTTCTTTTTTTAAATATTTCCCAAATTAGAGCAAGGACATTTTTACAGTATGTTTGATATTTTTTTTTCTTCTGGAGAAAGTCTTATTTGTTTTATTTTTTCTAGAATAAAAGCAGTTTTTAATTTTTAAAACTATTTTGAGGTCAAAATTATTAGCCCCTTTAAGCTATATATTTTTTTGATATTCTACAGAACAAACCATCATTATACAATAACTTGCCTAATTACCCTAACCTGCCTAGTTAATCTAATAATCTAGTTAAGCCTTTAAATGTCACTTTAAGCTGTATAGAAGTGTCTTGAAAAATATCTAGTAAAATATAATTTACTGTCATCATGGCAAATATAAAAGAAATTAGTTATTAGAAATTAGTTATTAAAACTATTATGCTTAGAAATGTGTTGAAAAAATCTCTCCGTTAAACAGAAATTGGGGGAAAAAAACAAGGGGGCTAATAATTCTGTCTTCAACTGTATATCTACCTCACAAAATGTGCATAATAACTGCTCTTGAACAGAACAGAACAGAACAGAAATGTAAGAATGTAGATAAACTTAGCAAATTTGCATCACTAGTTTGATCCTGTTATGAAATCTGGCTTTAAGAAATTCAATACTTTTGTAGGTTCAGATAGGTAAAGACCTGCTCTCTGGAGGGGAGGATGTGGACAACCGTTCCTCTGCTGATGACCTCACACTCACCATCAAGTCCCATGCATCTGACCTCTTACAATGTCACCTAAGAGGTAGAACATCACACTACAATGCCTCTAATTGTATAAATGTACAAGATGATTTCGCCACACTGAACATACTTTAAAATTTAATTCTGTTTACTTTCTGTAAACCTGTCCAGGTGATGACAAAGACACTTCAGTTAGCTGTTCCGAAGATGACTCAGAAAGCACATCCATCCCTTCCAGTGATGGCCGCAAAGTAAAACATTTCATCTATGCATAAATTTAATTTTAATTATCAAAAAGGTTAGCAATTTTAGTAGCTTAAACCATAGTTACAATCTTGGCTTTGCAATTTAAAAAAGGCATATTTAAATTTAACTGGTCCAAGAATAGAGCCCTGTGGGAGGCCATATGTAAAGATGATTCTAAATAAATACCAAATTTTCTTATCCAGCTTGTTCTTAAAGTTTTTATGTAGAAAGCATTTTTTAATAATTGTCATATTTTATTCAGTAAGGGCACTTAATTTGATTAAAGTGAAATACTTTTGTAAAGCATCAAGTAATGATATACAAAAGATTTTGAAGGATCTTGTGACACTGAAGAGTTGAGAAATGACTGCTTAAAAACAGGCTTTGCTATCAAAGAATAAGCAGTAAACAGTAGTTTTTAGCTGTAATGAACTTTTATAATATTACCTTTGCCAAATGATATATTTTTTGAATAAATAAATGCAATCTTTGCTTCAAAAACATTTGAAATCTTACTGACCACAAACATTAAAGTGCACCTATGATGAAACTGTTGGACAAAACTGTTTATAGGTATAGTGTGTCCACAGTCATATTGGGGTGATCGAAACACAATAAGTCTCTTTTTTTAATCTCCTGACGTTAAAATAGGATCCATATCCTTCCCATTTTGAGGCCCATCGCAACGTGACGTATAAATGCCGTTTCCCCGCCCACAGAATTGATTGACATCCGTGTATTAACATGTCTCCGTAGTAAAGCATGTAATCATATCAACAAGACAGGACGTGCGCAAAGCAACCAGGATTAAAAGATCTGTTCAGCTCTCTGTGATCATCAATCATCACCAAATGTGATCAAGAATGAGTTTTACAAGTTTAAAACATTTTTAAAACAGTGCATGTTTGTAATGGATTACAGCGATTTTACCATCTTCATCACCACAGCCGCATGTCAGCACAATTATAAAAGAAGATGCTTAAATCCCGGTTTGTGGATGTTAAATCAGGTTTATTTGTACTTTAACATAACAGATATCCATACAGCAGTAGATATTAACGTGTATCCTGTCACATTTGCCGTGCAAAAACAGTACAAAGTTAAACGTGCGTGCTGTGTGTGTCTGTGTATGTGCGTGAACATTGTAGCAACATTGTGTGTGACTCATCGTTGCAGAAAGGCTTGAATTAACTTTACATCAAATAATCATTGGGAAAGTTCTTACTGTAGTATTTCTCACAAACGTTACGTGAGAACTGCGTCCTTCATGTCTGTCACTGTGCTGTTTATCTGACGCAGCCGAGGCGGAGATTGAGGCACATTGACAGACACATGGGAATGGTGGTCGGGGAGAACTAGCATTAAAGGCACAGGAAAGAAAAACAGCTGTAATATGTTAAGAGCAGAAAATTCTAATGTTCTGAAAGGTATAATAAATAATCTGATGGGTGTTTTGAGCTGAAACTTTACAGACACATTCTGGATACACAAAATACTTATCTTAAATCTTGAAAAAGCGGTAAAATAGGTGCCTTTTAAGTGTAAATAGAATGTATAATTTTATTTAAAAAAATATGTCAGCTTAAATGGATGAAGAAAAAAACTCATTACAGAAATGATTTTGTGCCATGTTTTGTTATCAGGATATCATGGTGGGGTCCCAGTATCAGGCTGTAATTCCTTCTCTGTGTACACAAAGTTTTTATGAAAGAGGTAAGTGTCTTCTCTTGACTGATGTCCTTTGGATTGGCTCCAATGGCCTGTTTTGCATAACCAACGTGCTGAGTGCCCTGGGACCCATACCTGTTTTGTTTCTGTTATCCCCAGCTTATGAAAATGAGGACCAGTTAGTGTGGACCCCAGACGTGATGTCCAGTCCGGCCGTAGAGAAGTTTTTGCTTGATGCCCAGAGAAATGGGAACGACAGTGGACCTACAAACACTTTGACCACTGGAGATAAAGTCAAAGACAATGAGCAGGTTGGGTTCAATCACACTTGTAGCACTTACGTGCAGTCATGAATCAGGAATTGGCTAAATTGGTGGGTGAAGTGTTTTTACTTAATAGTATTTAGTATTTACTTAATTTTTTAATTAGTAATATTTAACACTTAAATATTGATTGTTTAAAGCCCTGGTCAGATCACATGATTTTTATTGTCGGTTACAAAAGTCACTATGTCAGATTTAGTGATATTTAATTGTATTTTTTTTTCTTTAATAAAATCTTGACTTGTCGTGGGTAACAAATGTGCCAGACTACACGTTCTTTCACGATCAGTCATCCCGTGATGTCTACAACGAGCATTATTTTGCAAAGCAGTCACAAGTGTTGCTATAACAATGTTTCTTATCTCAATTTCAATTTCTTAAATCTTATTTCAATCTTAATAAACACTGATGCTTGCTGACAACTAATAACTATATTATTTAAGAGCATTCCTTGTGACATGGATAGGATCACACTTATGATTGCTTTTTAATATTAAGATATTTTCTTTGAAATCTAAATGTATATTTTCCTGCCAATTCCTTGACTGAACTTGCCGCGAGTGAGCCGGAGATAATGAAAGCAGCTGCAACAGCAAGGAAAAACCAGATCCTCAAGACATAATCTTTAAAATAAAGACATATTAAAAAATTAGCAAATATATAACTGAGATTTGTGATACAATCACAGTGAAGCATTCATTAAATCCTTATTTTCCTCAGAGCAAAACAAATCATCCACCCGTATAGTTGAGTAGTGAAGGGCACAAACAAAAATAAAATTCATATATTTTTCTTGGAAAAAATATCTTTTTGAAACGAGTTTTGTTTGCTGTAATTTTTATCTTAATTTTAATGTATCTTTGTTGGTCAGTTATCTATGAAGAAGAATAACAAATAACATTTGAGGTGATGCGCTTCAAAACAAGTCCGCTATATGTGCCAAAACACAAATTGCCATTGAATTGTGTTGGCTTGTTAAATGAAATAGTAATCTAGCCTAAATAAAATTAAAGTGAAATATTCACAGAGAAGCCTATATTAAACCGTTTTCACTAGTAATGACAAATTTAAACAAGCAGGAAATGCTTTTGCAATGTATTCGCAGAACCCAACATGTTCCCAGGTTACCACGGAAGAACAAACTCTGTTGAAAGGATGAGAGGACTCAGAAACTCATTGTGAGAATAAAGATATCTGCATATTTGTGCCAGTCTGTCAGATAAAATTGCTTAAAACACTTTAATATTGTAGAAAAACAGTTGAAGTGTGCATGATTGATCATATCCACCTGTGACCCACTGATAAGTAAATATGCAGCCTAATTTTTGATTACCTGACCAGCGCATTAACAGCAGCACACACTGAGATAACCGAGAAATTATGTGCTCCTATTGCACAGTGTAACCCACGTGATGGAACTCGTCATGATGAAAGAGAAAAAAATGAAGCATGCTAGACTTTCTGCGATGGTGTCGTGAGGCGTCGCAGGCATGGTATCGGTTGTTGTGAACTATGCCACATTACACAAGAAGAAACGATTGAATCTTGTGTCATGACGCCCATTTGTAGTTTACGAATCCCCACGACACCCTACGTAAAGGAAATCATGCCAAAATCGTGTGATCTGACCAGGAATTAAGGTCATTTTAGACTTTTCATAAAGTTTTTAAATTGAGTTAACAACAATGCTTGCTAGACAATTTTTTTATGTTAATTCATTTATGTGACAGGCTATTTTATGCAGTGCTCAACATATACACCCCTCACAAATCTCCCATTTAGCATTATACATCAGATTAGTCAGTACTGAAGCCAAATCTGGAGCTAATCTAACAAAATAACTTATGAGAACGGTCCAAAATTAGTACAACCAAATTTATATGTTAAAGAAAAATATTTTTAAAAATATATAAAAACAGCAAAATTCAAGAGAAACAAAAAAATGTATACAATTTTGTTTAAATTTTATTGTTTGTAATTTTAATTTATTTGCATTATCTTTCCATTTCTAAAGATTTTCGCTGACTGAAATATTGTTTTAATAAATATACCCCATATTCAGAGAAATGGATAAAAATATTCATTTTCAAAGTGGGGTGAACTCATTTATGTTGAGCACTGTATATGTTTGAAGATACAATGTTAATTTAATTTCTGTAAATATAATAATTCTAATATTTGATATACTATGAAATTATAAAGGCCTAGAATAGAGCCCAGTGGTATACCATAGATAAAATTGTTGATGGGCCATTCTATGTCTTTGCAAAATTAATATGGCTTTCTTAACCAAGACGTTCTTAATCAATAGGCCATTGTGTGTGTGTGTGTGTGTGTGTGTGTGTGTGTGTGTGTGTGTGTGTGTGTGTGTGTGTGTGCGTGCGTGTGCGTGCGTGCAAAACAAAGGAGTGGATGCAAAAATGAATATACAGTATTTTCTTACAGATTTTCTTGTGAATATGTATTTACATTCTAAAATGTAACTTTTTTACTTGTGGTCTCATTTTTGTACCTCTTTGTAATCTTTTATCATCTTTAGTGATTCATGTTTTGGTCTTTCAGTGATTGCACTTAGTTTTTCATCTTTTTTGCAGGCTCTTTATGAACTAGTGAAATGCAACTTCAATGCAGATGAGGCGCTAAGACGATATCGCTTTAATGTTAAGATATTCAATGGTAAGACCTCTGTAATTTTCTCGCTTTTGTTTTTTTTAAAGGCATTTACAATTCGTGCATTCTGTTATCAGGGGTCTTAAAAAGTCTTAAATTTCAAAAACAAAATTTTAGGCCTTAAAAAGTCTTAAATTCAAAGAAATGTTGTCTTGTAGGTCTTAAATAATTTTTAACAGGTCTTAGTTTTAAAAGTTGTCGAAGTAATGTTACCCAATCAGGTCGACACCCATCCAATCACCAACAATCTACTTACATTTATTTATATATAAATATATATATATATATATATATATATATATATATATATATATATATATATATATATATATATATATATATATATATATATATATATATATATAAAAAAATTTTTTTATTGCAGAGATGATTATTTCCCAACCACTTTTTGACATTTTACAGTAAATTTGTTTAATTAAAGTCCCTTATCAGGAAAAGAAAACTAAAAACAATTACACAATTCCTCATGATCAGTGTTGGGAGTAATGCGTTACAAAAGAAATGTATTACAGTAACGTATTACATTTTCCTGTAATGCAGTAGTGTAAAGGCCGATTTATACTTCTGCGTCAAGCGCACGCGTATGCTACGGCACAGCCTATGCATAGACGCATAGCCTCTCGCCGTGGACGACGGCGTCATTGACGCGCACCTGTCAAAAAATTTAACGCGTATGCATAGCGCAAGCTCTGTGATTGGTTGGCTTGGTAGCGCTGACGAGTGTGGGCAGAGGTGAGAGCCGCGCGCAAGATGCAGCGAGTGTTTACAAATGTGGAGTCCCGTGAAGGAGCTCTGGATGGAGACTGTTGTTTTGTGTTTACCTCATGATTAAAGTTGCTGCACGTCCGCTGGTTCCCACCTCAAAATGAGCGAATTTGAGCCACTTGTACATTAAAGAAGTGTTCAGAAAAAACAAAACACCAGTGAAGAAACTCGACACAGAGGAACATAAACACCTACTGCCAACTAGCGTTTCGGAAGTGTATTGCAGAGAAACAGAAACATCGCGCAGAAGTATAAATGCACGGCTACGCGCGAGGCTTGCGCCGTGGGTCACGCCGATCACTTGACGCAGAAGTATAAACCAGGCTTAAGGCATTACTAATACATTTTCAGTAATATTTTACTCGATACATGTTCAGTAACGCGTGCATAACAACAAACTTTTCGTCCGCAAGATATTAACAAATTAACAAGACATTAACAAAACAAACATACGTGTGTGTTGTCATTAATCTCCCTCTGGAACTTTTTACTTTGAACGCGGAATGATTTCAGCCTCTGAGCTCGAGGTCCGGGGCTATTGGCTCAGCCCGGTTTGCAGTAACGTTAAGCTCCAACGTGCAGCAGAAAAGCGGCAAATAGATGAAAATGGCAGAAGACAGTACATTCGCGAGATGGATGTACAGTACGCGTATATGGTGTTATTTCACTGACAAATGTCGTAAGCGCAGTATTACAAGTCCAGAGCGCATTCATGTAATACGAGCGAACGCGCCGGTCTTCTCTGTCCATGGACAAAACTCCTCGCGTGCACTTAAAACACTGCTGCTCACGTGCGAATGATCTGCTCTCGCTCCGTCAGTCCCTTGTGTTTCCGCCTCTTTTCATGCTTTTGCTCTACAAAAATCCTCCTGTTAAATTGTTATCCCAAGAATGTTGATATGGTTTATATATTGCTACACTGTTTACCTACAGGTTAAGGTAAATTCTATAATAAATTCTAGTGTTTTTGGGTGTTAGGTATACTGCTATATGTTTTAGGTTAGTATTATTTACAACTTGTTAATGAATGCTTCAACATACTTTTAACAGATCTTTTGTGAATCTGACTGTCATCCTTTCTTGCATTGTCTTGAGCCTTCACGTTGCCAATTATATACTACATTGTTAGTAGCCTGGATAGGTCACAGTCATTCTGCTACATCATATTGCTTTCTACTGGATGTAAAATGCTCTGCAGTACATTTGGTCTTTTAGAATGTTAAGTTCTAATTCTGTAGTTATTTTGGTGAAAGTAACTGAAAAGTAATATAAGAGTAATGTAACATATTACAATTCTGAGACAGTAATATTGTAATGTAAGGGATTACTTTTAAATAACAGTAACAAGTAATCTGTAATGTATTACAGTTTGGAAGTAACTTGCACAACACTGCTCATGATAATAACAGCAATATATCCCTTTTCATAATCTTCCATTTACACAAAAACTATTTACAGAAGAAAGTGTAAGTGGAACTTACACTTAAGGTTTTATAACAGAAATGCATTAGGTTGAATAAGAGTTATACTCAATTAATTTGAACCAAAAGAAAACAAATATATTTTTTTGAATATTCGTGTAGTTTTCTTCATAATAAATATACATTTAACACATTAAGGCCCAGTTTCACAAACAGGGCTTAGCTTAAGCCAGGACTAGACCTTAGTTAAATTAGGCTATTTAAGCCACATTTTTTAAAAACAGCCTTAGAAAATACATTACTAGTGTGCACCTGTAGACAAAAAAAGACACTGACATATTTTAAGACATCTCACTGCAAGTTATTTTCAGTTGAGACAGCTCAAACATGCAATTTAATCCACGACTAGCCTTAAACCTTGTTTGTGAAACCGGGGGTAAAATATGTGGTTAAGAAATGACTATATTTGTTTTTTTTCCAATTCTATTGATCCAACCGGGCCATTACCAAAAACCTGTAGTGTTTAGCCCTGTATAAGTTTAAAATCTCTTTCATAATGGTCTTAAAAGGGTTTTAAAAAGTCTTAAATTTGACTTGATGAAACCTGCAGAAACCATGGGTATGTATATCTGCTTAATATCATTGTGAAAATATTCCAGAAGAGCTTTGTGGCTGGAGTGAGGAGGAGCGTCGTTACTTTGAGCATGGTTTCCGTGCCCATGGGAAGAACTTCAACCTCATACAGGCCAATAAGGTACCAAACTGAACAAACTGTCTCATGACACACGTTATTTCCAAGTAGTCATTGAGTTGTTTGACTTGATTTTGTTAAGAAGTGCCTTTTAATGAGCTGGTCTCCCTTGTTCACCCTCACTCAGGTCCGCACACGCTCTGTATGTGAGTGTGTTGAGTACTACTACATGTGGAAGAAATCAGAGCGGCATGAGTATTTCACACAGCAGGCCACCAAGCTAGGACGAAAAAAGTGCAATCAGCCATCTGGGAATATGTGAGTTTTTTTGTTTGTTTTTTAATTGCTTGTTTTTTTTTAGAATTTTTTTTTTAAGTAAGGTCTCAAAGATTTAAAAGTAATAATTAGGTCACATAACATTTACTATTATTAATACTTCCTCAAATAAAGGAAAATTAAATTGATTACATTTTCTAAAATATTTAGCTTTCAACTAATATAAAACTGAAATATAAAATTAGAATGGTCTAAGAATAGAGCCCTGTGGCTCCCCATACCTAAAGGTCTTATTTTAAAGTTAGAAAATCTAATTTGTTTTTAACAAGTATATGACTGACTATACAGTACACTACCTGACAAAAGTCTTGTCGTCAATCCCACTTGTAAGAGCAACAAATAATAACATCTTCTAGTTGATCATTTGGAAAAGGGGCAGAAGGTAGATTTTTCCGATGAATCATCTGTTGAACTGCATTCCAATCATCCCAAATACTGCAGAAGACCTATTGGAACCCGCATGGACCCAAGATTCTCACAGACATCAGTCAAGTTTGGTGAAAGAAAAATCATGTTTTGGAGTTACATTCAGTATTGGGTGTGCAAGAGATCTGCAGAGTGGATGGCAACATCAACAGCCTGAGGAATCAAGACATTTGTGCTGCCCATTACATTACAAACCACAGGAGAGGGCAAATTCTTTAGCCGGATAGTGCTTCTTCTCATATTTCAGCCTCCACATCAAAGTTCCTGAAAGCAAAAAAAGGTCAAGGTGCTCAAGGACTGGCCAGCCCAGTCACCAGACATGAACATTATTGAGCATATCTGGTGTAAGATGGAGGAGGCATTGAAGATGAATCCAAAGAATCTTGATGAACTCTGGGAGTCCTGCAAGAACACTTTCTTTGCCATTCCAGATGACTTTATTAATAAGTTATTTGAGTCACTGCAGAGATGTATGGATGCAGTGCTCCAAGCTCATGGGAGTCACAATATAAATTTTTTTTCCACTGCACCATGACTTTATATTCTATGGTGTACATTATTTCTGTTAAGTGACAAGACGTTTGTCTAAGCAAAGTCAGACCTTACTGTCCTAATTAAATAATTAAATATCAAGGCATGATCATATTTTATTTTGGTAAAATAAGCGTAATCTAGATTAGTTTATATAACTTTACCATTTAAACAAGCCCATATAGGTTTTTATATATCTCAATATCATTATTTAGCCTGTTTCATTTCATGTGTAAATAAAAATTCTCACTTTCAGTAAGAAACAAAGTTTGACATATCTTTCAAATTCTGCCCATTTTATCAGGAAATCCCATCAATAAGTGCTGAAAGGCAGATCGTTGTAAAGGATCCTTAGTTCAAACGACTGATTGTTCATCCTGTTTAAAGCTAGCTATACAGGAAGTGCAGAATTATTAGGCAAGTTGTATTTTTGAGGATTATTTTTATTATTAAACAACAACCATGTTCTCAATGAACCCAAAAAACTCATTAATATCAAAGCTGAATATTTTTGGAAGTAGTTTTTTGTTTGTTTTTAGTTTTAGCTATTTTAGGAGGATATCTGTGTGTGCAGGTGACTATTACTGTGCATAATTATTAGGCAACTTAAGAAAAAACAAATATATACCCATTTCAATTATTTATTTTCACCAGTGAAACCAATATAACATCTCAACATTCACAAATATACATTTCTGACATTCAAAAACAAAACAAAAACAAATCAGTGACCAATATAGCCACCTTTCTTTGCAAGGACACTCAAAAGCCTGCCATCCATGGTGAACGGATCAAAACACTGACAGAATCCATCAACATTGCGTGCAGCAGCAACCACAGCCTCCCAGACACTGTTCAGAGAGGTGTACTGTTTTCCCTCCTTGTAAATCTCACATTTGACGATGGACCACAGGTTCTCTATGGGGTTTAGATCAGGTGAACAGGGAAGCCATGTCAATTGTTTTTCTTCTTTTAGAACCTTTCTTGCCAGCCAAGCTGTGGAGTACTTGGACGCATGTGATGGAGCATTGTCCTGCATGAAAATCATGTTTTTCTTGAAGGATGCAGACTTCTTCCTGTACCACTGCTTGAAGGTGTCTTCCAGAAACTGGCAGTAGGACTGGGAGTTGAGCTTGACTTCATCCTCAACCCAAAAAGGCCCCACAAGCTCATCTTTGATGATACCAGCCCAAACCAGTACTCTACCTTCACCTTGCTAGCGTCTGAGTCGGACTGGAGCTCTCTGTCCTTTACTGATCCAGCCACGGGCCCATCAAGACTCACTCTCATTTCATCAGTCCATAAAACCTTAGAAAAATCAGTCTTGGGATATTTCTTGGCCCAGTCTTGACGTTTCAGCTTGTGTGTCTTGTTCAGTGGTGGTCGTTTTTTAGCCTTTCTTACCTTGGCCATGTCTCTGAGTATTGCACACCTTGTGCTTTTGGGCACTCCAGTGATGTTGCAGCTCTGAAATATGGCAAAACTGAGAGATGCACATCACCTAATATGCTTAATTGGTAGTAGGCTTTTGAGCCTATACAGCTTGGAGTAAGACAACATGCATAAAGAGGATGATGTGGTCAAAATACTCATTTGCCTAATAATTCTGCACTCCCTGTAGAATGAAATGAATGTGAAAGAACATTTCACGTAATCACTCAGTCTTGTGTTTTTTCAACGGTGGAAAGGTCACACTAAAACCACTTGTAAATTATACGCCACATAGCGTTACATTTAGCTCAAGCAAGTCATTCAGTTTCCAGATATTTGGCAGAATTGATAGCTTATATTTTTCCTAGCCTGTTAGGGGTGTCTTGATTATTTAATGTACATGCTTGAATAGATCTGTCATGAAAACTAGTTATGAAAGCCACTGCGTAAGTCATTTTAGCAACATATCAGAGTTGCAACCTAATTTTACAAATAGATTTAAAGATTCATATATGTAAATGATGTAGTACAGTTAGTAAATACAATACCAAACTTAACCAAGAAGGTAGATTGTTGATGTTTGCTTGCCATTCTCTGTCTGTAAATGCTCCAATAATGTAATCCTTCTGAGAAATGCAATTATATATTTTGAAAGGCAGGTAGGACATAGGCCTGTCATAATATCTATTTTTGTTATATGATATATTGCACCAAAATATATCGTGATAAACGATATTATTGTCATTATAGGAACATTTTATGCTACTCATTATATTATGCCAGAATGACAATATAACAGCATCACTTTGCAAATGCACTCTTCCAAAGAACAGATAATATTTTATTCTTAAGAAGATTTAATTTAATTATAGTCATTTTAACAATTTAATAATTAGGCATTGGAATCAGAATGTGAAAATGTATATCTAAAATAAATGTTAACTAAAAAGTGCAAGGTAAAAAGTAACAGAGACTGCGATATCTGCTACCAGATCTATTTTCAGTTATTTGATGTGCCTGCAGCTAGCTCTCTGCAATTCTCACATGGTCGACCACTGAAGCTAAGCAGGGCTGCGCCCGGTCAGTACCTGGATGGGAGACCACATGGGAAAGCTGGGTTGCTGCCAGAAGTGGTGTTAGCGAGACCAGCAAGGGGCGCACAACCTGCGGTCTGAGTAGGTCCTAATGCCCCAGTATAGTGACGGGGATATACTGCTCAGTGAGCGCCATCTTTCGGATGAGACGTTAAACCGGGATCCCGACTCTCTGTGGTCATTAAAAATCCCAGGATGTCCTTCGAAAAAGAGTAGGGGTTTACCCCGGCATCCTAGCCAAATCTACCAACTGGCCTCTGTACATTATGGCCTCCTAACCATCCCCATATGATAATTGGCTCCAATCAGCTGGTGTGTGGTGTGTGGTGTGCGGCGCAAAACGGCTGCCGTCGCGTCATCCAGGTGTATGCTGCACACTGGTGGTGGATGAGGAGATTTCCCCATATGTGTAAAAGCGATTTGAGTGCCCAGAAAATCGGTATATAAATGTAAGGAATTATTAATTTGACACACACATGAAAATAATCTATAGTAATTTATAGTAAATACTACTGTGTTTTCTTAACCATACTGACACTGACTCCAATAGAGATAAAGATGTGGCACAATCAGCTAAAATGGCGATATATATATATAGCATCACCAAAAATGATTGAGGTCATGTTCATGTGTTGTGCGATAAGTCGATATATTGATTATTGTGACAGGCCTTGTCGGGCAGCTTATTATAATGTTTGGACCAAAATTTTGGATCCGACACCTTCCACAGAATATTAAAATACATATAAATACATTTAGACCACTTAATAAATGATTGTCAACACAATGTGAAGAGACAAAGATGTTTCAATGAGCATAACAAATATTGTATCTGAAAGTAATAGACTTCCCTATAAAATGTACTGACAGATGTTTGTTTTTTTTTATCTTCAGAGAGTTGTTATTAAAAGAGTAGCACAAATTGTTGAGGAAAGTTGAGGAATTTGACATTTAGTTTTGTCTTGATATTCTGAAAAGATACTGAACTAGGGATGCTCCGATCAGGATTTTTGCAGCCAATACAGAGTACCGATTCCTTGTCATGATGATCGGCCGATACAGAGTACCAATTCTGATGCTTCAAGCTTTATAATGCATTAAGCACATTTTCAGTCCAAGTGGAGATCTTGCCTTACCTCAGAGAATAAATTAAAGATATTGCATATAATTCCTTACATATGTCACTTATAACCATTTAGTGTGGACATGGCATGGTTAGAAGCAACTTTACAGAACAAAATAGATAAAACATTACAAAATTGGCAAGACAAATCACTAATAAAGCAAATCGGAAACATTGCAAATATGGAAGAAGAATTCAACATGTCTCAATGAAGTTTGGAGCACAAAAGGAGTTAAAATGCACATCTATAAATCTAATATTTCTTTACTAAGAGGAAATAGGTCCATAAACTACTGCTTGTTACAATATGTATATTACAAGAAGTTATATTATTAAATATTCAAGTATTGCTCCAAAATAATGGCAGTGCTACTGTAGTTTTTAAACGGTAGTATTGTCATTAATGGTCTGTCTGTAATATATAATGTTGCATGTGGAAAAGTCACTAAAATGCTCACACATTTGTGCAACAATAGCCCATTTTATTTTAATAGTTTATGGAGCCCTCTAAGATTGCAAAACTGTGTAGAATTTGCGCCTTTTATGGTAGCCTATTGCATATTTTCTGACGCTTCTGTTCGAATCTGAATCCGTTTATTTCTGCTTTTGTCATTATGATTTAGTAGCTACAACAACCGTGACAATCTCTTAAAAAGAACAACTCACAAAGTAAAATTTTGAACTACTTTGGATTGTTACCTGATAAGACTGAAAAAAACAATAGATGAAAAACCCAAAATAGCAACAGATAACATTGAAACAATTTTTGATCACTTCATATAGCCTAAGTTTGTTGGAAAATGCTCTTTTTGTAACAAATTTTGTTTGGTATAATTTGTATCTTTATTTTTATGTATTTTTGTTGGTACGAATACATTTTAGGTGAAGAGACTTTCAAATACTTTTCTCAATAATAAGGGAATTAATAATTCAATTCAAGTAGGCCTATTATAACAAATAAAACATAACATGTCAACATTTTTCTTTATTTTATGGATTTGAGTTATGGATTACAGTATTGCAATACTGCTTAGAATCGCGATACTTCAGCTGGTATAGTATCGTAATGTGAATTAATGGTATCGTGGCAACCCTACTTGCAATATTGTTGAAAACACAGAACATTCAGTTCTGATATGTAAAAAAAAGATTTCAGTTCTTATGTGTTCTCTGCTCGTAAACAAACAATTGTGATTGGTTTATGAGATCCGCCACATTAGCGAGTACCGATCGAGTCATGAAATGTGATTATCGGCCGATACCGATCTCTGAGCATCCCTATACTAAACCATAACTTCAACTTAATTCCATCTGTTTGACAAGACAACCATTTATTTTTCTTATTTTGTGAAACGTAATGATCCAAGAATAAAGCCCAGAGGTACACCATTGACAAAGTTATCAGTAGGTCATTATAGGTCTGTAAAATGAATACAAAGGTCAGGGTTTGTTACCCAAGGCTTATTTTTACAACCCAACACAAAATAAAAAATCTGATCTGATGATATACAGTTAAAGTCAGAATTATTAGCCCCCTCTTAGAATTTTTTTTTTATATTTCCCAAAGGATGTTTAACAGAGCAAGGAAACTTTTACAGTATGTCTGATAATATTTTTTCTTCTGGAGAAAGTCTTATTTGTTTTATTTAGGCTAGAATAACCATCATTATACAATAACTTGCCTAATTACCCTAACCTGCCTAGTTAACCTAAGGCCACGTTTACACTGTCAGGTCTTGATGCCGAATTCCAGTTTGTTGCCTATATCTGATTTTTTTGCCTGTCCGTTTACACAATCTTTTAATTGTGACCCATATCTGATACATGTGTTTACACTTGCCATACAATTTACGACGTCGCACATGTGTAAAGGCAGGTTCTAGCATCTAGCATCACACTAGCCACGATGGAAGAAATTGTCTTGATTTCAGCTCTCTGAAATATGCAAAGTTCGCCCAACTTTAAAATGATTTTGAGCCGAAGGCGGAGGAGGAGGGAAAGGGCTGTCATCGCAGCTTGCGCCTATGGTATATATATATGGTGTCGTCCACCATTCAGAGAAATTTGTGGGTACGAGAGAAATCTCAGGTCTGGTAGGAGCAAATTGTGGCGGGCTTTAATGAAGAGCAGTGGGTCCGAAATTTTAGGATGAGCACACACATGCTCTTCCTTCTACATCATTAAACCACGGAGAAGTACCACATTGGCTGTTTCTCAATTCCAAGAACGCAGAGAACGGACTTGAGTTCTTCTGGACACCGGTCTTGCCAAGTTACCTCGGAAGAACGAACTCGGGAGACCGCGAGAACACAGAATGTGTCCTCTGAGAAATGAGATGCTGCGTTCTTCCCTGGTTCTTCCTGATTGTCACATGACCCTCACGCATTTTTAAGGGATAATTACTTAAACATTACAGCATACATAAAACGATTTATTGTTTTTCCCCTTTTCACAATATATACTATGCATAAAGACCTTATAATAATATGTTACACAATACAAATAAAACAGATTGTAATATGAATTTCAGCAAATAAACACCCTTAATGCCTTCTTTAAGATTTTCATGTTCATGTTTACTTTCACCGTTTCATTTAGGGAAACTCCTGAGATAAATAAGTTCTATCTCTGAACTTTAATAATAAATCTATATTAAATGCTGCGCTTCCCACCTCCAGTCCCAATGACTTCTGGGACTTCTCGAGCGAGTTTTGCGCTCAAGTCTGCATCGATGCATCATTGATATCAGGATCATATCCGGGAACTTTCACGCGTCCTCCATGCTTGCGGTCTTGAATTTTGGAACTGAACTTTGGCAGTTGATGATGACGTTACATGAGAACACGAGGACGCAAGATTTCTGAAAAACGCATGTTAAGAAACAGCCACTGTCAAAAGTTTAACGACGTACAAAATGAAATGCCTCAATAAATCTGATCTGCCTGTTTACATGATAGTCGCATTGTCACATATCTGATATATTTCCACATATGAAGGAGGCCTGACACCAATTTCTGAATATCTGAATGCACACGTTTTTTTCATGTTTACACTGTGTTTACAGATCTGATCTGTGTCCCATATGAGCAAAAAATTCGAATTGGGTCACATTTAACTGGCAGTGTAAACGGGGCCCAATTAATTTAGTTAAGCCTTTAAATGTCATGTTAAGCTGAATACTAGTGTCTGGAAAAATATCTAGTAGAATATTATGTACTGCCATCATGGCGAAGATAAAAGAAATCAGTTATTAAAGATAAGTTAAATACAACTATTAGGTTTAGAAATGTGTTGAAAAAAAATCTCTCCATTAAAACAGAAATTGGGGAAACAAATAAACAGGGGGGCTAATAATTCTGACTTTAACTGTATATACATATTTGTATATTTATCTCTCTCATAGAGAAGATACTGAGCCAGACGGAGATACTGGTGATGTGGAAGTTGCTACACAGGGTTTGCCAACTAGGTCTTCGATTCAACTCCAAACGCCATCACAACCTGCAGTCATGGAGCTGGATAAACAAGGTACTCTTTTAATCCTTGGATATTATACTTTTTCATATGCTTAATAGTTCATTGCAGACAAGTTTCAAGCAGCTTCCTCATTTACACTCATTTATGTCCTACATAAATGCATTTTTTTGTCTTGATTTTGATCTGAAAGGTTAGAATTTGTTTCATTGCAGTTTTCCATCTGCCAGCATTTTCCCATTGTCTTTGTGTTCTTTATGTTCCATTGCCTTTCATTTGGTGGTTTGATCCAGAGGAGAGCCTGAATTGTGCAGCTCAGTTTCAGGGTCGTCCACGCCGGAAACGCACACCACGCTTCCTGTTAAAGCCCTGAGCTTGCTGCTCACTGACAGCCTAAAACTGACAGACACACAGGTAAAAGCAGTAATGTAGAGTCTATCTGGAATTGGGGGATCAGTTCAGTCTATTTTTATGCCACTGTCTTATATGATTTCATATAATTAAATAAATATTAAACTCGTTTTTTTTTTTTTGTTAAATAAAATATTCAACTCAAGATTTAAACGTGAATGTGGTGTTTGTTATATTTTATGTATGAAAAATAAGTGAATATGGGGAAAATAAAGTGATTCTAAATTCTAACATAAAAAAGCATTTTCTTAGGATTATTTCATCAAATATTTATTTTATTTTAAATTTACAAAACATGTTTTCTATTTTTTTTTTTTTTACTGTGTCTCCATAACTTTGCATCCTGAAAAAATCTGCACTGTTAGATATAATTACACATATACCGTTGAAGTCAGAATTAGTAGCCCCCCTTAATTATTAGTCCCCCTGTTTATTTTTTTCCCCAGTTTATGTTTAAAAGAGAGAAGATTTTTTTCAACACATTTCTAAACATAATAGTTTTAAGAACTCATTTCTAATAACTGATTTATTTAATCTTTGCCATGATGACAGTAAATAATATTTGACTAGATATTTTTCAAGACACTTCTATACAGCTTAAAGTGACATTTAAAGGCTTAACAAGGTTAACTAGGCAGGTTAGGGTAATTAGGCAAGTTATTGTATAATGATGGTTTGTTCTGTAGACTATTGAAAAAAATATATAGCTTAAAGAGGCTAATGATGTTGAACTTAAAATGGGTTTTTAAAAAATATAAAACTGCTTTTATTCTAGTTTAAATAAAACTAATAAGACTTTCTCCAGAAGAAAAAATATTATCAGACATACTGTGAAAATTTCCTTGTTCTGTTAAACATAATTTGGGAAATATTTAAAAAAGAAAAAAACATTCAAAGGGAGGCTAATAATTCTGACTTTAACTGTGTATATAATATAAAAACTCACTTTGGCTATTTATTTTGGTGTCATCTTACAGTTTTTACTAATATAGTTTTTAGAATATTTTGATTTGGTTTAAGATTATTTTTAGAACTTTAGTAGAGGTATACATTTCATACTTTCATTTTATTACTTTTGTGTACTGTTATTACTTTTTTTAAGTTTTAGAATTAGTAATATTAACCCTTTAACTGCCCCACCAAAAAAACATTTTTGAATTGCATTTCTTAACTCTTATGTGGTATTTTTTTTTTAACACATCCCATAATTTCTAAAATATCAACCTCTACCAAATGCTTGATATGTCGGTTTATGGTGAAAGTACCGTAATTAATACATATACTGTGAAAAATCTGAAAATATGTGTAAGAACAATTTATTTAAAAACATAATCAATGTAAAACATTTTTGAATACTAAATCACATTTACTTTTTGCCATAAAATGTTTCAGATTCTCATTTCACATTCTCATTTTATTTCAGCTGGTTGCCGATGCAATATAATACATTTTTCATTTTAGTAATTTTTGTTGTATACTTTGTCAGCTTATTAGTTTTGCATTTAGATACATTTTAGTTGATTTTTAGATTTAGTCATTTTATTTCAGTTACTTTCCAACCAAACATGGCCTTTATTCTTGTTATAAATAGTTGCTTTAATTCACTGTTATGATATAACACTTATAGCATATCTTAACTCTTAATAAAATTGTGACAGTTAGGAAAGTAACTAAGTAAATTAAGAACCAAGCATGTTTGTTAATGTTGTTACTGGTTATTTGCATCACTGAGTACATTTACATGGACACGAATAATTTTAATACGATTAAGACAATACTCTGATTAAGAGTCAACCATGTAAACAGCAATTTTTGATTAATTTAATTCGATTAAGGTCATAAACTAAACAGAAATCGAATTAAGACATGTGGAGTATGCAGATTTTAGTCTATTATTGAAGTGCAGTACAGACATGTAAACGCCGCAATCAAACTATTACCGTCGTGTAGGACTTTTGCCGCATTTTGCGACAGCATAGTCTACACACACGCAGCTGTTCAACACTATTCTCTGCACTTACCGAGTCAGGGAAGGACCACAGACGCCTGCATCGTGAAATTCAGAGGGGGTTTTTTTCCCATACGGCATATCTCGTTTGTCACGGGGGAACATGAATGAAATGTTCCTGAATGAAAGTGGAATTGCCAAACTGCAGTTAAAGTTGACACATTAAAAATGAAACACCCGAAATTACATGAAACGCTGGAGGAAATGTGGATAGTGCAATGACGTTAATCGAATTATGTGCCATAACATGTAAAACAGGATCATGAAAGGAACATTCAAAAAGTCTTACTCAGAGTAAGGCAAATGATTTGATTACCGATGTCCATGTAAACGTAGTCAATGACTCAAAGATTAGAAGACTAATCCCAGTGGAGTCTTTGAAAAAGTTCTTGCCATAGTTTTTTTTTTTTTTTTACAACAGAAGCTCATCATATATCTATTCACTTTCAGATTTGTCCACAAATGTGGACCAAATTTTCTTAATATGCCCATTTCTTGTTTTTCAGCTTGTGAGCGAAACATTGGGGAGATTGACCTGTGTGCAGGTTGTTGCTCTGGCCCACAGGGGGAGCAGTTGTTCAGCCAGTTTCCTCTTCCTCCAGTGCTCCGAACGCCAGACTTGGCCTCCCTATCCACCCAGCTTTACTTCTCCCAAATCTCCCGAAGCCACTCCGTCCCTTCATCCCAGCCAGACTCAGGGCTCCTGGGAGCAGGGTTTCACAAGCTTCAACTGGGGTCTTTTCCTGAAGATCCTGCACCTTCCTGCTCAGAGTGTGTTGCTTCACCGAAGCTTCAGTTCGACTTTTCTTTACCTTCCTCACCATCCGTCCTAGACTTTGGTGTGATTGGTAGCCTCTTATGTCCATCTTCTTCCATCTGCTCGACACAACAATGAAGGAAAAACATTCCACATCTAAGGAAAAGTGACTGTCGTTCACATGGAAAAGAAAGATGTTTACTCTTCTGGAGATTTCAGCAACTTCATCATTTAATCACCTTCATATTACTCCAAACTCATTTGACTTCATTCTGAGGTACACGAAATATATTTTTAAAAAGCTACTTTTGTTTGTACAATGAAAGTCAATGGGGTCCAAAGGTTAAATTACATAAAGGTAGAATACATTTGGCAGCATATGGATTACTTTTATGCTACCTTTATGTAGTTATTGTGCTGTGAAAACACGTTATAGACCCCATTGACTTTAATGATGAAAGAAACTTTTGGACCTCATTGACTTTCATTATAAATATGTGTTTGGACTCAATTAACATTCAGAAAGTCATACTGGTTGGGAATGAAATGGTAAATACTTTTAGTTTTTGTGTTGGCTATCTTTACAATCAAAGAATGTCATCAGCATTTCCTCATGACGTCAAAATCCACGTTGTCTTCAACAACTAAACTAAAGGAATGTGACAACTGTTTTCCCCTCTGAAATGGCACTTGTTGCTCTTCAGGATGCTTCAGTAAAACCTGAATTTAATGAGATGTTTTGACCAAACACAAACCATATTTTTTCCGTACAATAAAAGTCATCGGTGTCCAAAATGCTGGCATACCTTTTCCAAAATATGAATTACTTTTATGCTACCTTTTATGTACTTTCTGAGATTTAAAAGTCTTTATTTTTTAAAAGAAACTTTTGGATATCGTTGACTTTCATTTTTAAAAGAAACTTTTGGACATTTATTTTTAGTATAAAAAGACACTTTTGGACCCCGTCAGTTTTCAGGTTTGGGATGAAATAATTACGCTTTTTTGATTTACATTTGTTTTGATTATCCCTTAAATCTTTTGAATGTTTTCAAATGTTTCTCCGCATTCAAAACAGGTTATTTTTAACTAAACTAAGAAAACGTGACAACTGCTGCTCACCTGGAAATTGCAGAAAAGCCTGAGAGATAGTTTGGCTAAATAAGATAGCTTGACCATTAAAATGCCCTTGTGTTGTTTCAAACCTGTTGAGTTGTATTAGCAGATTTTTGTCCATTCAATAGAAGTGAATGGGTTCCAAAACGTTTAAGCTCTTACAATTAGAAAAAGGTAGCATAAAAGTAATCAACGCACTACCAAAAGTTTACTACCATAGTAAATGTTAAAGCTTTGGGACCCCACTGAAGTGCAATGTAAAAGAAAAACCTTTGGGCCCATTGACTTTAATAGTAATGGCATATATTTGACCGCATATGAATTAATTTTATGCTACCTTTATGTTTATGAAACCTTTTGTAAAGAAACTTTTGGACATCATTAACTTTGTTTTAAAAAACACAAAAAAAAAAACTTTTGGACCCCATTGATTTTTAGTATAAAAAGACACTTTTGGACCCCATCAGTTTTCAGGTTTGGGATGAAATAATTACGCTTTTTTAATTTACGTTTGTTTGTCCCTTAAATCTTTTGAATATTTTCAAATGTTTCTCCACATTCAAAACAGGTTGTTTTTAACTAAACTAAGAAAACGTGACAACTGCTGCTCACCTGGAAATTGCAGAAAAGCCTGAGAGATAGTTTGGCCAAATAACATTAAATCACCCTTTTGTTGTTTCAAACCTGTTGAGTATTAGCAGATTTTGTTCATTCAATGGAAGTGAATAGGGTTCAAAACGTTTAAGCTCTAACAATTAGAAAAAGATATCTTAAAAATAATCCACGCACTACCAAAAGTCTACTACCATACTAAATGTTAGAGCTTTGGGACCCCACTGAAGTTGAAGCCCATTGACTACAGCAGTAATGGCATATATTTGGCCGCATATGAATAATTTTTATGTTACCTTTATGTTTATGAAAACTTCTTTTTTTAAAGAAACTTATGGACATCATTAACTTTAATAAAAAAATAAACAAACTTTTGGACATTTATTTTTAGTATAAAAAGACACTTTTGGACCCCGTCAGTTTTCAGGTTTAGAATGAAATAAGAGTAAATTACACTTTTTTTGATTTACATTTGTTTGTCCCTTAAATCTTTTGAATGTTTCAAATGTTTCTCCACATTCAAAACAGGTTGTTTTTAAAGAAACTTAGAAAATGTGACAACTGCTGCTCATTTTTGCCGAAAAGCCTGAGAGATAGTTTGGCCAAAAAACATAGCTTAAAATGCTCTTGTGTTGTTTCAAACCTGTTGAGTTGTATTCGCAGATTTTGTCCATTCAATGGAAGTGAATAGAGTCCAAAACATTTAAGCTCTTACAATTAGAAAAAGGTAGCATAAAAGTAATCCACAATACCAAAAGTGTACTACCATACTAAATGTTAGAGCTTTGGACCCCACTGAAGTGCAATGTAAAAGAAAACCCTTTGGGCCCATTGACTTTAATAGTAATGGCTTATAGTTAGCAGCATATGGGTTAATTTTATGCTATCTTTATAGTGCTTGAAAGTTTTAACACCAATGTACTTTCATAGTAAAAGGAAACTTTTGGACCACATCGACTTTCAGAAAGTTCTTCAGGTTTGAAACAAAATGAGGGGAGTAAAAATGTCTTTGATTAATTTGTTTTGTGTGTTAATGATCTCAAGGAATGTGTTCAAAAGTTATTCATAACATTTACTTCTTGTGGTTTTCATCTACTAAACTACTAAAATGGGTGTTTTAGGGAGCTGGCTGTCTCTGTCAGATTACTACATGCAATGAAAGTGTTTTTAACTACCTAATTTTAGGCTTCTTTGGAAATATGCAAGGACTTCAATCCTGCTGGGATGTTTGATGGTGTCAGTAAGGATGGTACCTGTTTGATAATAGTTGTTCATGTAGAGTAATTTGTTTCTTTCATTGCATGTAGCTCATTTAAACTCTCAACTTTTTTTAAACGGCTTATTTCTTTTTTCAAAGAATAAAAGGTTTTACTCGTATCATCAAGAATGAGCTACTAATGTCATACAGTCACGTCGTTTGTTGCGATACCTGTTATGAGGTGCGAGCTTTCCCATTGTAGAAAACTTCTCTGTGCAATAAAAAACGAAAAGAAAGAAAAAAAAAAAAACAAGTTCCTCAGGGGCTTTGATCGTTTCCCTCTCGGTCTAGTCCGTCAGTACTTCAGTACTAAGTGTTGAAGAGGGTTTTTGAATGGTTTATGCCAACAAATGTAATCCTGATATTAGTGGCAGATTCACTGCGTTAAGTTTCTCAGGTTTTGCTGCCAATTCATTTGCGTGAAGCCACAACTCTGTCAGAACCCAGAATCTTTCTTCACTGTTTGGAGAAACTGGCACTGCCAAATCTAGTGTAGTGCCTCATTTGTGACTGGACGTTTTTTAAAGCATCACATATCATCATCATCATTATCATCATCATCCTCCTCCATGTCACATTATACACTCAGCTCAGTGTGTTTTGCTAATTGTTTAGTCAGCTTTAAGTTTTGTGTGTAGTTTACACAAGGTTCAGAAGATACGAAAGGGAGACAAACACTGCTTTGGCTTACTTTACCTTTTTAAAGCAATTTATGTATTATTGCTCCTGTTCTGTTGATTTATTGTCCCTGTTATTATATTTTGTAAATAATAATAAAAAATTGAAAACAGATGCGGTCTTGTAGTTACTGATATACAACTGATATAGTATATACAGTTGGAGTCAGAATTATTAACCCCTCTTTTGATTTTTTTTTTTCTTTTTTTTAAATATTTTCCAAATGATGTTTAACAGAGCAAGGAAATTTTCACAGTATGTCTGATAATGTTTTTTCTTTTGAAAAAAAGTCTTATTTGTTTTATTTTGGCTAGAATAGAAGCAGTTTTAAAAAAAAAATTTAAGACCATTTTAAGGACAAAATTATTAGCCCCTTTAAGCTATTTTTCTCTCGATAGTCTACAAAACAAACCATCATTGTACAATAACTTGCCTAATTACTCTAACCTGCCTAGTTAACCTAGTTAAGCCTTTAAATGTCACTTTAAGCTGTATAGAAGTGTCTTAAAAAATATCTAGTCAAATATTATTTACTGTCATCATGACAAAGACAAAATAAATCAGTTATTAGAAATGAGTTATTAAAACTATTATGTTTAGAAATGTGTTGAAAAAATCTTCTCTCCATTAAACAGAAATTGGGGGGAAACATAAACGGGGCGAATAATTCTGACTTCAACTGTATGTAGTTATGTGATAACTATAAACCTATACGATGACGTATCACAATTTACACTATTTTGTATGTATTTTTGTATGATTTGTAGCCTAATTTAACTAATTGTTGATACATTTCTTTTCTAAAATCTATTTTAATATAGTTTTAGCTTTTTCTTTTTTCTCTTTTTCAGTGAGTCATAATGACCATTGATATCAGAGATGACAGCTTGCCTTAATCAGATCATCAAGTGATGTTAATATATGCAGACTTCCTCATAATTCTTACTATTATTAATTTATTCGAGCTCTTGTAACATTTTTAATGCGCAGTTTTGTCGGTGTCCACTAGAGGGCAGATTAGCATACTACATTTTTGTATTTTTAATTTTTTTTTATTATTAACATAAGTAACAGGGAATACATAAAGCATTAATTTGTGCTAATATTGTATGACCTGAATACAAATTGTACATTTTCATTGTACATCTAGCAACACAAATGATACAAGGGAAAAGGAAAAAAACGATACATGAAAGAAAAAACAAATATTTAAAGAAAACAAAATAAAAAATTATAAGTATATATCAAAAGAGATAAAACATTAATATCTCAAACTATACTTAGATTATTAGGAATGTTACATAGGCGTACCAAAAGGGATCTGATAACTTAAAGGTAATGATTATAATGATAACATAATGTTTTCAGCAGTTCAGTTGTTTTAGCATTATTTTGCGATAGGCAGACAGATTCATATAAAGTTTCAAGTCAATACAAAATGTTCTAAAATTAGGCAAACACTGAATAACTACATTTGTGAAGATGGAAAAGGCCACAAAGAGTTAATATTCTTATTAATTATTTATTTTTTAATAATTATAA